>CM077156.1:153612179-153781583 GCA_039583875.1 Platanthera guangdongensis | reverse complement strand
GCACAACTTGATCAGTATCAGTCAGTTATGTGATGAAGGCTACCAGGTGACTTTCAGCAAATCCCTATGCAAGATCAAGTCAGAGAACAACACAACTGTGTTCACAGGTAAAAGGAAAGGTAACATCTACTTAGTAGACTTTCTTTCACTGAAATAGATATTTGCCTGTTTAATTCTATATAGTAGACCTAATGTTTCATGGCATAAGAGACTAGCATATAAACCTTAGAACAATTGCTAGGCTATCCAAGGACAACCTTGTTAGAGGACTACCTTCTGGACCCTACAAGAAGGAAGACTCTACAGGGCTTGTCATTAGGCAAGCAACTAAAATAGTTTCAAGTCACTTAATAAGAGTGATTCACCTAGGATTTTGTATCTGTTACACATGGATCGTTTTGGACCCATTACAGTACAAAGCTTAGGAGGAAATCTTACGCTTTAGTGGCTGTAGATGACTTCTCTTGATTCACATGTGTGTTCTTTCTGAGAAGAAGTCTGATAACTTTAATGTTTGACAGAGTTTTCTCAAATGTATACAGACTGAGTTCAATACTCACATTGCCCTGATCAGAAGTGATCATGGGACAGAGTTTGATTCTCTTCTTATACAAGAGTTCTGTCAGAGTGAAGGGATCAGACACACTTTCTCAGCTCCTAGAACTCCTCAACAATGGGGGTAGCTGAAAGAAAAAATAGAGACCCTTATTGAATCTGCCACTACATTGTTGTCAGATGCTCACCTTCCTCTATCTTTTTGGGCAGAGGCAGTGAACACCTTCAACTATGTGCTGAACAGAATTTAATTACATAAACTGAAGGGCAAGACTCCTTTGAATTACTCAAAGGGAAGAAACCTAAAGTAGATTACTTTAGAATTTTTGGTTGTATCTGTTACATACACAATAATGACAAAAGTATTTAGCAAATTTCAAGCTAAAGCTGATGAAGGGTGTTTCTGGATACTCCATGATCGTAAGGCTTATAGGGTATACATAAATCAACTCTTAAAATTGAAGAATCTGTTCACATATCTTTTGATGAAACTAACATGTCTTTCAAGAAGAAGAACACTTCTACCATAGAACCTTTGCAGGTACATTCTCTTCCTGAAGACTTGGACAGATTACAAATCATTCAAAAAGAGGAAAGCAGTGAAGATGAAGAAGACATTCAACATCATGAAGAGAAACCTCTTGAAGAGCCAGTTGTTGTACCATAAGAGGAAACAACAACACAGGTTGGTGAACAATCAACACCCCCTGTTGATTTAGTAACATCAAGAGACCATCCAATTTCCCAAGTAATTGGAGACATCTCAGCTAGTGTGCAAACCAGAAATTAGGTCAACCAAAACCTGTTGCACACTTGCTTCCTATCTCAAATTGAACCTCAATCCATTCAAGATGCAGAGCAAGATCCACACTGGATCATTGCAATGGAAGAAGAGTTGCATCAATTTGAAAGGAACAAAGTTTGGGAACTAGTACCAAGGCCTAAGGATCACTCCATTATTGGAACAAAGTGGGTGTTCAGAAACAAATTAGATGATCAAGGAGTATTTGTAAGGAACAAGGCAAGGCTAGTTGCTCAATGGTACTCTCAAGAAGAAGGCATAGATTATGACCAGACTTTTGCACCAGTTGCAAGGTTGGAGGCCATAAGAATCTTCTTAGCATATGCAGCACACAAAGGCTTCAAAGTATATCAGATGGATGTAAAGAGTGCCTTTCTCAATGGAGACATCAAAGAAGAAGTTACGTCAGACAACTCAAGGTTTTATCTCTCCAACCATCACTGATTATGTTTAAATTGAATAAAGCATTATATGGTCTCAAGCAAGCTCCTAGAGCATGGTATGAGACCCTAACATGCTTTCTCCTAGAAAATGAGTTTATAAGGGGTATAGAGTAGACCAAACTCTTTTTATTAGAACCCATAAGTCTCATACCCTACTAGTACAGATCTATGTAGATGATATTATTTTTGTTCTACTGATTCAAATTTGTGCAGAAGGTTCTCCAACCTAATGCATTCAATTTGAAATGAGTAGCGGGTGAGCTATCCTTCCTTCTAGGATTGAAAATCAAGCAATATGCTGAAGGCATATTTATTTCTCAAACCAAGTATGCAAAGGAATGGTCAAGAAATTTGGTATGTCTGAAGCATCATGCATGAAAACACCTATGCCACTAATGCTGATTGGATGCTGATGAACATGGGAAACCTGTTGATCAGACAACATATAGAGCAAGTTGGCTCTTTATTGTACCTACCTTACAGCCAGTAGACCTGGTATAATGTTTGCTACATCATATGTGCTAGATTCCAAGTGAACCCTAGAGAGTCACACCTAACATTAGTAAAAAGGATTCTCAGGTATGTTAAAAGTTGTCCAAATCTAGGTCTCTGGTATCCAAAAGATTCAGCATTTGACTTAACTGGATTTTTCTGATGCTGATTATGCTGGATGCAGAATTAACAGGAAATGCACTAGTGGAACTTGTTAGTTTCTTGGTGACAGACTTGTCTCTTGGTTTGGTGGCAAGAACAAACATCTGTGTCAACTTCAACTACTGAAGCTGAAATATGGCTGCAGGTAGTTGTTGTTCCCAAATATTGTGGATTCAAAACTAACTCCTAGACTATGGCTACAACTTAGAGAAGTCAAAAAAATTTTGTGATATACCAGTGTTATTTCTATAGCACAAAATCCAGTCCTCCATAGTAGGGACAAAATACATAGAAATTAGGCATCATTTTTAAGGGATAATGTTGAGAAGAATAAAATTGAACTTCAATATATCCCAACTGATTTGCAAAGGGGAGATATTTTCACCAAACCCTAGGATGAAAAGAAAACACCTTCTCCTAAATCAGTTAGGAATGTTAGATGGAGGAAGTCTAAAATAAGTTCCAAGATTTTAAAACTCTAAAAATGACCAAGACTAGGAAAACATCTAATTTTTCTAGTGTATAGAGTGTTTCTGGTCTCTGAACTGCACTCGACGATTTTCCCCCAGATCGTCGATGGAGATCGACGCTTTCGAGATCGTCGACTAGAGTTCAGCGCTTCTCAGATAGTGTTCAACTATCTCTCTAGGTCAGCAATCGTCGAACGAAGCTCGATGATTTTGTTTTCTGAACTATCGTCGAACGGAGCTCGACGCTCTTCAATATTGTCGACCGGAGATCGACGACGTTGATGGCCTTTCAGTTTCCTTTAGAAGCCCCGATCGTCGAACTGAGTTCAACGATCTTTCCTTTTCTGCGTCGAACCCTAATATAAAACTCTTTTTCGGCCGTCGTTCTCCCTTGCGCTTTCATACTTTCTACAAAAATTTTCTTTCCCTCCAATCATCTCTACACTTGGTCATTTGTTTGTTGAGGTTTGCAAGAAGTAATGGTCGTCTCCGTCGCCGTTCTGGCCGCCATGAAATTTGATGCAGGTTTCGACATTGACATTGATTCTTTTAGCACTAGTGAGCAAATCTTACAAGATATTCGGGAACTGTTCAAGGAGCAAAAGCTAGTCACTATAATGTCTACCAGAATAAAATTGGATGCTGATGAAATCAAGGAGTGGGTGTATACTGCCCACAACCAGGATCAAAATACAGTTGTTGGCTCAATTTCTGGAACCCAGGTACCTCTGACACCTACTATTCTGACAGAGGTTTTTCAATTAAATTCTTGAAGAGATTCTGCTGAAATGTCTGGAGAAGAATTTTCTACTATACTTGATAGAATGGGTCATTCATATGCAAACCCTAGCAAGCTGCTGAAAAAGAATTTGGCTATTGAGTATAGATTCTTGGCTGATGTTGTAGGAAAGGTCTTATTGGCCAAGCACTCAGCCCATGATACCATCTCCAGGTATCAATTAAGTTTGATGGGTGCTATTTTAGATAAGAAACAATTAACCTGGGGAGAGATTTCTTTGATCTGATTAAGAAGAAGATAAATAAGAATTTTGTTAACTTTGGAAGAATACTAGGGCCGTTTCTTCAAAATAGATGCCCTGCTCTGCTAGTATCAAATGAGATGCACATCAATGCCTCCAAGAGGCTCTCCTGTGCCCTGTTTGGCAAGTGGGACAGACAGATCGTGAAGCCCAGCAGGCCCTCTACAGCTGCAACTTCAGGCACAAGGACTGTTACAGTCTCTTCCCCTCAAGTCTCTGCCCCTGTAGAAGACTTGTCTGCTGCTTCTCCTCCTCCACCTCTTATTTCATCTCCACCAGTCACCTCCACCATTCAAATTTCATCCACCATCATAATTTCAACCCTATCTCCAACTTCAGTTTCACCAACTCCACCTCAAATAGAAGAACTATTCCATCCTTTACATCAATACCCTCAACTAGATCTTGACACATCATCTCACATTCCTTCCTTCAAACTGATAGATGATTCCTTTATGGATGATTCACCTTCATCCCCTCCTGATATACCCTCTTCATCCACATCATATCAACAGCTACTGCAAGACATCATTGCTCAACCCTCCTTCACACCTTCTATTTCCATTCCACTATCTTCCATTTCCACACTCCCCATATCTCAACCTTCCTTTCCCCCATACACCAGCTCTCTACCAACATCTCCAGCTGCTCCACCTTCAGTCCCTACCTCTGCCTAAATCCCTATTGAGCATGTAGATATTCCAGCCTTAGCAGATAGACTGTATGAGCTGATAGCTCCCAGACTATCACTCTTGTTGGAGACCTCCTTGGCTCCAATTATACAGTCAGTTGCAGACCTTTCTGCCAGGCTCTCCTCCCTCATTCCTCAGGCAATCCCTTTCTCTGGGTGCCTTGATCCAGTCCTGACTGAATCTAGGCAGGGGGAGATGCCTCATGAAGTGGAAAGATTGTCTGCTGCTGTCTTTTCCTCAGTTCAAGCTGTTGTTACTTCAACTCAAGCTCCAGTCTCAACACCACAAGTTGCTATTTTCTCAATGGATCTCAGATCTTTATTATTAGATTTTGATTATATATATTTCAGCTGTCTTTCAGAGCATACTGCAGTCCAGCCATCTGAAGACCTCTCCAAGGCCATTGTGCCCATTTCAAGCTGTAACACCAGTATTATACATTCCTTTGTAAATTTAGTTTATGCTGCTGTCCCTGCTGCTGCCCCTATTGGTGTTATTGATGGTTCTGCTACTGTTGTTGTGTCTGATAGTTCCGATACTGCTGATGATTTAGTCTCTAAGGATATACATATGACAGAGACATATGATTTTGAGCCTGCTGTCACTGCTGATGTTGCCCCTGCTGATGTTCTTGTATCTAAAACTGTTATCTCTGAATCTGCTGCTGTCCCAGTTACTACTGTAACTACTGCTGCTGTATCTTCTGAGAATGTTGCTCCTGAAAGTTTTGTATCTGCTGATGTAATCTCCTCTGCTAGTGCTGCTTCTACTTCTCCTTCTACTGCTACTGCTACAACTGATGTCACTACTGTTACCTCTACCCCAACCCAACAACAGATAGACTATCTTAAGAGGATTGATGCACTTTATGATGATCAAAGCTCAAAAAGTGATCAATATAGGACTGATTCAGATGACTCCTCAGCCACTATTGCAAGAAAAAGAAAAGCAAGAAGCAAAGCTATGAAAAGAGTTCCACCAGCAAAAGTAAAAGATACAAATGATATTCCCTACTACATTCTGCATGACTGCCCTATAACAGAACACTGGATGCAATATTCCAAGAATCAACTAAAGGCTATGAAAAATAAAAGAAAATATGACAAAGGTTCCTCTCAGTTCCATCATCCTCCTCCTCCTCCTCCTTCACCTGGTGCAGGTACAAGTGGTAGCTCTGCATCTCATCCCTCTGCCAGAAGTCAAACTCCCTATCAGCCTCAAGGAAGATCTCAACATAGGGGAAGCCAATCTAGAGTCTATCAATCAAGGAGAGGAAACTACAGAGACAACCAAAGAGAACTTCAAGTTTATTCCAAAGGTTACTCCAAGCAACATCCTTACTCAAGGGAAGGACCAGGTCTATCTGATACAACTTCAGGTCCCTTTCCTTATAAGCTTAAAGAATTAGTCTCCTCCAGGCTCCTCCAGATAATCCCTCTAATAGGTATGAGCCTCCAGTGCCATATGAAGATCCAGAAAACAATCCAACGTCCTGAACAGCTAGGATGAAGGAATTAGCTGCTTTGGATCAGATTAAGAAAGCCAGAGAGCAAGGCAAAGACACCTCCAGTATTACTACTTTGTCAGAACAAAGGAAAAAGGAATTGGAAAGATACTCCTCCAGCAAGTTCTTTGATTCTGAAAGCTATATGAAGCTGCACCCTGAAGCTGTAGTACCAATGCCTAAACAACAAACATCTCTAGGTGCAGCTGATGAAGGAAGATCAAAGAAGAAAGCTCTTAATCCAAACAAGGAAATAAAACTTATAAAGAGCAAAGAAAAGGAGTAATTATGTAAGGTGACAATATTTTCTGTTTTATGATATGTCTGAGATATTATCTGTGTTTCTGCAATGTTTTGTTGTTATATTATTGTTCTGTATGTTTATAATTTTCCAACTCCTGTAAATAGTAATCCTAACCCAAATAGGGGGAGATTGTTGGAACACCCTATTACTAATTTGGGTCAGGATCACTATGTCTCTTAGGAACCTGTTTTGACCTCATTGTATAGATCTAAAGGTCAATTAGAATTGAGTCTAAGGGTTAGTAGTTAGGTTTGGAAGCTGTCCTCAAGACCAGGTTTTTCAGTTTGGAGACTAAGTCATTTCGTCGAGCTCAGTACGACAAATCGTCGAACTCCATTCGACGATCGTTGAGATCACTTCGACGAGTCGTCGAACTCCATTCGACGATCCCTGAGCTCAACTTCATCAAGTCGTCGAACTCCATTCGACGATCTTCGAGCTCAGTTTGACGATAGCTGAGTCCAGTTTGATTCTCTATCTCTGAGCTCAGTTCGACGATAGTTGAGCTCAGATCAATGATCTTTGTTTCTGTCTAAGTCCAAATCTCTGAGCTCAGTTCGACGATAGTGGAGCTCAGTTCGACGTTTTTCTGAAGAGTTAAATGTTTTTCAAGATTCAAATACAGACAGTTGAGGAATTATTGTCAGCAATTAATTTAGAGATCTTGTAGCCATTTTCATTTATTCTGGAGCAAGTTTCAAGGGATTTTCAAGGAATGTTTTATTGGACTTTCCTCTTGAAGACAAATGCAATTAAGGAAGTCATTGATGACAGACCAACAGCTATCTTGGACAATGGACAATTTCTATTCAGACAGAAGAAATAAAAGGACAATTCTTCAACTTCTATAATATCAATCCAGTAGAGAACTCTGAAAAAAAGAAGAGGAATTTTCTCTGCAACAACTCTCACAACAACAATCACACAAGAGAAAGAAAAAGAGCTGCAGACATTTATCAGTCTCAAGATTCATACAAGAACACCAACACCAAAAGGAGATCAACAAACTGAAATCTTCAGATCTCTTTTGTTTCAAGTGTTCAAGGCCATCATCATTCAAGACTCCAGACACCTCACATTTCAGCTGTTGCTGAAATCATCATTTGCTGGAGATCAATTCTCTGAAGGCCTATCACCCTACTGCAAAGCTTCACTTCCTGAACAACTACAGATCTCAGAGGGAGCTTTGACAACATCACTGAATCCACATAGTCTTCTCACTGTGATTGAGAAAAGAAGACTTTCATCACTCTCTCATCCACACCTCTGTAAAGGGTTTTTCAAACTCCCTTCAAAAGTTTGTGTGTGGTTTTTGAGCACCTTATCAAAAGCTCATTGGTGGCAAGACACCTGATCAAAAAATCTGGTTTGGTTTTTGAGCACCTTATCAAAAGCTCATTGGTGCCCAGGACACCTGATCAACTCATCCTGCAGTGGATTCCTACCTAGGGTGGTAGAAGAGTGGATGTACCCATATTGGTTGGGGAACCACTATAGCTCCTTGTGTCTTCTGGTTGCTTGTGTTTCTTTTGTTTCTGGCTGTGGCTTGTGATTAGTTTCTTTTGTAGATTGTGATTATTCTGTGGTTAGATTTACTATTTGCTTCCCTGTTCATATTAGAATACAACAACTGTTGTAAAAGTTTTTAGCAAGCACCATACTCTATTCACCCTCCCTCTAGAGTATATCAGATCTAACTCACACTTTCAACCCCTCTTTCGAGGATTAGGTTCAACTAAGCTTAGGTGTATCGACCGAACTTTCGTTCTCAAGTCGCATCGCCTAAGACTTGCCTTAGGTAGTGAACCTCGCTATTAGATTTTACTCCAATTCGGAAGAGTTATGTCGTCCTCTCTCGAGGGTTGCGTTCTACTCTTTTTACCGATGAGTGATCGATTCGCCTTACGAGCCTCTCGACCAACTAAATCGCGAAAACTGTTATGAAAACTATATAAGATATATAGCCTCAATGAATTGATCAACGATAAATCGTAAGCGTTCAACAAATTGAGAAGCGCAAAATTAAAATCACCGCAAAAATTATCTCATCCTCGGATCGTCTCGATCGAGCACTATGGAGAATGAGCCGCTCATGGAGATGGAGGAATCATTATCATAATAATGCGACATTAAGAAAAAGTGAAACGAAGGTGACAATTGATAAAAATTGAAATTGAATTATTTTAGAGTGCAAATAAAAATTGAACTTTTATTTATAGGGAGAAACAGATAACAAAAATAACGTTACAAAGACACGTACAAAATTATTGAATAAGCTAAAGACAAGAACAAAAAGAACAACTTTTACGCACAAACTTTGACAAAAAGAACTTCCAATGATCTCTTCTTTGAAATAAACAACTCTTAAAATGAATTGCTGGACTCGAATTGCTCTCAAGTGAAATGCCTTAGAAATTTTCTGCTCTCAGGAATTATCCCCTAAAAGGCTCACGAAATCGGTATTTATAAGCCTTATTAGCCCAAACAGCTGAATTAATTAATTTCGCCGTTGCTACAGTAACGACAGAATTAAATAATTCAGTTTTTCTCTCTTCCCGCGTGAAACGGAAACACTGATGGCAGAGTTGGCGCTGCATGAGGAGGATCGATGATGTGGAGGTTTCGTGGCTTGAGGACGGCTGTATGGGTGAAGATGTTGTATGCAAAGGTGGCAGAGCTTTATGGAGGAGCTGGAGGTTGTTGTTCGAGCTTGCCGTGCTGCATGGAGTGGGGCTTTTGGAAAGCTGGATGTAGCTGGCGGTGGCTGTGGTTGGAAGATGGCTTCATGCATGGAGGAGAAGGATGCTCGGGCTGCTGGTATGTGGGAGGTGTTGTTGGAGCTTTGCATGGTGATGGCGGAGGTGGCGACCAAGCTTGTTGTATGGAGGAGGAGGCCGGCTGGTTTTGAGCTGCTGAAGTGGCACTGGAGGTGTTGGCTGGAGCGGCTTCTTCATGCACAGCAAGGTGGAGGTGGCCATGTGGAGTTGCTGGAGTGGTGTTGCAACTAGGAGGAGGCCGACTGCATGCTTTAAGTGACTGGAGGTGGCTGCATGATGCTTGCTGAGGTGGAGTTGCGGGCCATGGAGCTGCTGAAGTGGCCGGAGTGGCGAGCACGGTGGTGGCGCTAAGTTGAGGTTGTTGTTGGTGGCCGAGCTTCTTTATAATATATATATATTTATGTATATATATATATGTATATGTATATATATATGTATATGTATGTATATATGTATATGTATATATAATGAGTGACGGCTTTGAAAATATTCAGTCAAACTCCAAATTGTTAAGTTGAGCTCGAATGCGAAGTCTTGAATGCAACATCGGGATTTTGAACGTAAATTCCTATGAGATCTGCCATAATCCTACAAAATAGAGAATATTAGTGTTAGATCTCAAAATATTATTTTTCTACGAAATATTTTATAAAAATCACGAACACATGTCAAAATTTAGAATATATAATTAAGATAAAAGCCATATATGATGATTAAATTACTAGTCATCAAACACCTCCATACTTACTCGTTGCTCGTCCCGAGCAAACCATTTTTCATAAGAGTAGGAAGATTTATTGCTAAATAAAATTTTGAAAGCTAGAGAGTAAAATGCGAAGTTTTATGCCGGTATGTGTAGGTATTTTAGTAGAGAGACGTTCTTGGCATAAACACTAATTTGTGAGATAATTAAAAAATGTTTCAATTATTTATTATTACTTTTAAAAAGAGTCGATGGTTAATCACAAGTTATGTGAAGGGAGAAAATAGCGTGATCGTTGAAATTTAAATTACTAGATTTTGACACTCGGGTGACCTTCATAGAAGTCCAAAAGCTTGTTTGCTTGCATCTTTTCCACTACACTTTATACTTAATCAACTATATGGATCTTTAGGACTTAAATAGGATGTACATATGGCTTGAGTTTAAGAGAAAGATGAACAATGATGTGCATGTAGTCGTATTTCCCTTAAACAAAGAGTTTTGAGTTAAAATTTTCTTATTCTTATTTTCATCATAATTGGGATCATTCCAAGCATGAATACACATACTTAGGCCGCATATCATTATGTGAATTTTCTTTTCATAGTTGGGATCATTCCAAGTATACGTATGCATACCTTGGCCACATGTCACTATGAAATTTTAGCTTTTTAAGAATAAACATCATTTTCTCTTCATAGTTGAGATCATTCCAAGTATGCGTATGCATACTTAGGACGCATATCACTATGAAAATTTTGCTTTTTTAATAAACACCCATTTTTTTCAATATTTTAGCTCAAAAGAGTGTATAGTTTGGTTGGCTTTTTAGTTTTGGTGGCGAAATGGTGGAGGTGTGTCAAATAAAGGTACAATGCTCAAATTTGTGTGAACAATGGTAGTAATTTGGGGTTGGGTGCAAAAGCTCAAACTATCTAAAGAGAGGCCTAAAATATTTCCATAGAGTTTAATTATTATAAAATGCAAACGTTTCAAAAATAGCTAAGGGCAAGTTCTAGACATCAAAAAAGACACCCTTCCATTCGAGTCGAGTAATAGCTTTCTAACGATCTTCTACACACTCTCTTAAACTACTTTTGGATTAAACCAGATTCAAATTAGAAGTAAAATAAATTCTTTCTATACAAATTAACAAATCATAAGTTTAGTTTTATGTCAAGAATTTAATTATACACCAATACTACTTAAACGCATGCATTTGACTAGAAACACTACATAAGTCAACAATTTTACTCAGAAGTTTCAGAAAATTATTCTAGCACAAAAAAAATCTTAGTGCACATGAAAAATTAAGTATACTTTAGAACTTTACAATCGATTAAACTAGGAAAGTGTTGATAGACTAAGCGAAAAGATTTATTCCTAATTTTTTTTAAAAGTGCAAGAAATAAGAGTAGATTAATTTTTAAAACATCCTAAGTTAAAAATTATAACTAACCTATGCTACCACTTCATACTTAAAGATAAACATTGTCCCCAATGTTTAAAACTAAGTATGAAGACTACAAATCTATTTTAAAAGAAAAGAAAAAAAAATCAAAATTAAATGTTATAAGGAAACTTCCCTGATTATTTGTCGGGGCAGCCACTTTATAACATCAACCCAAATCCTGCAAAAGTTGTTAGGAAGGAAAACAAGAAAGAAAAAAATAATAGAAATGAAAAGGGATAACTATGAGGTCCCTCTCACAAGCGCTTTGTTTACCGTCGCGTAGCTTGACTAAGTGGCGATTTTAAATATTTGGAAGATTTAGTGATTCAATTTTTTCGGTTGAGGGGTAGCCGGGGTGATATAGTTTTAATCGGTGCCCATTAACTTTGAATGAGCCGTTTTCTGGGTGTTCAATTAGCACGGTCCCATATGAGCAAACCACTTTCACGACAAAGGTGCCGGACCATCGGGACTTCAATTTTCCCGAAAAAAGCCTAAGTCTAGAATTAAAAAGGACTAGATCTCCCGGTGAAAAAGATTTTGGATTTTTAATATTTTTATCGTGATAAAACTTAGTTCTCTCCTTATAGAATTTGTTATTTTCATAGGCGTTTGCACATCATTCATCTTATTCATTTAATTGAAAATTTTCTTTGTTCGAAGGCTAAGTTTTGATCTAAATTTAAAAATTTGAGCGCCCAATATGCGTGGTGTTCTAATTCTACCGGTAAATAACAAACTTTTCCGTACACTAATCGGTATGGTGTATAACCGATTGCTGTCTTGTATGCCGTTCGATAAGCCCATAAAGCATCGTCTACGTTAAGTGACCAATTCTTCCTATTAACGGACACCGTTTTTTCCAAAATTCTCTTAAGTTCATGATTTACCACCTCCACTTGACCATATGCTTGTGGGTGATAGGCGGTAGAGAGTTTGTGGGTAACGCCATACTTGGCTAAAATTTTAGCAAGTTGGTCGTTACAGAAATGAGTGCCCTTATCACTAATTAGTGCCCGTGGTGTGCCAAATCGTGAAAATAATTTTTTCAAAAATTTTACGATGACTCTCGCATCGTTAGTGGGGAAAGCTTGCGCCTCTGCCCACCTTGACACGTAGTCGACCGCAACAAGTATGTACTTATTGTTATGAGACGGTGGTAGTGGACCTACGAAATCTAACCCCCATAAATCAAAAAATTCACATTCTAAAAAAATATTTTGGGGCATTTCGTCCCGGTTAGAAATGTTACCTGACCGTTGACAACTATCGCATTTTCTGACAAAAGTGTTAGCGTCTTTGAATAAGGTGGGCCAGTAAAAGCCCGCTTCTAACACCTTTCTAGCGGTCCGGTTTGCTTGATAATGTACACCGGTTGGTCCTTCATGGCAGTGCCGCAAAATTTGGATGCCTTCCTCGCCCGATACACACCTTCGTACCACTTAGTCCGCGCAGACACGAAATAAAAAAGGGTCTTCCCAAAAGTAATTTTTCAAGTCCGAAAAGAATTTCTTCTTTTGTTGACTTGAATAATTCTTTGGGAGGACCCGTGCCATTGAGTAATTGGCAAGATCCACGTACCAAGGGGTGGAGGAAGTTGCTACCTAATCGGCGGCGAGGAGGTGCTCCTAAGGGAAATTGTCGTTAATATCGGCCTCCACTAATGCTCATGCAGTCGGATTCTCCAATCTTGAGAGGTGGTCGGCCGCCAAGTTCTCCGCTCCCTTTTTGTCTCGAATTTCCAAGTCGAATTCCTGAAGGAGGAGAACCCATCTCAACAGCCGGGGCTTGGCATCCCCTTTGTTCAATAAGTACCGGAGCGTAGAATGATCTGAAAAGACAATAACTTTTGAAAGCGTCAAATAAGAACGAAATTTATCAAATGCAAAAACAATCGCCAAAAGTTCTTTCTCCGTCGTTGTATAATTAGCTTGAGCAGACGTAAGTGTTTTGCTTGCATAATAAATTGGGTGAAAATATTTATTCACCTGTTGGCCTAAAACAACCCCTACAACAAAATCACTTGCATTACACATTATTTCAAACGGTAAAGACCAATTTGGCGTAATTAAAATTGGCGAGTTTATTAGTTTTTTTTTTATTTTTTTAAAAACTTTCAAACATTCATCGTCAAAAATAAACGTGGATTCTTTTTCTAAGAGATGAGTTAAAGGTTTTGTAATTTTAGAAAAATCTCGAATGAATCGCCTATAGAATCCTGCGTGTCCTATAAAACTCCTAATAGATTTGATATTTGTGGGCGGAGGAAGGTTTTCTATGACTTCAATCTTGGCCCGATCGACCTCAATCCCCTTACTCGATATTTTATGTCCGAGGACCAATCCCTCTCGGACCATAAAGTGGCACTTCTCCCAGTTGAGTGCCAAATTTGTGTCTTCGCAGCGTTGAAGAACACGATCAAGATTATTAAGACAATTTTCAAATGAATCGCCGAAAACAGAAAAATCGTCCATAAAAACTTCCATGATTTTCTCTACTAACTCCGCGAAAATAGCCAACATACATCTTTGAAATGTAGCCGGCGCATTACAAAGACCAAAAGACATCCTCCGATAGGCGAATGTGCCGAACGGGCAAGTGAACGTAGTTTTCTCTTGGTCTTCGGACGCAATTGGGATTTGAAAGTATCCCAAAGACCATCAAGAAAACAATAGTGTGAGTGACCGGATAGACGTTCTAATATTTGGTCAATGAAGGGTAACGAGAAGTGATCCTTACGGGTGACATCATTTAATTTTCTATAATCGATGCATACCCGCCAACCCGTAACGGTACGAGTTGGGATTAAGTCATTATTTTCATTGGAAGCTACCGTTATCCCACCCTTCTTAGGCATGACTTGCACTGGGCTAACCCAAGTGCTATCCGAAATAGAATAAATAATTCCTGCGTCTAATAATTTTATTATTTCGGCCTTAACAACGTCCTTCATATTTGGGTTGAGGCGTCGTTGTGGCTGAACAGTGCCGCGAGAATTATTTTCTAATGTGATTTTGTGAGTGCAAAATGAAGGGCTAATCCCCTTAATATCAGAAATTTGTCATGCAATTGCATGTCGGTGATTGTTTAAAATATTTATTAATGCAGACATTTCGGCATCGTTAAGTGCCGAAGAGATAATTACGGGCAATTTTGAATCTTTTTCTAGAAAAGTATACTTAAGATGATCCGGGAGTTGTTTTAACTCTAGACTCGGCGGTTTTTCGTAAGACGTGTTAATTTTAAAATTATTTAAATTGATTTGCTCGAATGGTAGCGGCCGAGTGATTTCTTTTGAATAAGTTAATTTTGTTAACTCGGGTTCTTCTAAATTTTTCGAGATTATTTCAGCAAATGGCGATAGATTTTCATCAAAATTTGTTTCTAATATATAACAAGAGTCGTCATTTGGAAGGACATTTTTCAATGAGGAATTGATGCTAAAAGTAACATCTTCTTCCCCTACCCGTAGGAGAAGCTTTCCGTTACTTACATCTATAATTGCCCTAGAGGTGGCAAGGAAGGGACGATCGAGTATAAGGGGTACTTCGGCGTCTTCTTCAATGTCGAGGATGACAAAGTCTACCGGGAAAATAAACTTGTCAACCTTAACTAGCACATCCTCAACTACCCCTATTGGGTATTTTATTGATCGGTCTGCTAGTTGAATGCTCATATTAGTTGGGCTTGGGATGCCCAAACCAAGCTTTTTAAATAAGGAATATTGCATAAGATTAATACTAGCGCCTAAATCAGCTAAAGAGTGTTTTAAAAATAAATTACCGAACAAGCACGGGATGGAGAACCGCCCGAGGTCGTTTAATTTTTGTGGTAATTTATTTAATAGAACCGCCGAGCATTCTGCGTTCAAAGAAATAGGCGAAAATTTATCAAGTTTCTTTTTATTTGAAAGAAAATCTTTTAAATATTTAGCATACTTGGGCATTTGGGCAATTGCTTCGCAGAATGACACATTAATTTATATTTGCTTTAAAATTTTAATAAATTTTTCATATTGCTCCTCTTCGAGCTCATTTTTTAATTTTGAAGGATTAGGTAAAGTAGAATTTTGAATAATGTGCGGAGCTAAAATAGAAGAAGAAGTAAATTTTGGAGGTGAAGATGAAACATTTAACTCAGGTCCAGCCAAATTTGAAGAAGTTACCTCCTTTCCGCTGCAGAGGTTTATTACGTTGGTGCTCTCCCTTAGATTGAGCTCGGTGTTGCCTGGCAAAGTTCCTTGTTGGCGCCCGGAGACTAATTTGGCTAATTGTCCAATTTGATTTTCTAAATTTTTTATAGATCCGGTAAGATTCCGGATATTGTACTCATTTGAGGGTACGTATTTAGTGAAGACTTCTTCAAGTGAAGAAGGCTTGTGTGATGGTGGTGGAGTGAATCCGCGAGGATTCACTTGTAGTGGATGTTGAGCATTATTGGGGTTGCTCCATGAAAAGTTTGGGTGATTCCGCAAACCCGAATTATAACTATTATTGAACATAATATTATTATTCGGGCTATACAAAGGACGATAGGAGTTCCCCATATAATCAACTTGCTCATGAAAATTATTATTAAAATTATTATTATTATTATAAGCCCAATTGGTGGCGGAGGAAGCAGACATCTCCGCCACTTGCTTAGTGAGCCATTCCACTTGATGTGCTAAATTAGGGGTGGCCTCGACTTCGAAGAGTCCAGTCGGCTTGCTATGGCGCGACCGTGGCGCATTCCACTGATAAGCATTCATGGACATATCCTCGAAAAGCTCTTGAGCGGCCTCGGGGGTTTTGTTATTAAGAGTTCCCCCTGCGGCAGCATCAATCTTTTGCCTCGTTTGGAGATTCAAACCATTGTAGAAAGTTTGAACTTGTTGCCACATAGTAAGGGCATGATGAGGACATCTCTGCAAAAGTTCTTTGAAGCGCTCCCATGTATCATAGAGAGACTCCGAGTATATTTGCGTGAACGAGAGAATGTCCGTACGTAATTTAGCGGACTTGGCCGGAGGAAAATATTTCGTTAAAAATTTTTCCGTCATTTCGGCCCATGTAGTGATGGAACCTCTAGGAAGAGAACCCAACCACTGCTTGGCGTTAGTGCGCAAAGAAAATGGAAACAAACGCAAACGAATGGCGTCATCGGTGATGCCATTTATTTTAAATGTATCGCAAATTTCCAAAAAATTATGCAGATGTAAATTTGGATCTTCATCCGGTAAGCCATCGAATACAACTGATTGCTGTACCATCTGAATGATACTCGTTTTAATTTCAAAATTATTATTCCCTACTGCTAGGCGAATAATACTAGATTGTGTTCCCTCCAAATTCGGTCTCGCATAATAGGACATAGTCCGTAGCGGGGCCGCATTAAGGTTAGGAACTTCCATTATTCCCTCGTTAGTTTCTCCGATTGATTCTTCGCGAATTATTGGTAGATCACTAAATCGGAGACGTCGCCGAAAGGTGCGCTCGATTTCCGGATCAAAACCGAATTCAAAATTATTTGAAGAGTTTACTCGGGTCATAAACTAAAAAAAAGAAGTGATAAAATTAATAACTATTTCTTTTTCAAATTATTGACCAATTTTCCCCGGCAACGGCGCCAAAAACTTGATCGCGCGAAAATATATCCGCAAACGACAACGACAAGTGTACCGTATCGAAAGTGGTATAGATTTATAAAAAACCAAGGTCGTATTAGACTCGGGGTGATTGAGTAATTCTACTTTGAAAATCGCTATTATTCTATCAATAGAAATTTGGGTTGGGGTTGCGAATAGTGAAAACTAGAAAAGCTAACTGAATTAAAACAATGGTTTTACGACTAGTACCCTATCTTGAGTCACCTTGGAACTATAAAATTATGAAATGAAAATAACAATGCAATTCACTTGTTAAAGAAGCTTTAACCGTGGAGGTTTCCGAAGCATGAACACCCCTCTTTCAAGGATTAGGTTCAACTAAGCTTAGGTGTATCGACCGAACTTTCGTTCTCAAATCGCATCGCCTAAGACTTGCCTTAGGTAGTGAACCTCGCTATTAGATTTTACTCCAATTTGAAAGAGTTACGTCGTCCTCTCTCTAGGGTTGCGTTCTACTTTTTTTACCGATAAGTGATCGATTCGCCTTACAAGCCTCTCGGCCAACTAAAGCGCGAAAACTATTATGAAAACTATATAAGATATATAGCCTCAATGAATTGATCAACGGTAAATCATAAGCGTTCAACAAATTGAGAAGCGCAAAATTAAAATCACCGCAAAAATTATCTCATCCTCGGATCGTCTCGATCGAGCACTATGGAGAATTAGCCGCTCATGGAGATGGATGAATCATTATCATAATAATGCGACATTAAGAAAAAGTGAAACAAAGTGACAATTGATAAAAATTGAAATTGAATTATTTTAGAGTGCAAATAAAAATTGAACTTTTATTTATAGGGAGAAACGGATAACAAAAACAACGTTACAAAGAGACGTACAAAATTATTGAACAAACTAAAGACAGGAACAAAAAGAATAGCTTTTATGCACAAACTTTGACAAAAAGAACTTCCAATGATCTTTTCTTTGAAATAAACGACTCTAAAAATGAATTGTTGGACTCGAATTGCTCTCAAGTGAAATGCCTTAGAAATTTTTCGCTCTCAGGAATTATGCCCTAAAAGGCTCACGAAATGGGTATTTATAAGCCTTATTAGCACAAACGACTGAATTAAATAATTCAGTTTTTCTCTCTTCCCGCGTGAAACGACAACACTGATGGCGGAGTTGGCGTTGCATGAGGAGGATCGATGATGTGGAGGTTTGGGCTGGATCGATGACATGGCTTGAGGATGGCTGTATGGCTGAAGATGTTGTATGCCAAGGTGGCGGAGCTTTATGGAGGAGCTGGAGGTTGTTGTTCGAGCTTGCCGTGCTGCATGGAGTGGGGCTTTTGGAAGAGCTGGATGTAGCTGGCGGTGGCTGTGGTTGGAAGATGGCTTCATGCATGGAGGAGAAGGATGCTCGGGCTGCTGGTACGTGGGAGGTGTTGTTGGAGCTTTGCATGGTGATGGCGGAGGTGGCGGCCAAGCTTGCTGTATGGAGGAGGAGGTCAGCTGGTTTTGAGCTGCTGAAGTGGCGCTGGAGGTGTTGGCTGGAGCGGCTTCTTCATGCACAGCAAGGTGGAGGTGGCCATGTGGAGTTGCTGGAGTGGTATTGCAACTAGGAGGAGGCCGACTGCATGCTTTAAGTGACTGGAGGTGGCTGCATGATGCTTGCTGAGGTGGAGTTGCGGGCCATGGAGCTGCTGAAGTGGCCGGAGTGGTGAGCACGGCGGTGGCGTTGAGGAAGTTAGCCGAGCACGGTGGTGGCGCTAAGTTGAGGTTGCTGTTGGTGGCCGAGCTTCTTGTATAATATATATATATGTATATGTATATATATGTATATGTATATGTATATATATATATATGTATATATATATATGTATATATATGTATATGTATATATATGTATATGTATATGTATATATATGTATATGTATATATATATATATATATATATATATATATATATATATATGTATATGTATATATATATGTATATATATATATGTATATATATATATGTATATATATATATATGTATATATATATATGTATATATATATGTATATATATATGTATATATATATATATATGTATATATATATGTATATATAATGAGTGGCGGCTTTGATAATATTCGGCCAAGCTCCAAATTGTTAAGTTGAGCTCGAATGCGAAGTCTTGAATGCAACATCGGGATTTTGAACGTAAATTCCTATGAGATCTGTCATAATCCTACAAAATAGAGAATATTAGTGTTAGATCTCAAAATATTATTTTTCTATGAAATGTTTTATAAAAATCACGAACACATGTCAAAATTTAGAATATCTAATTAAGATAAAAGCCATATATGATGACTAAATTACTAGTCATCAGTTGCCTACCTTTTTCTTTCTGTTCTTGCTGTGTGGCTGTGATTAAGTTTATTATCGTCTATTCTCCGATTTCTTAATTACTGCACATTTTTTCTTTACAACAAAAGCTGTAACAGCACCTGTATTGAGACCTAACAAATCTTAAAGATACTCTATTCACCACCCTCTAGAGTATTATAGACCTAACCCTCACTTTCAATTGGTATCAGAGGAAGGTTCCTTTGGTTGGACAAGTTAACCCTTGAACCAAAGATCCTGTGTTAGATCTACACATCACCTTCATTCACATTTAACTTTTAAAGTAGAAACACAGCCATGACACATAATAAAGATTATGCCAGCATCAGACCTCCAGTTTGCAACTTGCAAAAGTTTGGAATCTGGAAGGCAAGAATCAAGATATACATGAATTCTATTGATGAAGATATTTTTGCCTCCATCTTAACAGGAGTACCTCCACCACCTGCAGCTCCTCCAAGTAGCTCTACAAATATAACTACAGTACCTCCTCCAGACTACAATGATGCTTACAGGAAAGCCAAGATGGCTGATGCAAAAGCCATGAACATATTGACACAAACAATGTCTGATGACATTTTCCAGAAGGTTGCTGAGTGCACATCAGCAAAAGCCATTTGGGATTCCCTAAACCAAATGGTTGATGTATCAGCTGATGAAAGGAAGGATAGGAGATCAAATCTCATATCCCAATATGAGAATTTCAAGAAACAGGAAGTTGAGACAGTGTCAGAGATGTATAACAGATTAAGCTCAATTATTAATGAGCTAAAAACTCTGGACAAGGTCATCACTCTCACTGAAGTGAATGATAAAATTCTGATGTGCTTCCCAAGCTCATGGGACACAAGAATTTGGCCCATCAAGGAGGCCAGATTCCTGAATGAGATGTCAACTGAATCTCTATTGGGCAAGCCGAAATCTTATGAGCAGTTAATAAAGACAAGGGAGGCTGCTGAATAAAGAACACCTCCTGCAGCCAGAAGAGATCAGAACATAGCATTCAAAGCCTCAGAAGAATCAGAATCCACTGCATCAAATGAAGTGCTCATGAGTCTCTTTGCAAAGAGATTCTTCAAGATGGCTAGAAAGGACTTCAGGAGGAAGTCAACAAGAGAGGATGACAGGACAAAGTATGACAAGACACCAACAAAGGAAGTGGTGTGTTATGGATGCAGAAAGCCTGGGCACTTCCTCTCTGAGTGTCCAGAGAATCAGAAGAAGGAGAAAAGAAAAGAAAAAGGATTCCAGAAAACAGTTCACCAGCAAACCCTCTTCCAACAAACACAAGAGGAAGGAAAAGGGGTTTGTAGCTGAGACCTGGAGTGAGACTGAAGAGGAGTCCACATCCTCCAGCTCTAGTGAAGATGATGAAGAAGAAAGAGCAAAGGAGGTTTGTCTCATGAAGCAACTCAGAAGAAGGAGAGTCAGAAAATGAGGAAGCTTTTGAATCAGAAGCTGATCAGGTAGTATCATGGTTTGATTATAATTCAGAATCTTTTAAATCAGATTTTAAAATCATGTGTTTGGATTTAATCAACTCTTAGAAGGAAATCAAACTTCTCAGAGATAAGCAAGTTAACTATGATAGCTTAGTATTAGAAAACACTAAATTGAAAAATGAAATAGATATGTTTAGTGAACAAATTACCCATCTAAAAGATGAATTAAATAAGGCAAAACAGTTAGAAGAATCACTAAATGGAAGAAGCAAACAACTAGCAGTAATTACCAACACATCTAATGCTAGATTTAATGGAAGTAAGTTAGGATTAGGTGCATCATCTAGTGAACCACCTATTATTTTGAAAAACCATCTATCACAACTCATAAATTTTATTTCTGAGAAAGGAAAGAAGAATACTGATCAAGTAAATAAGGTAAATAAAATTCTTGAATAAATTAAAACTAAGAAAAGAATTGAAAAATAGAAAACACCAAATAAAAACAAAGTTCAGCTATTTTCATCGACCTCAGATCGACGAAAAGGGGTCAGTTCGTCGAACCCCGATCGACGAACTCTGAACGCCAACTATAGTTATCATTATTCGTCTAACTATGATCGACGAACTTTGTATGGTTCGTCAAGCAGAGATTGATGAACGTGGGGCACTGAGAGTGAACATGTTTATTCTCTGGGCAGAGATCGACGATCTCAACCCAATTCGTCGAACTCTAGTCGACGAATTTACATAAATTTGTCGAACCCAGGAAGATTTAACCCAAACTATAAATGTAACAGAAACTTAAATACTTCTAGGAAATCATTTAATCCCCTAGCTGACTGGACCATTCCACCTAAGAGATACCACCCCTAGGATTTATAGGGTATTTAATAAATCAACATTAAAAGTAGAAGAGTTAATTCATGTTTTTTTAATGAAAGTAACATGTACTGCAAGGAGAAAGAAGTTTCTACCAGTAGTAACTTGCAGGTACCCCACTTGTGTGAGACATTGGATGGATTAAACCTCACCCAAGAGGTTCCCACTCACCCTCTCCACAAGTCATTGAAGATAGTGAAGAAGATAAAGCTGAGGAATATGAGCCTCAACCAACAGCAAATATAATTCCACAAGAGGAATTTATTCAAAATATTGTTGCACAACCAACTCCACCTACTAATTTTGTCACACTTAGAGATCACCCCAGATCTCAAGTAATTGGAGACATATCAGCAGGTGTACAGACAAGGCATCAACTTAACCAATACTTGATGCATGCATGCTTTCTCTCTCAGGTTGAACCTCTAACCATTCATGATGCTGAGCAAGATCCCCACTGGATCCTTGCAATGCAAGAGGAATTAAACTAATTTGAGAGATGTAGAGTTTGGGATTTGATTCTAAGACCCCAAAACTACCCAGTTATTGGAAACAAATGGGTTTTCAGGAATAAGCTTGATGCCCAAGGAGTTATTGTGAGGAACAAGGTTAGACTTGTTGCTATGGATATAGGCAAGAGGAAGGAATTGACTATGATCAGACCTTTGTACCTATTGCAAGGTTGGAAGCTATAAGGATCTTCCTTGCCTATGCATCATTCAAAATGTTCAAAGTTTTTCAAATGGATGTGAAAAGTGCTTTCTTAAATGGAGTATTATAAGAAGAGGTTTATGTAGAACAACCTCCAGGTTTTGTTTCTCCAACTTATCCCTCTTATGTTTTTAAATTAAATAAGGCTCTTTATGGTCTAAAGCAAGCTCCAAGAGCTTGATATGTGACCTTAACAAGTTTCATATTAGAGCATAAATTTATAAGATGAACTGTAGATAAAACCCTTTTCACTAGACATCATAAGGACCAAATCTTGTTAGTGCAAATCTATGTAGATGACATTATATTTGGCTCTACAGATTCAAAATTGTGCAAGAGGTTTTCTAACCTCATGCATTCTAAATTTGAAATGAGTAGCATGGGAGAGCTTTCATATTTCCTTGGTCTCCAAGTGAAACAGCTCCCTGATGGAATCTTCATCTCTCAAGCAAAGTATGTTAAAGAACTTCTAAAGAATTTTGGGATGGCTGATGCCTCAGCCAAAAAAACTCCCATGGCCACCAATGCTGCTGTGGACTCTAATATACCAGGAAAACCCGTAGATTAGAAACTTTATAGGGACATTGTTGGGTCCCTATTATACCTCACAGCAAGTATGCCAGATATTATGTTTGATACATGACTTTGTGCTAGGTTCCAAGTGAACCGTAAAGAATCTCATCTAATTTTCTTAAAAAGGATTTTAAGATATATAAAGAGTTGTCCTGATCTAGGCCTATGGTATCCTGCTGAATCAGAATTTGAGTTAACTGGATACTCTGATGCTAATTTTGCTGGATGCAGGGTTGATAGAAAAAGTACTTCAGGAACTTGCTAGTTCCTGGGTATGAGATTAGTATCCTGGTTTTGTAAAAAGAAAACATCAGTGTCAACTTCAACTGCTAAAGCAGAATATATTACAACAGGCAGCTATTGTTCACAGATGCTCTAGATACAGAATCAGCTTATAGATTATGAGTTCAACTTAAATAATTCAACCCTATTCTGTGATCATACTAGTGCTATAGCCATAGCACAAAATCCATTTCACCATAGTAGGACTAAGTATATTGACATAAGACATCATTTCATTAGGGAGTGTGTATACAAAAATAAGATTAAGCTTGTCTATATCTACATTGATTTACAAAAAGCCGATATATTCACCAAACCTCTGGATGAGAAAAATCATGTTTTCTTTCTAAATCAGCTGGGAATGATTAATGGAGAAGACTTAGCTTAAGTTCTGTCTGCCTTCGACGAATTTTCCAAAGTTCGTCGAACGGAGTTCGACGAACTAGGGAAAGTTTGAGAGACACTCGTCGATCGGAGGCCGACGAATTCTCTGTGAGTCAAACAATTTTCGTCGACCAGCGATCGACGAACGGTTCTTCAGAAGAAATTCGTCGACCTAAGTTCGACGAACTGTCTTCAAGTCTTCTGAATGAGATCGACGAATTATTTATTATTAAATCATTTCGTCGACCTCAGTTCGAAGAATTAATTTAATTTTCGTGGAACGAAGTTTGTTGATTCATATTCTGGAAAACCTTATATCTAGGTTTTCTTCGATCTCCATCCCACGCTTTCTATTCCCTTGCACTTGATCGCCGTTTTTGTGTCTTTCTTACAGGTGATTTCAATGGCGGCTCTGGCAAACAATCTCACAGGAATGAACTTCGATACAGGATTTGATGTGGATTTCGATTCATTTCAGCACTCCGATCCAATCTTTCTGTATATCCTGGAAATTCTTGAAGAACAGGAACTAAAAACCATGATGACGAGAAGGATCAAACTATACAACATGGAAATCAGGGAATGGGTATACATACTGTCGTCTACAGAAGAGAACGTCATGACGGGCACCATCGCGGGTAACTCCATCTCTCTAACCCCCGCTATCTTAACTGAAATCTTTGGATTAAGAAATGGAGAAGAGGACCTCGAGATTGAAGCAGAGGAATCGGATATGATGCTAAGACTCATGGATTATACTAGAGAAAACCCTAACAAATTGTTGAAGAAACACTTGTCTGCGCCCTATAAGTTTTTAGCAGACTTGGTTGGCAAAGTGTTACTTGGAAAACACACTGCACACGATTATATCAGCAAACACCAATTTCTGGTGATGTGTGCAATCATCAACAAGAAGCCAATCAACTGGGCACAACTTCTATTTGATTTGATAAAGAATAAG
This sequence comes from Platanthera guangdongensis, assembly GCA_039583875.1. Taxonomy (NCBI): domain Eukaryota; kingdom Viridiplantae; phylum Streptophyta; class Magnoliopsida; order Asparagales; family Orchidaceae; genus Platanthera; species Platanthera guangdongensis. The sequence goes on along the minus strand of CM077156.1, from coordinate 153,756,960 downwards.
AACACTAAGAAGGAAGTATGTTTTGGAAGAGTTCTAGGAATCTTCCTACAGGAAAAGGCTGCTGAATCCCTGGTCTCTCAGACCATATTCATAAATGCCAGTAAAAGGCTGACATGTGCCTTATTTGGCAGATGGGAGAGGACCATCACTAAGCCCTCTCAGGGTTCCACCTCTTCCATCAAAGCTTCTGAAGGCACAAGGGCTATCAAAGCCACTCCCCACCCTGCTGAAGAGAACATTCCTTCCACATCTTCTCTTCCAGCCCCCTTCCAACAACAACACAATCCCCAGTCACTCCATCTGTACCAATCACCATCACTGACATTCCCTCTTCATCCCTTCAGGAAAATCAACCACCCACACCTCCTGAATCCCCTCATGACACATATCTTTCTACACCACCACAGTCTCCACTTCCCCCACATTTATCTTCCATATCCTCTTATATCCTACCATCAGACACCATGATGCAAGATGCCAGCTTTCCAACCCCATCAACATCTAACCTTCACATCCATGCTGTTCCACCCCCTATTCCATCAATAGCTGCCACTTCTTCTACACCAACTGCTACACCATCTACCACTTGCTCATTGGACCCCTCTACCATCTCATCTATCATCACCATCATCACTCCCCTTCTTAAATCTATCATAGCAGAGGCCATTACACCTCTTGATACTACCATTACCTCATTATCTGCCTAAATATCTGCTCTCACTGCTGCCCCCTCCTCAGTCAGGGGCGTGTCCTCAGTTTCCACTGAAACCAGGCAGGGGGAGATGCCTGATGATGATGCAGTAGCTACAGCTTCAGACACTTCAGCTCCAGCACCAGCAGATACTCCAGTCCCCACAGCAGCATATACAGATTGTATAGATAAAGATTTAATTGATTTCATTGATACTGACATGGATTTTGATGAGTCAGATTCTGAAGGATTCACAACTGTTGGTGATTTTATTCTAAATCCCACAGTTAACTTAGAAGAATTGCTGAAAACCTTTGACATTGTACATATGCAGTATCTTCCAGAAGAATTTACTAAGCCACGGTTGGCTATTATTCCTTATACTCCTCCTATTAGTCAAGTAGTTGCTAAGCAACTATGTGACAGCTTTGTAATTCTAGTTTCTACACCAACCTCTGCAGTCATTCCATCCCCTCCAGAAGCTATCTCAGCACCAATCTTTGTGACGGATGACTCCCCTATGCCAGATCTAGATGAGTTGATCTTGGCTGACATTGAAGAAGAAAATAAGGCAGCCGCTGAAAGCTCTATCCCAGTTACTTCTGATTCTTGTATAGTCTCTTCTTCAACTCCTGCTGAAACTCCAACCCTTGAAACTTCTGCTCCTGCTACAAAAAAGACTGCTACTTATGATAAAGCCTTGAAAGTATTGGATGCTCTATATGATAACCCTCAGGGTTCTGCTAGTGATAATGATGAAGATGATGATGAAGAAGATTCAGATGAAGAAGTTGCCAAGAAGAATAAGAAAATATTGTCAAAGAAAAGGAAAGCCCCTCCTCTTGCTGCTAAGCCAAACCCAAAGAATGACATCCCATTATATATCCTCCAAAATATTACTCCTTACAAAGGAATGCCAGCCTGGATGTGGTTGTCTAAAAATCAGCAAAAGGGAAGAAAAGAAGTAGAAAATATTCTCCTCCACCAGTTCATAAGTACAGAAGTGATCCACCTCCTCCACCTCCTCCAGCAGCTGGTGCCACTGGCTCTAGCTCTCAGAGATCTGCCCCTATGCAAACTTATCAGAGACATCAAGGGAGATATTCTGGAAGCAGTCATCAAAGACATCACTCTTCAGGAAATCAACAACATCACCAACCTCAGCAACAACAACAAAGTATCCCTGCAGATCAGAAGGCTAAAAGTCCTGAAAGACCATATTCACCTCCTGTTCCTTTTGAGGATCCTGAAACAGCAAACATTGCTAAAATGGCCTGGTTCCAGGAACTTGTTGGTCTATCTTTGATTAATAAAGCAAAAGCTGAAGGCAAAGATATATCAGGATATTCCACTATGTCCAAATACAGGAAGGAAGAACTCAAAAGATTTGATAAAGCAAATAAATTATTTAATGTTGATGATTACATGAAGCTACATCCTGAAGAAGTTGTCCCCAGAACTACATCCCTGAAGATTATTGGGGCAGCTGACATGACAATGACACAGGCACAGGCTTTGGATCCAAAGAGAGAAATTATCCTTACAAAGCCAGGTGAAAAGATTAAAGAAGACAAGTCCATAGAGAAGAAGCAGAAGAAGTAATCCTTACTTTGTTTTAATTTCTTTGCTTTTCTTCCTGCATTTGCTTTCAAACTGTGTTATCTGTTTAAACAAAGCTTATGTACATATATATCTGCTGCATGTGTTGGTAATTCTCTGCCAGATATATCTTTTTCTTGCTTTGTTTATTTTTTGTTTATGTTTTGAGTCTATTAGTGACCTAACCCAAATATGGGGAGATTGTTGGATCCCTAGTTGATTTGGGCTAGGTTCACTAAACTTAGGATGTGACCCAACATGTATAGCCAAGGTCATAGTTGTGTCCTAGAGTCTAGGCCAAGTCCTTAGAGTCAACATCAGATGGACCAGCTATCAACAAGACTATCAGAGACTCAAGACTTAGAAGATTTCAAGACTAAGTAAAATGAGTTCGACGTTCGTCGAACTCAGGTCGACGAAAGACGTTCTCAGCTCGACGATCTTGAGATATTTCTCTGAGCTGAGCTCGACGATCTACATTCTCTGGTCGACGAAAACTGGGATACTTCAACAAAATAAAGTCAGGATAACTCCAGATTATTCTAAGTCCAACTTCAGACTTTGGTCGACGAACAAGATTCTGAGCTCGACGAACTTGGACCTTAACTTCTCAGGTCGACGAAGTCAACTTCTCAGGTCGACAAACTCAGTACTCTACTCGACGAATTCTGGAACCAGAAGATTTATGTCGACACTTAGGGCATGTGTCGACACTAACTATGTCGACACCAGAAGATTTGTGTTGACACCTAGACTAATCAGTCGACACCCACTTATGTCGACACCAGAAAACCTGTGTCGACACCAGAAGATTCATGTCGACACAAAAAATATCAGTCAACACAAAATACTCGACTAAGTCCAGAATGGTTGCTGAACTCCAGTCGACGAATGCAATTGTTAGCTCGACGAACTTTAGAAGGAAAAGGCAAAGGTTCTGAAGCATTCAAGTTCTGTTATCAGCTTGATGAACTTGGAACTTAGCTCGACGAACAGAAGCCGTCTGGTAGACGAATTCAATATCTCAGCTCGACGAATTGGTAATTCAGTTCGACGAATTCTGACAACTGTTTGACGACTTCAGACTTAGTCATTTCCGGCCTTCTGTCCCCATTCTAATGCGGAAATTCCTGAGTAATTAATGCTCTACATTATCTGAATGTATCCGCTAGATGGAGCATTGATTACAGTATTCTTCAGGAACATTACTTGCCGACTTTCCACGGGACAGTTGAGGAAATGATTCAATGCTGATTTTTCTCAAGACATCAGCATTAATTATAGAGGATTCAAATTTTTGAAAAGATATAAAAGAAAAGAAGATCGACAATCAGATATAGAGAACAAGAACATATGAAAGATATGGTACCTAAACACCTAGAGGGGGGGGGGGGTGAATAGGTGACCTAATCCTTTTCTAACTTTATTGGCAGCAATCAGGTATATCACGGCAATCTAACTAGTTTATCACAGCAAACACAACAAACACAGCAATAATTTCAGCACAGTATAGCACACAGTGATTTATCGTGGTTCCCCAAGATATGGGTACATCCACTTTCCCCTTTCGCCTATCTAGCAGTGTACTAGATTCGGCCAAACTCCTGCACTGTCTCAGAACCCAAATTGGTTCCTACCTCAGGCCCAAAGCCTTACAACTCAGCTTTATCCCAAAGCCTACACTCAGCCAATCAAGGCCTACACTCAACCAACCAAGGCCTACACTCAGCCACAAGGCCTACACTCAGAGATCACAATCTCCTACACTCAGGCTAACAAGCCTTACCCTCAGCCTTTATAATTATAGGCTTACAAATCACTCAGATCCAATGGATCCTACAAGTTACAAATATAATACAAATAATAACTCTACAACTCAGAATTAAAGGAGGGGAGTTGAGAGATTCTTGATGAGTTCTTGGAAGAACTCAGCTGGATTCACCCTGACTTAGCTTTCTTCAAAGCTTCTTGAGTAGAACTGAATAAGGCTGAATCCTCTGCAATTGTTCCTTGACCTCTGCCACTTAAGATCCAGAATTGACTCTGAATCCTTCTTCTCAGCCTAGTTCCAAAGGCTGATTTCTTGGAAGGAGCCCTCTCTCTCCAACTTCTTAGATCTGCACTTGGACTGCAAGATCTTCTTGTGTTGATACCCTTGGTATCACTTCAATAATTTGATCAACCTTGACAACAATCTGATCAATTACTTCAATTATATTCGACAACAGTTTCTGTAAACTGTGGGTGCCTATTTATAGGCCTTCTTCATGGTAACCGGCTGGTCCGGTCCATAACTGACTTCTGATATCTCTGACAGGTGCTGTAGACCGGCTGGAACGACATCTGTCAAATCATACAGTCACTTCTTGAAATTCTCTAACTGTTTGTAAGTGTCGAGACTTTCTGTCTTTAAGTGTCGACACTTATAGACTAAGTGTCGACACATGTTGTGTAAGTGTCGACACAAGTCTACAAGGTGTCGAAACAATTCCTTGTATGTCTCGACACAGATTCTTCTGCATGTGTCGACACTGAAATTGAGTGTCGACACAAGTACTTGTTCTTCTATCTTTTGTTGTATTCTTCTAAGTGTCGACACATCTCCTTTGTGTCGACACATCTTCTTGTGTTGAATCTGTCAAGTGTCGACACTGCTTCTTGGTGTCGACACATGGTCTTCAATGTCAATACTTGCTAAGTGTCGACACAGCTCCTTGTGTCGACACATCTTCTTATTGTTGAGACTTCAGCTGAGTGTCGACACATTCCCTTAGTGTCGACACTGTACTTAGAATATTTTGGAAATAATTCTGTTCTTTGCTAAGTGTCGACACAGCTCCTTGTGTCGACACTTTCTTCAAGTGTTGAGTCTTTAGCTAAGTGTCGACACATTGTGCTGGGTGTCGACACTTACTTCAAGTGTTGACTCTTCAGGTAGTGTGTCGACACATTGTGCTGAGTGTCGACACATTCTTCAAATGCTGACTCTTCTGCATAGTGTCGACACATTATGTTGAGTGTCGACACTTGTACTTACACTCTGCAGACTTTTGCTGAGTGTCGACACAGCTCCAAGTGTTGACACTTTCTGGTGTAGACACAGCTTCACTAGGTGTCGACACAGCTCCTTGTGTCGACACTTTCTGTCTGCACATTTCTTCACTGAGTGTCGACACAGCTCCAAGTGTCGACACTTTCTGTCTGGTGTCGACTCTGCATCCCAGGTGTCGACACAATGACTCCAAGTGTCGACACTGCTTGTCTGGGTGTCGACACAAGCTTTCTTAAGTGTCGACACTTTCCCTCTGGGTGTCGACACATGGACTTAGAAACTTTTTGCTTCAGTCCAGTGATTTCTTAACCTGCACAAATAACTCAAACATACATCAAATACATTATGATGTATATCATTGAGTTGGGTGAGGCTTCTTCAAATCAGGTACATGTGACCAATGTACCCAACAATCTCCCCCTATTTGGAGAAGTCATAACCCTTAGTCAATGATATACACCATTCATAATTAAAAAATTACAAAATGATGTAAAGCAGATTATAAACAGCAGGGTAAACATAACATGTAATAATGCACACATGTATACATATTCAACATTGTAGAACAAACAACAAATAGACACATTCTCAGAACAATCATGAAATATATTTATCATATATTGTTCTAACATTTTTCTAATACATCTTCAATAATTTACAAAAATGTTTTTCATTCAAAAGATTACAACAATCTTCAAGTTAATTCTTAGTCTATTTCTGATCTGGTTCTTTGATAACAATGTCTTTGCCTGATTGGACTTAAGCTTTGACAGTGGCTTCAGTAGTTTCAGCAACAGCAGGCTTCTTGCCTTTTAAGTCCTTCTTCTTCAGCTCTTCTGCTTTGATTTTCTGCCTTTCAAAATAGTGATATGGCTTGGGGAAGTACTTGCTAGGCTCCACAGCAGTAGGAGGTAGCTTTCCCATCTTAGCCTTTCTTCTATATTGAACAATGTCCTCCTGTCTTATTTCATGTTTCCTCCATTCTGCTTCAGAGAACCACTTGTTCCTTTCATTCATGTTGTCTTTGGCAGCTTTCCAGGCAGTTAGAATTATATTCCTAGAGGTAGGGCTCCATTGTTCAAAATCTGGCTTTTGTTCTGCTTGTTCCCTAAACCTCTTCTTTGACAATCTTGTCTCTTCTTCTTTGTTTCATAGCCTCTTGCAGAGCTTCAGAAATCGGTTGAACAACCTCTCAATATGAACATTTGCCTGCCCTCAGTTGGGCTATACATTGTGCTGACATCTGCTTGAACCATATCAAAGTCTGGAGGTGGATATATCACTTGAGCTACTTCTGCTTGCTCACCTCCAAGATAGGCATTTTGAATCCCTGATTCAGCAACATTATCATCATCACAAAGTGGAGGATAGCCCAGTGTAGCTCTGATGGAGTTAGATATCCATTTGTCATGGTCAGAGCTAGCTTTGACTAATACTCTCTCCCCCTTTATGACTTCTCTGGCCATATGGTCTCTGACATCATCTTTTTGAAACCTTATCTGACTGTCCAAATACCTGATTCCCTCTTTAAAAAATGGTTTTAGTTTTGTAAGTTGTTCAGAGATGACTTTCTGGGAATCTTTAATTGCAGTCTTGACAGCAGTAAGCTCAGCTTGGAATACTTTATCAAAGTCAGCCTTAACTGCAACAGCAGATGTAGAAGGTTCAGCAGCCTTGTTCTTCAATGCTGTGAGTATAGCATTATGTGACTCAGTCAGATTGTCATTCAGTCTGATTTGGTTTTCTAGCACATATCCTTGCTTTAAGGCTATATCATCTACCTGTGCCTTTATCTTCTCTTGGTGTGTTGCCAGATACACCACAGCATTTCCACCCTTGTGGAAGCATTCTGTCATCTCCTTTTTGTTAAGGTTCATCTCAAACCTTATAGACTTTATTTCCTGTGCAAGATCAAACTATAGGGTCTTCTGCCCTTCATCCACATAAGCCTCTATGGCTTTCCTTTGTTCATCCATTTTTATCTGTAGTGCAATCAGTAAAGCACTATAGTCAACAGTTGGAGCTTGTTGAACTATAGGCTGTGGGGCAATGGATTGCAAGGCTTTCTTATAACTCTGACTTCTCCTCTTGAAGACATAGAGTTTCTTCTTCTTGGCCCTAGCACTCTCCTCATCCTCAAAGGCAGAAGTGCTGGCAATATCAACCCTGTGCTTAGGGCTTTGAGGCTTCTCAGTTTGCACATCAGGTGCTTGCTCAGTTTCCAGCCTAATAGGCTCTTCCAGAACTTCCATGTGCTCCCCCTCAGCAGCAGCACTCTTATCTTTAGCAGCATCAATTTCTTTGTCAAAATCTGCCTGATCCAGATTTAGGAACAAGTCTTCCATTGTGAATTCTTGTGATGAAGGAGCTGGAGAAGTTCTTGGTTCTTCAACTACTTGATCTGGAACTACTTCCAGTACAGCAGATGTGTCTTGGATAACAACATCTGGTTCTTGACTGTCTAGCTGAGTTTGCTGATGTACATCAGACAAATCAGAATCTACTATAGAAAAATTTAATGTATTTAGATCAATGAGTACCTCTTGGATGATGTTAGTGGCTTGCTCACTGTCCAGAGTAGATGACTTTTCTACAGCTGGAGGCACCCCCTGGCTCTCAGCAATATCTTTAGCAGCAGGGGTCTTCTCTGCAGCCACTTCTTCTTGATCATCAGGAGTGAAGACAACATGTTCTTCACCCCCTGAACTGCTGGAGGACTCCTGTGTCACAACAGCAGTTTTTCTCTTCTTCTTAGGAGGAATCTCCTTCTCAGTAACTGGCTTCTCTGGGGTTGCCACTTCCTTGGACAACACCCTGTCCCATCTGGAAAATATCCTTTGATCCATCTTTCTCATGTGATTGATCTTACTTCCTGCAGCTGTATTCATTAACTCTGGTATGGTACCAGCTAGGTAGAGACTAAGTATTCTGCCAAGGTTGGGCTTCTTCAGACTCTCCTTGATTTTCTCATACACCACTTGAGACCAATCTGTTTTCAGGGTGAATATGATTCTAGTCATAATTTCAAACATGGAGGCAGACACCCTGTCATGCCCTCCAGTCTTACTGAGAATAACCTTGCCCACAATCTCAGACAGGAACTTCCCTTAACTGTTCATGCCTTTCCTGTTAAAGACTGATCCTATCTTCATTTTTGGATCAAGTCCACACCAGGCAAGAGCTTCCCTGGTCTTAGATGTAGTTACTTCTTCTTCATCTTGAGTTTTAGGTAGCTGGAGTACCTTCCTCAGAGTTTTTGGTGAAATCTTCACTTTAGATCCATGAACTCTGGATTTGATTCTATATCCAGAGTCATCTACAGCAGCTCCATTAAGGAATTCAAGAACTTCCTTCTTCCAAATCTTTGTTGGTTCTGAAACTAAGTATTCCAATCCAGAATTGGCGACTAGGGTTACCACCGACTTGATTTCGTGATCAGCTTCATCGAACGCGCCGCGCACTAGCTCATAGCCTTCGTTAACGTTCTCCTCAAGCTTGGGAGCCATTAGGGTTTGGAGAATTAGTATTTAGAAAAGAGAGGTGTCGACACAGGAGTTTTGGTCTCGAAACTTTGAAAGCGTGTCGACAAACAAAGACAGAACCTATTTATACCTTTCTGATTTGAAGATGAACAGGCGGGACAGCTAACTTAACATGTGTCGACACTGGCAATAAGTGTCGACACTGACTTATAATGTCTCGACACATATGTGTCGACACAAGTTTAGTCAACAGATTTTATGTGTCGACACTTGGTTATGTGTCGACACAACATATCTCGACACATAGTCGAAACTTTACTTAGAAAAATTCTGAGTAAAACATAAGTGTCGACACCACATTGGATGTGTTGACACCTACTTGACATGTGTCGACACTAACATTCTGAACTGTCGACACCACATTCCTAGATATGTCGACACCTTTTTCCTGAAGTGTCGACACCACTATTCTGTGTCGACATAGACTTGTCTATGTGTCGACACCTTTTTACTTAGCCAATTTTCAATTCTGTAAACTTATCCTAAGTTTATCATTCCTAGTTCAATTTTGAATCTATTGAACTTAGCTTCTTCTAGTGGCTTAGTAAACATATCAGCTACTTGTTCATCTGTTTTAACATATTCAAGTACAATATCATTTCTTTCTACATGCTCCCTAAGAAAGTGATATTTAATTTCAATATGTTTTGTCCTACTATGAGATACAGGGTTATTAGCTATTGAATAGCACTTGTAGAATCACAGTAAAGTGGAGTTCTACTTACCTGAAATCCATAGTCCTCTAGCTGATGTTGAATCCATAGAAGTTGAGCACAGCAACTTCCTGCAGCCACATACTCTGACTCAGCTGTGGAGATAGCCACACTAGTCTGCTTTTGCTGCTCCATGAAATTAGTCTCCCACCTAGTAATTGACAGGTTCCAGTAGTACTCTTTTTATCCTCTTTGCATCCTGCAAAGTCTGCATCTGAATAACTTGTTAGATCAAAATCTCCATTCCTAGGGTACCAGAGGCTAGATAGGGAGTGCCCTTTAGATATCTCAAAATTCTCTTGACTGCAGTCAAGTGAGACTCTTTAGGGCAGGCTTGATACCTTGCACAAACACATGTAGCATACATGATGTCTGGTCTACTAGCAGTCAAGTATAATAGGGAGCCAACTATCCCTCTATACAAGGTTTCATCTACAGGTTTCCCTGCATCATCCTTGCTAAGAGACATACTTGACCCCATAGGAGTCTTCATGGTACTGGATGAATCCATACCATACTTCCTTATGAGTTCTAGGGTGAACTTTGACTGACAAATGGACAAAACCATTCTCAGTCTGTTTAACTTGGAGACCCAAGAAAAACTTCAGCTCTCCTATACTACACATTTCAAACTGTCCTTGCATAAGTTTGCAAACTTTTTGCAAAGGCTGCTTTCAGTAGACCCAAATATAATGTCATCTACATATATTTGGACTAGTATGACTTTGCCTCTAGATTCCCTAAGGAATAGAGTCTTATCTATTTTCCCCTTGAAAACTTGTTCTCAATGAGGAAACTAGATAGGGTTTCATACCAAGCTCTAGGAGCTTGTTTTAACCATATAAAGCTTTCCTAAGTCCTATAGACATGATGAGGTAAGTTGGATCAAAAAAACCTGAAGGCTGCTCCACATAGACTTCTTCCTTAAGATTACCATTTAAGAATGCTGACTTAACATCCATCTTGGTAAACCTTGAATCCTTGATAGGTTGCATAGGCCAAGAACATCCTTATGGCTTCCAGTCTGGCTACTGGAGCAAAGGTTTGATCAAAGTCAATACCTTCTTCTTGCCTATATCTTTTTGCAACCAGTCTTGCTTTATTCTTAATGATGACCCCTTGTTCATTCATCTTATTTCTGTAGATCCACTTAACTCCTATTACATTGTGGTCTTTAGGTTTTGGAACCAGTTCCCAAACCTTGCACCTCTTGAACTGATTAAGCTCTTCTTGCATTGCTTCAGTCCATTGTGGATCTTGTATTGCTTCTTCAAATTTCTTAGGTTCAACTTGAGACAAAAAGCTGGAGTAGATTGCTGCATTCATTATCTGCTCCTGGTTTGAACTCCTTGTCTTGGATCTCCAATAATCTGCTCTACTGGATGATCTCTAAGATGCCTATTGGCTGGAGGCATCCTCACTTCAGGTTGAACCTCTTCAACATCTGCATCATGCTGTACATCTTATATTTCTTCAGCAATTGGCACATGTAGTTCTGCCCCTGGACAACAGCTACACTCTTCTCCTTGCTGTCTTGTAGCAGGCACTTCTTCTATAGTAAGCTTGTCCATTTTCTTTGTCAAACCTGTGGGGCTGCATACATTGCTAGACAACTCATTGTTAATTAGTTTTATCTCATCAAAACTACATGCACTGATTCTTCTACAACTTGTGTAGTCAAGTTGTAGACTCTATAAGCCTTACTATTATTGCTGTACCCAACAAAAATTCCCTCTTTAGGACTTGGCAGCAAACTTAGTTAAGTAAGACTTCCCATTGTTAAGTATGAAGCATTTGCAACCAAAGATCCTAAAATAGGATAGGTTTGGTTTCCTGCCTTTCACTACTTCATAGGGGGTCTTGTTAAGCCTTTTAGTGATGGTAGCCCTATTTATGACATGGCATGCAGTGTTAACTGCTTCAGCCCAGAAATACTCTGGCAGTGATGTATCACTTAGTAGGGTTCTACCAGCCTCTATCAAGGTCCTATTCTTCCTCTCAGCAATGCCATTTTGCTGAGGTGTTCTAGGTGAAGAGAATTCTTGAAATATCCCAAGGTCTTCACACAGTTTTGTCATGCTATCAGAATGAAATTCAGTACCATGGTCACTTCTAATTTTGACCACTGTACAGTTTAGTTCATTCTGAATTTGCTTGACAAAGCTAAGGAAGACACTAGGTGTTTCTGATTTCTGTCTTAAGAAGAACACCCAGGAAAACCTTGAGTAGTCATCAACAACTACAAAGGTATAGACCTTCCTACCTAAGCTGTGAACTGGCATTGGACCAAATAGATCCATATGCAAGAGGTATAAACACCTCACAGCATCTTTGTTATCTATGCTTCTAAAGGTGGATTTAGTCTGCTTGCCCTTTTGACAAGCTGAGCAAATACCATCTTTGACACACTTAACTTGCAGACCATTCCTCACTAACTGTTTGCTAAAGAGTTTGCTAATAGTCTTGTAGTTTAGATGGGCTAGCCTCTTGTGCCATTTGACACAATGAGAGACTGTCTCATCAGCTACAAGACAAATTGGAGAACCATTGTTCTTAATCATAATGTCTAGACAGTAGACATTCCTCTTCCTATATCCTGTCAAAATGATCTCTTGATCACTTGACCTCTTGATATGACAACCATTTTTAACAAATGAGATGTCATACCCTACATCACTTAACTGACTTATACTTATTAGGTTGTGTTTCAGCCCTTTAACATAAGCTACTTGAGTAATGGTAACTAAGTTTGAAGAAATGTTACCAAACCCTTTGATGATTTCTTTTTCAGAACCACCAAAGGTCACTTTAGGACCATTTTTGATTGGAATGTAGTCCTTCAGTAGTCCCCTAGTTCCAGTCATATGTCTGGAACATCCACTGTCCAAGTACCATGTAGGGGTATGGCCACTTGGACTCACCTGCAAAACAAATTAATGAACCTTAGAACCCAAAGTATTCTTGGGTCCTTGGTGATTGTTAGTTTACAATTTGACAAACCTACCTACTGGCTTTCCAACAGGTAGTTTGGAACTCACTTTGGCACTCACATTGTGCCAACAGTCTACTGCAAAATGGCCAACTTTGCCACAACACCAGCATTCAAACTTATTGTACCTTTGCTTAGGTACTGCCTTAGCTGTCTTGACTACAACAGGCTTGTTGAATGTTGGGGCTCTGCCCTTGGACTTATGCTTGGACTGCTCAGTCCCTGCAGGTCTAACAAAACCCAGTCCAGCCTTGCCTTTATGATGAACAAATTCATCAATTAAAGGTAGCACTGATTTAGGTTTTGAAAACCTAGCAACAAGCTCTCTCTCTTTCTGAAGATTGATCTCCAGTCTCTTAATTTGATCATTCTTATAGGTGATAGTTCCCATCTGAATCACTGTAATGTGTTTCAGCCTGGCTACCTCATTCAGTTTTTGATCAACTTGCTTCTCAAAATCTGTTGCAACAGCCTTGAGATCAGCAATATCCTTTGCCTGACTTTTGGCTAGGGTCTTGCTTTTCTTGTAGGCTTGCAATAGTACCTTATATTCATCTATAAGCCTATGAATATCTTCCTCAGACCCAGATACATTCTCATCACTTGATGAAGAAGAATTTGAATTTGAACTAGAATAAGAAACTGAACTTGAACTTGAACTATGTACCTGACTGGATCCTGGCTGCTCCAGGATTTTGGCACTCTCTGTCAAAGACATTAGCCCTTGGCAATGACTGTCCTCTTGTTCATAAATTGACTCCAAGATCTGCATAAATTCTTCCTCTTCTTCTTCAGCAAACAGCCCTATGTAGGCTTCAGCCTCAGACTCAGTTTCTGAAGAAGATATATCTGATAGAGTCTTCTCCTTCTTAGCAACAAAAGACTTTTCTTTCTTCCCTTTGAAGTGAGTCTTTTTCCTGTCACCAGATTCCTTTCTCTTCTCTGGACAATCTGCAATAACATGGCCCTGTCTATTGCAGCAATAGCAAACAATCTTTGAACCAGTTGCCTTGCTTGATTTTGTCCTTTTCTTGTCATTCTTTGAAGATCTCTTTTTCTGATAAGAGTCTTCCTTTCCTTGTGATGTAGAAGGCCTTGACCTCCACTGTTTCTTTTTCAAAAACTTCTGAAAGTGTCTAGTGAAAGCAGCAAAGTCTTCATCACTTTCACTGCTCTTAGACTTTGTGCTGACAGACTCATCAGACTCTGATTCAACTACCTCTGGAGGTGGAGTTGAAGACTTATTCCTGCACTTTCTGGGAACTTCTGACTTGAAAGCAACAGTTCTTTCTTTGTGCTCAGTCCTTGTTGATTTCTCCTCCTCTTTTCTCACTGTTAACTACATTTCATAAGACAATAGCTTGCCAAACAGTGTGGGAGGAGGAATTTCCCCCAACTTAGCCATTTCTCTTATAGCACAGATCTTGGTGTCCCAATCTTTGGTTAGGGACCTTAAGAACTTGTCATTTAGTTCATAGTTAGTGAACTCTCTTCCATAAGACATGAGCTTATTAACTATTCTGTAAAATTTCTTATAGCACTCAGTGATGCTATCACCCTTTCCTTGCCTAAAGCTTTCATACTCCTGATTTAGCAAGGACTTCCTATCTTGCCTAACTTCTTCAGAACCTTCCATATAGACAATGAGAGTATCCCACATCTCTTTTGCTGTCTTATAGTGAATTAAGTTCTGAAAAGTGGCATCATCAATGGCACTCACTATTATGTTTTGTGCCCTCTTGTCCATGGTAGCTAGGACAATCTCATCCTTAGTCATCTCAGAGAAATCCTTTGGAGTCCTCTGATTTGCATCCAATACTGAAATCTTCATTGGCACATAAGGCCCTTCCTTTACTGTGATGTAGATTCTAGGGTCAGAGGCTTCCATAAATAGCCTTACCCTCTCTTTCCAGATCCCAAAGATCTCTTTCCTGCATATGGGTAATTTCATGGAACCCAATTCCTTGTGATTCTCATAAGAACCCATGTTTCTTGATGTTCTTGAATTTCTTGAATCTGTGAATTGCCTTACACTGAATCTGTCAAACAGGATCTCCTCAGACTGTTAGTCCTTTTTGAGGAACCTGGCTCTGATACCACTTGAAAGATATGGTACCTAAACACCTAGAGGGGGGGGGGGTGAATAGGTGACCTAATCCTTTTCTAACTTTATTGGCAGCAATCAGTTATATCACAGCAATCTAACTAGTTTATCACAGCAAACACAGCAATAATTTCAGCACAGTACAACACACAGTGATTTATAGTGGTTCCCCAAGATATGGGTACATCCACTTTCCCCCTTCGCCTATCTAGCAGTGTACTAGATTCGGCCAAACTCCTGCACTGTCTCAGAACCCAAATTGGTTCCTACCTCAGGCCCAAAGCCTTACAACTCAGCTTTATCCCAAAGCCTACACTCAGCCAATCAAGGCCTACACTCAGCCAACCAAGGCCTACACTCAGCCACAAGGCCTACACTCAGAGATCACAATCTCCTACACTCAGGCTAACAAGCCCTACCCTCAGCCTTTATAATTATAGGCTTACAAATCACTCAGATCCAATGGATCCTACAAGTTACAAATGTAATACAAATAATAACTCTACAACTCAGAATTAAAGGAGGGGAGTTGAGAGATTCTTGATGAGTTCTTGGAAGAACTCAGCTGGATTCACCCTGACTTAGCTTTCTTCAAAGCTTCTTGAGTAGAACTGAATAAGGCTGAATCCTCTGCAATTGTTCCTTGACCTCTGCCACTTAAGATCCAGAATTGACTCTGAATCCTTCTTCTCAGCCTAGTTCCAAAGGCTGATTTCTTGGAAGGAGCCCTCTCTCTCCAACTTCTTAGATCTGCACTTGGACTGCAAGATCTTCTTGTGTTGATACCCTTGGTATCACTTCAATAATTTGATCAACCTTGACAACAATCTGATCAATTACTTCAATTATATTCGACAACAGTTTCTGTAAACTGTGGGTGCCTATTTATAGGCCTTCTTCATGGTAACCGGCTGGTCCGGTCCATAACTAACTTCTGATATCTCTGACAGGTGCTGTAGACCGGCTGGAACGACATCTGTCAAATCATACAGTCACTTCTTGAAATTCTCTAACTGTTTGTAAGTGTCGAGACTTTCTGTCTTTAAGTGTTGACACTTATAGACTAAGTGTCGACACATGTTGTGTAAGTGTCGACACAAGTCTACAAGGTGTCGACATAATTCCTTGTATGTCTCGACACAGATTCTTCTGCATGTGTTGACACTGAAATTGAGTGTCGACAAAAGTACTTGTTCTTCTATCTTTTGCTGTATTCTTCTAAGTGTCGACACATCTCCTTTGTGTCGACACATCTTCTTGTGTTGAATCTGTCAAGTGTCGACACTGCTTCTTGGTGTCGACACATGGTCTTCAATGTCAATACTTGCTAAGTGTCGACACAGCTCCTTGTGTCGACACATCTTCTTATTGTTGAGACTTCAGCTGAGTGTCGACACATTCCCTTAGTGTCGACACTTGTACTTAGAATATTTTGGAAATAATTTTGTTCTTTGCTAAGTGTCGACACAGCTCCTTGTGTCGACACTTTCTTCAAGTGTTGAGTCTTTAGCTAAGTGTCGACACATTATGCTGGGTGTCGACACTTACTTCAAGTGTTGACTCTTCTGGTAGTGTGTCGACACATTGTGCTGAGTGTCGACACATTCTTCAAATGCTGACTCTTCTGCATAGTGTCGACACATTATGTTGAGTGTCGAAACTTGTACTTACACTCTGCAGACTTTTGCTGAGTGTCGACACAGCTCCAAGTGTTGACACTTTCTGGTGTAGACATAGCTTCACTAGGTGTCGACACAGCTCCTTGTGTCGACACTTTTTGTCTGCACATTTCTTCACTGAGTGTCGACATAGCTCTAAGTGTCGACACTTTCTGTCTGGTGTCGACTCTGCATCCCAGGTGTCGACACAATGACTCCAAGTGTCGACACTGCTTGTCTGGGTGTCGACACAAGCTTTCTTAAGTGTCGACACTTTCCCTCTGGGTGTCGACACATGGACTTAGAAACTTTTTGCTTCAGTCCAGTGATTTCTTAACCTGCACAAATAACTCAAACATACATCAAATACATTATGATGTATATCATTGAGTTGGGTGAGGCTTCTTCAAATCAGGTACATGTGACCAATGTACCCAACAATCTCCCCCTATTTGGAGAAGTCATAACCCTTAGTCAATGATATACACCATTCATAATTAAAAATTACAAAATGATGTAAAGCAGATTATAAACAGCAGGGTAAACATAACATGTAATAATGCACACATGTATACATATTCAACATTGTAGAACAAACAACAAATAGACACATTCCAGGTGTCGACACAATGACTCCAAGTGTCGACACTGCTTGTCTGGGTGTCGACACAAGCTTTCTTAAGTGTCGACACTTTCCCTCTGGGTGTTGACACATGGACTTAGAAACTTTTTGTTTCAGTCCAGTGATTTCTTAACCTGCACAAATAACTCAAACATACATCAAATACATTATGATGTATATCATTGAGTTGGGTGATGCTTCTTCAAATCAGGTACATGTGACCAATGTACCCAACAACATACTCAGTTAGAAAAATACAGTGACACACACAGACTGACTGCAAGAATTCATACAGTAGAAGAAAAGCTTCATACATGAAAATCATACAGAAGCTTATAGTGACAGGTAGTGATCTTCATTCAGAAGAAGAAGAAGAACAATCATAAAATATCAAGAGTCTTCTTCTTCAACATTCTCTCCAGGACTTCCAAGGACAGCAGATACCAAATCAGTCAAGAAGCTCCTGCATGACTGCTTGTCAAGAAATCTGATTGAAGACCTATCACCCTACAGCAAAGCTCCAGATCTTCCCTGAAACATTCTACATCTCAGGGGGAGCTGTTTGCTAACATCATTCCACTTAAGTCTTCTCAGTTTATTGAGAAAAAGAAGACAAAATCACTCTCTCACCCCCTCCTATATAAAGGGTTGTCATCTCCCTTCAAAAGTGATTCCTGTTTGCAAGTCTCCTAACCAAAAGACTTGAGTTGGTTTTTGGGCACCTGATCAAAACCCATTGGTGTCAGGCACCTGATCAAAAACCTGAGTGGATTCCTACTAAGGGTGGTAGAAGAGTGGACTACCCAGAGTTGGGGAACCACTATAAACTTCTTGTGTCGTCTGGTTGCCTACCTTTTTCTTTCTGTTCTTGCTGCGTGGCTGTGATTAAGTTTATTATCTTCTATTCTCTAATTTCTTAATTACTGCACATTTTTTGTTTACAACAAAAGCTGTAACAACACATGTATTGGGACCTAACAAATTTTAAAGATACTCTATTCACCCCCCCCCCCTCTAGAGTATTGTAGACCTAACCCTCACTTTCAATTGGTATCAGAGGAAGGTTCCTTTGGTTTGACAAGTTAACCCTTGAACTAAAGATCCTGTGTTAGATCTACACATCACCTTCATTCACATTTAACTTTTAAAGTAGAAACACGTCCATGACACAGAATAAAGATTATGCAAGCACCAGACCTCCAGTTTGCAACTTGCAAAAGTTTAGAATCTGGAAGACAAGAATCAAGCTATACATGAATTCTATGGATGAAGATATTTTTGCCTCCATCTTAACAGGAGTACCTCCACCACCTGCAGCTCCTCCAAGTAACTCTACTAATATGACTGCAGTACTAAAAGAAATTGTACCTAATCACCTGATGGGGGGGGGGGTGAATAAGTGACCTTAATCTTTTTAAACTTTTAGGCAGATTTAATCACAGATTTCACAGAACATAAAACAGCAACCACAGAATCATACACACACAGAGTACACACAGTTTTATAGTGATTCCCCAAGGTTTGGGTACATCCACTTTCCCCCTTCGCCTATCTAGTAGTGTACTAGATTCGGCCAAACTCCTCCACTATTCCTCAGATCCTCAGATCTTACACTCAGAACCCCAAACAGGTTCCTACAGCTCAGGCCCAAGGCCCTACCACTCAGTCTTCACAAAGACCTACACTCAGCCTTCAATAAGGCCTACACTCAGCCCTCAATAAGGCCTACACTCAGTGAAATAGATCTCCTACACTCAGGCACACAGGCCCTATCACTCAGCCTTTATAATTTCAGGCTTACAACTCAGATCCCTAAGGATCCTACAAGAAATTAAAAATACAATATATATAACCTCAACTCAGAATAAGAGAGAAGAGTTGACAGGTTTCTTGATGAGTTCTTGGAAGAACTTTGCTGAGATCAACCTCACTTGGCTTTCTTCAAAGCTTCTTGAATTTAGAACACAATATGGTTGAGTCTCTATGCAGCTGATCTTCAATGACTGCTAACTTAAGAATTAGATCTCAATCTGAAACTTGTCTTCATAGCCTGGTTCAACAGCTGTCTTCTTGAAAGGAGCTCTCTCTCCAACTTCTTAGATCTTTTGATCACTTCAATTGATTGTTGTTAATCATCTTCTTCTGTTGACAGAATAAGCCTTTATATAGGCTTCCTTCATGGTGACCGGCTGATCCGGTTTCTAACGACTTTCTGACAACTCTGACAGTTGCAGTAGACCGGCTGGAATGTCAGCTGTCAAGTCAACCAGTCACTTCTTGAATTTTCTGTAACTGTCTGAAAGTGTCGAGACAGTCACTCTTAAAGTGTCGAGACAGTCAGTCTTTAAGTGTCGACACTTATAGACCAAGTGTCGACACAAGTAGAATAAGTGTCGACACTAGCCTTCATGGTATCGACACAACTTCTTGTGTTGTAGAATCTGCTTCTCGACACTGCTTCTTCATCATGTGTCGACACTGATCCTGTGTGTCGACACAAGTCCTTCTTCTTTGATACTTAGCTGATTTCTTGTAAGTGTCGACACAACTCCTCTGTGTCGACACATCTTCTAGTGTTGATACTTGCTAAGTGTCGACACATTTTCTTATTGTCGACACTTGTACTTAGACTTCATTGAAATTTGCTGAGTGTCGACACAGCCTCCTAGTATCGACACTTTCTTCATGTGTTGAGACTTTTGCTGTGTGTCGACACTGATCCTTTGTGTCGATACATTCTTCATGTGTTGAGACTTTGGCTGAGTGTCGACACATCTCCTTTGTGTTGACACTTGTACTTAGAATTTGTTGAACTTTTGCTGAGTGTCGACATAGCCTCCAAGTGTCGATACTTGTACTTGAGCTTTGTTGAAGTTTTGCTGAGTGTCGACACAGCCTCCAAGCGTCGACACTTTCTGATGTCGACAAAGTTCCTCTGGGTGTCGACACTGATTCTAAGTGTCAACACTGCTTCTCTGGACATTTCTTCATTGAGTGTCGACACAGCCTGTATATGTCAACACTTTGCTTCTAGTGTTGACTCTGCATTCCTGGTGTCGACACAATTACTCCAAGTGTCGACACTGCTTCTCTGGGTGTCGACACAAGTCTTCTTAAGTGTCGACACTTCTCTTCTGGGTGTCGACACATAGACTTAGAAACTTTTCAGCTTTCCCTGTAAATACTTAATCTGCACAAGGTAACTCAAAATACATCAAATACATTTTGATGTATATCATTGAGTAGGGTGAGGCTTCTTCAAATCAGGTACAATTATTCCAATGTACCCAACAATCTCCCCCTATTTGGAGAAGTCATAATCCTTAGTCAATGATATACACCATACATAACAAATTCACAGTATAATGTAAAACAGTAATACATGACAGAGAAAATACTTAAACATGCATGAACAACACATGTATATACCATTATCTCAGAACAATTAATGTAATAGTTGAACATATATCACATTATTCTAACAACTTCAATATTTTCATTATCCAAAAGTTTACAGATAGTTTTAATACAAGTGATTACACATAGTAAACTTAAGAAAAATTTTATCCTATTGCTGCTCAGGCTCCTTGATCACAATGCCCTTTCCTGATTGTATCTTTGCTTGGACTGGGGCTTCAGCATCTTCAGCAGCAGCAGGTTTCTTTCCTTTAAGATCCTTCTTTTTCAAATCTTCAGCTTTGATCTTTTGCCTTTCAAAGTAATGATAAGGCTTTGGAAAGTACTTGCTAGGCTCCTGGGCAGTAGGAGGTAGCTTTCCCATCTTAGCCTTTCTTCTATATTGCACAATGGCCTCTTGCCTGGTCTCATGCTTCCTCCACTCTAGTTCAGAATACCACTTGTTTCTATCCTGGATATTTTCCTTGACAGCCTTCCATGCAGTCAAGATGATATTCCTGGAAGTGGGGCTCCACTGTTCAAAATCAGGCCTAAGTTCAGCTTGCTCTCTGAATCTCTTCTTAGACAATTGGGCTTCTTGTTCTTTCTACAAAGCCTCTTGTTCTTTCAGTATAGCCTCTGGCACAGGCTGAACTAATTTCTCAAGGATGACATTTTGCTTTCCTTCAGGAGGACTATACATTGACTGTATCTCTTGATGTATCATATCAAAGTCTGGTGGAGGATATATTACTTGAGCTACTTCAGCCTGTTCTCCTCCAAGATATGCAGGATTAATCCTAGACTCTGCAACATTATCATCATCACATAATGGAGGATATCCAAGGGTGGCTCTGATGGAATTGGAAATCCACTTTGCATGATCAGAGCTGGCTTTGACTAACACCCTCTCCCCCTTTATGACTTCTCTTTCAATGTGATCTCTTAGATTATCTTTCTGGAATCTTATATGGGCATTCAGATAGTTTACTCCCTCTTTGTAGAAAGGTTTCAACCTTTGGAGTTTTTCAGTGATTAGCTTCTGAGAATCCTGAAGTGTAGAAGTAACAGCAGTGATACCTTCTTGTAATGCTTTATCAAATTCTGTCTTGGCTGTAGTCAGAGCTGCAGTTTGACCAGAAGCTATATTCTTCATTTCTGTTACTATTGCATTGTGTGAAGCAGTGAGATTATCATTCATTCTCAGCTGGTTCTCCAGGACATAGTCTTGCTTCACTACAATATCATCTACTTGTGTTTTGATCTTCTCCTGATGAGTGGCCAGATAGACTACTGCATTCCCTCCTTTATGGAAGCAGTCAGTCATCTCTTTCTTGTTCAGATTTATTTCAAATTCGATTGACTTTATGTTTTGGGCCAGATCAAATTGTAGTGACTTATGACCTTCATCTATATATTTTTCTATTGCTTGCCTTTGCTCATCCATCTTTATCTGTAATGCAACCATCAGAGAACTGAAATCTGTAGATGGGGCTGGCTGTGGTGCAGGCTGTGGTGCAATTGTTTGTAAAGCTTTCTTATAATTCTGGCTCCTTCTCTTAAAGACTTGGAATTTCCTCTTCTTGGCTCTGGCAGCCTCTTCATCTTCAGAAGCAGAAGTCCTAGCAATATCAACCCTGTCCTTAGGGCTTGAAGGTAAATCCTTGTCAGTCCTAGGAACCTGCTCAGCATCCTTTGGCACTTCAGGTTCTTTGCTTGCAGTTTTCTCTATATTTTCCACTTGCTCCCCCTCAATAATTACTTTCTCCCCCTCAGCAGCAGCTTTTTCTTTCTCAAAGTCAGTTTGTAGAAGGTCTGGGAACAGCTCTTCCAATGTAAACTCTTGTTGAGGATGGGGTGGAGAAACTTTTATCTCATCAACAACTTGATCAGCAACAGATGTGTCCTCCATGACAACATCTTGGGGTTGGCTATGTGTTTGTATTTGCTGATTAACATTAGGTAATGAATCAGACAAAACATCATCCTCAATAGGGAAATCTAATTCATTAATTTCAGTTATTACCTCAAGTATTGTGTGGGTAGCTTGTTCACTCTCTAGTGGAGTTGGCTCTTCCACAAGTAGAGGCTCCCCCTGGATTGAATCCTGGTGAATTGGGCATGCTTGTGGTAGCTCCCCCTGCCTCTCTACATCTTCTTGTCTTGCTGGAGATTGTCCAGCATTTCCAGTGTCTGCCTCATCTGGAGTGAACACTACATGCTCTTCAGAGCTGCTTGATGATTCTTGAGCCACAGGGGCTGTCTTCTTCTTCTTCTTCTTCTTCAGGGGTGTTTCCTTCTCAGGAGTTGGCATTTCCTTGGTCAAGACTCTATCCCACCTAGAGAAGATTATCAAATCCATTCTCCTCATGTGGTTAATCTTAGTTCCAGCTACTTGACTCATCACCTCTGGTATACTATCAACTAGGTATAGACTTAGTATTCTACCCAAATTGGGCTTCTTCATACTCTCCTTTATCTTCTCAAACACAACTGCAGTCCAATCAGTTTCTAGTTTGAAGATAATTCTTGTCATTAGACTGAACATATAAGCAGATATTCTATCATGCCCTCTAGGCTTGCTCAGTATGTCCTTGCCAACAATTTCAGATAAGAATTTGCCTTGCATGTTCATTCCCTTTCTATTGAACACTGATCCTATTTTCATCTTGGAATCCAGTCCACACCATGTTAATGCTTCCCTAGTCTTAGAAGCAGAAACATCTTCTTCTTCCTTAGTCCTTGGTAGTTTTAGTGCCTTTCTCAAACTCTTAGAAGAGACCTTGACCTTGGTTCCATGAACTCTTGACTTAATCTTAAGTCCTGATTCATCTAGTGATGTTGCATTCAGAAACTCTAGGACCTCCTTCTTCCAGATCTTGATCGGTTCTGAAACAAGAAATTCTAATCCAGTCTCTGCGATTAGGGTTATCACGCCTTTGATCTCTGGTTCCGCGTCATCAAATGCGTGTCGCATAAGTTCATATCCTTCATTCACATTCTCTTCGAGCTTGGGCGCCATTAGGGTTTGAAGAAATTTGAATTGAGAGAAGAGAGGTGTCGACACACAAGTTTGGTCTCGAAACTTTGGTGAGCGTGTCGACAAACAATGGCGAAAACCTATTTATACCTTTCTAGAATCGAAGATGAAAGGGCGCGTCAAAATACTCAAATTGTGTCGACACTATTGAAAAGTGTCGACACAGACTTATAATGTCTCGACAACTATGTGTCGACACAAGTATAGTAGACAGAATATATGTGTCGACACTTGTTGATGTGTCGACACCAGTTAGCTCGACACTTAGTCGAGACTTTACTAGACTAATTCTGTGAAAATCTTAAGTGTCGACACCACCTTGGATGTGTCGACACCTACCCTGGATGTGTCGACACTAATTCTCTGAAGTGTCGACACTGACTTCCTAGATGTGTCGACATCTTTTCTCTGAAGTGTCGACACCACTTCTATGTGTCGACACAGACAACTCTGTGTGTCAACACCTTTTTACTTAGCCAATTTTTTTGTAAACTATTCTAAGTTTATCATACCTAATTCAATTTTAAAACTATTGAATTTGGTTTCATCTAAGGGCTTAGTATACATGTCAGCTAGTTGATTATCTGTATTAACATACTCTAGTGAAATATCTCATTTTTCTACATGTTCTCTTAGGAAATAGTATTTTATTTCTATGTGCTTAGTCCTACTATGGGAGACAGGATTGTTTGCAATAGAAATGACACTAGTAGAATCACAAAATAGAGGTGTTCTACTTACTTGAATACCATAATCTTCAAGCTGATGTTGTATCCATAGAAGTTGAGCACATCAACTTCCTGCAGCTACATACTCTGATTCTGCTGTGGAGATAGCCACACTTGTCTATTTCTTGCTACTCCATGATATCAGTCTTCCACCTAGGAATTGACAGCTACCTGTTGTACTTTTCCTATCTTCTTTGCAGCCTGCAAAATCTGCATCTGAATAACCTGTCAGTTCAAAGTCTCCATTCCTAGGGTACCATAGGCCTAGATAAGGTGTGCCCTTAAGATATCTCAGAATTCTTTTGACTCCTGTCAAATGAGATTCTTTAGGGCATGCTTGGTACCTAGCACAGACACATGTAGCATACATGATATCTGGTCTACTTGCAGTCAAATATAATAGGGAGCCAACTATCCCTCTATACAAAGGCTCATCTACAGGTTTCCCTACATCATCTTTGCTAAGAGACATACTTGACCCCATAGGAGTTTTCATGGTACTGGATGATTCCATACCATACTTCCTTATTAATTCTAGAGTGAACTTAGACTGGCATATGGATAAACCATTCTCAGTCTGTCTAACTTGGAGACCCAAGAAGAACTTAAGTTCCCCCATACTGCTCATTCCAAATTGTCCTTGCATAAGTTTTGCAAACTTTTTGCAAAGACTACTTTCAGTAGACCCAAATATGATGTCATCTACATATATTTGGACTAGAATGATCTTGCCTCTGGATTCCCTAAGGAATAGAGTCTTTTCTATTTTCCCCCTTGTGAATTTATTCTCAATGAGAAAACTAGACAGAGTCTCATACCAAGCCCTAGGGGCTTGTTTTAACTCATACAATGCCTTCCTAAGTCTATAAACATAATTAGGTTTAGTTGAATCAACAAAACCTGATGGCTATTCCACACAGACCTCTTCCTTCAGATTTCCATTCAAAAAAGATGACTTAATATCCATTTGGTATACTTTAAACCCTTGATAGATTGCATAGGCTAAGAACATCCTTATTGCCTCCAGTCTGGCTACTGGAGCAAAGGTCTGATCAAAGTCAATACCTTCTTCCTGCCTATATCCTTTTGCAACCATTCTTGCTTTGTTCTTTATAATCACTCCATGTTCATCCATCTTGTTCCTAAAGATCCACTTAGTTCCAATTATGTTGTGGTCTTTTGGTTTAGGAACAAGCTCCCAGACTTTGCATCTTTTGAACTGGTTCAACTCCTCTTGCATTGCCTCAATCCAATGAGGGTCTAGGATGGCTTCTTCAAATTTCTTTGGCTCAACTTGAGATAGAAAACTGGAGTAGAGTACTGAACTTAGATTTCTGCTCCTTGTTTGTACCCCTTGTCTGAGATCACCAATAATTTGATTTGTTGGATGATCTTTTAGATGTCTATTAGCTGGAGGCAGCCTGTCTTCAGGTTGTACTCCTTCAGCTTCTTCAACTTGCTACACCCCTTGGTCTTCTTCTGCATCAGGTGCATCTAGTACCCCCCTGGACAATAGCCACTATCATCCACATGCTAACTTGCAGTAGATCCTTCTTCAATAGTAAGCTTGTCCATCTTCTTAGTCACACCTGTGGAGCTGCAAATACTTCTAGACAATTCATTGTTAATGAGTCTAGCTTCATCAAATACTACATGTACTGACTCTTCTATAACTTGAGTAGTCAAGTTGTAGACCCTATAAGCTTTACTATTGTTGTTGTACCCAACAAAGATCCCCTCTTGGGATTTGGCAGCAAACTTGGTTAAGTAAGACTTTCCATTGTTAAGTATATAACATTTACAACCAAAGATCCTGAAATAGGATAGATTTGGTTTTCTGCCTTTCACAATCTCATAGGGGGTCTTATTTTGGCTCTTGGTGATAGTAGCCCTATTAATTACATGGCATGCAGTATTTACAGCCTCAGCCCAAAAATATTCTGGGAGAGATGTGTCACTTAATAGAGTTCTACTAGCCTCAATCAAGGTTCCTTTTTTCCTTTCAGCAATGCCATTTTGCTGAGGTGTTCTTGGTGAAGAAAATTCCTGAAATATCCCAAATTCTTCACATAGTTTTGTCATACTATCAGACTGGAATTCAGTACCATGGTCACTTCTTATTTTGACCACTATACTGTCTAACTCATTCTGAATTTGTTTTACAAAACTATAAAAGATACTAGGTGTTTCAGATTTCTGTCTAAGAAAAAACACCCAAGAAAACCTTGAGTAGTCATCTACAACCACAAAATTGTAGACCTTCCTACCTAGGCTGTGAACTGGCATAAGACCAAAGAGATCCATATGCAAGAGGTTTAAGCACTTCACAACATCTTTGTTCTCAATGCTATTAAAGGTGGATCTAGTCTGCTTGCCCTTTTGACAAGCTGAGCATATCCCATCTTTAATACACTTAACCTGAGGATCATTCCTCACTAACTCTTTGCTAAAGAGTTGGCCAATTGTCTTGTAGTTAAGATGGGCTAGCCTCTTGTGCCATTTGACACAATGAGAGACTTTCTCATCAGCTACAAGACACACTGGAGAAACATTGTTCTCACACATAATGTCTGGGCAATATACATTTCTCTTCCTATAACCAGTCAGAATGATCTCTTGATCATTTAACCTCCTGATATGACAACCATCTTTAACAAATGAGATGTCATATCCTACATCACTCAGCTGACTTATACTAATGAGGTTGTGTTTCAAACCTTTAACATAAGCCACTTGAGTAATTGTTATAAGGTTGCTAGAAATATTACCAAAACCTTTGATGATTCCTTTTCAGAACCACCAAAGGTGACTTTAGGACCATCCTTGATTGGTGTGTAGTCCTTTAGCAATCCCCTAGTTCCAGTCATGTGCCTGGAACATCCACTGTCCAAGTACCATATTGGGGCATGGTCACTTGCACTCACCTGCAAAACAGAATAGTTAACCTTAGAACCCAAAGAATTCTTGGGTCCTTGGTGCTGGTTAGTTTACCTCTTAACAAAACCACCTGTAGTTTTTCTAGCAGGCAGATTGTTACTCACTTTGGCACTTGAATTGTGCCAACAGTTTATGGAAAATGGCCTACCTTGCCACAACACCAGCACTCAAATCTGTTGTACCTTTGCTTAGGTACAACCCTGGCTGTTTTATCTACAGCAGGCTTGTTGAGTACTGGGGCTTTGCCCTTAGACTTGGACTTTAGAGTACTAGCAGGTTTTGTAAACCCTAATCCAGTTTTACCCTTTTGAGAAATGAACTCATCTATCAAAGGTAGAACAAACTTTGGTTTAGAAAACCTTGCAACTTTGTCTCTCTCTCTTTCTGAAGACTAATCTCCAGGTTTCTAATTTGATCATTTTTAAATGTTATAGTCCCCATCTGAATAATAGTTATGTTCTTCAGCCTGGCTATTTCATTTAGTTTTTGATCAATCAACTTATCAAAATCTGTTGCAGCCACTTTGAGATTAGCAATCTCCTTAGCCTGACTCTTGGCCAAGGATTTGCTTTTCTTTAAAGCTTGCAACACTACACTATATTCATCAATCAATTGATGAATATCTCCTTCAGATTCAGATTCACTCTCATCACTTGATGCTGATGAATCTGATTCTGATCCAGCACTAGAAATTGAACTATCAGAACAATTTTGTACCTGACTTGGTCCAGGCTGATCCTGGATTTTATCTCCTTCTGATAAGGCCATCAGTCCCTGGTACTGATTGTCCTCATGCTCATATATAGAGTTCATTAACTGGATGAACTCCTCTTCCTCTTCTTCAGCAAACAGTCCAATGTAAGCTTCAGCTTCTGAATCAGTTTCTGAAGAAGACATATCTGACAGGATTTTGTCCTTCTTAGCAACAAAGGACCTTTCCTTCTTGCCCTTGATTTGAGTCTTCTTCTTATCAGTAAACTCTTTCCTCTTCTCTGGACAGTCAGCAACAACATGTCCCTATTTGTTACAACAATAACAGACTATCTTTGAAGATGTTGTTTTACTTGTCTTGGGCTTTCTCCTGTCATACTTTGACGACTTCTGTGAAGTGGATGGCTTAGACCTCCACTGTTTTTTCTTAAGAAACTTCTGAAAATATCTTGTGAAAGCTGCAAAGTCCTCATCACTCTCACTGCTTTCAGAATTCCTGCTTTCTGATTCATCTGACTCAGTCCCAGCAACTTTTGGAGGAGGAGATGGAGACTTACTTTTATATTTCTTGGTGGCTTCTGTCTTGAATGCCATAACTCTTTCTTTATGCTCAACTCTAGTAGTCTTCTCCTCTTCTTTCCTTACCATTAGATGCATTTCATAGGATAACAGCTTTCCAAACAATGTTGGAGGAGGAATATCTGCTAACTTGGCCATTTACCTTATGCCACAAATCTTAGTATCCCAGTCTTTAGTTAGGGATCTCAAGAACTTATCATTCAGCTCATAATTGCTGAATTCTCTTCCATAGGACATCAACTCATTGACAATCCTATAGAATTTCTTGTAGCATTCTGTTATACTATCAGACCTGCCTTGCCTGAAACTTTCATACTCCTGATTTAGTAAAGACTTTCTGTCCTGTCTAACTTCTTCAGAGCCCTCCATGTACACTATCAGTGTGTCCCACATTTCCTTTGATGTTTTACAGTGAATCAAATTCTGGAATGTGGCATCATCTATTGCACTCACAATAATATTCTGAGCCCTCTTGTCCATAGTGGCCAGAATAATTTCATCATTTGTCATCTCTGAAAAGTCCTTAGGAGTTCTCTGATTTGCATCCAGGACTAATACTTTCATATGCACATATGGCCCTTCTTTGACTGTGATATAGATTCTAGGGTCAAAGGCTTCCATAAATAGTCTAACCCTTTCTTTCCAGATGCCAAAAATCTCCTTTCTACAGATTGACAACTTCATGGATCCAAGTTCTTTGTGATTCTCTATTGAACCCATTTTCTTGATTTTCTTGATTCTGCACTTGATTATACTGAATCTGCCAACAGGATCTTTTACTCAGACAGTTATGTCCTTTTTGAGTAACGGGATCTCTTACTCAGACAGTTATGTCCTTTTTGAGTAACCTGCCTCTGATACCACTTGAAAGAAATTGTACCTAATCACCTAGAGGGGGGGGGGTGAATATGTGACCTTAATCTTTTTAAACTTTTAGGCAGATTTAATCACAGATTTCACAGAACATAAAACAACAACCACAGAATCATACACACAGAGAGTACACACAGTTTTATAGTGGTTCCCCAAGGTTTGGGTACATCCACTTTCCCCCTTCGCCTATCTAGTAGTGTACTAGATTCGGCCAAACTCCTCCACTATTCCTCAGATCCTCAGATCTTACACTCAGAACCCCAAACAGGTTCCTACAGCTCAGGCCCAAGGCCCTACCACTCAGTCTTCATAAAGACCTACACTCAGCCTTCAACAAGGCCTACACTTAGCCCTCAACAAGGCCTACACTCAGCCCTCAATAAGGCCTACACTCAGTGAAATAGATCTCTTACACTCAGGCACACAGGCCCTACCACTCAGCCTTTATAATTCCAGGCTTACAATGCAGATCCCTAAGGATTCTACAAGAAATTAAAAATACAATGTATATAACCTCAACTCAAAATAAGAGAGAAGAGTTGACAGGTTTCTTGATGAGTTCTTGGAAGAACTTTGCTGAGATCAACCTCACTTGGCTTTCTTCAAAGCTTCTTGAATTTAGAACACAATAGGGTTGAGTCTCTATGCAGCTGATCTTCAATCGCTGCTAACTTAAGAATCAGATCTCAATCTGAAACTTATCTTCACAGCCTGGTTCAACAGCTGTCTTCTTGGAAGGAGCTCTCTCTCCAACTTCTTAGATCTTCTGATCACTTCAATTGATTGTTGTTAATCATATTCTTCTGTTGACAGAATAAGCCTTTATATAGGCTTCCTTCATGGTGACCGGCTGATCCGGTTTCTAACGACTTTCTGATAACTCTGACAGTTGCAGTAGACCAGCTGGAATGGCAGCTGTCAAGTCAACTAGTCACTTTTTGAATTTTTTGTAACTGTCTGAAAGTGTCGAGACAGTCAGTCTTTAAGTGTCGACACTTATAGACCAAGTGTCGACACAAGTAGACTAAGTGTCGACACTAGCATTTATGGCGTCGACATAACTCCTTGTGTTGTAGAATCTGCTTCTCGACACTGCTTCTTCATCATGTGTCGACACTGATCCTGTGTGTCGACACAAGTCCTTCTTCTTTGATACTTAGCTGATTTCTTGTAAGTGTCGACACAACTCCTCTGTGTCGACAAATCTTCTAGTTTTGATACTTGCTAAGTGTCGACACATTTTCTTATTGTCGACACTTGTACTTAGACTTCATTGAAATTTGCTGAGTGTCGACACAGCCTCCTAGTATCGACACTTTCTTCATGTGTTGAGACTTTTGCTGTGTGTCGACACTGATCCTTTGTGTCGATACATTCTTCATGTGTTGAGACTTTGGCTGAGTGTCGACACATCTCCTTTGTGTTGACACTTGTACTTAGAATTTGTTGAACTTTTACTGAGTCTCGACACAGCCTCCAAGTGTCGACACTTGTACTTGAGCTTTGTTGAAGTTTTGCTGAGTGTCGACACAGCCTCCAAGTGTCGACACTTTCTGATGTCGACAAAGTTCCTCTGGGTGTCGACACTGCTTCTAAGTGTCGACACTGCTTCTCTGGACATTTCTTCATTGAGTGTCGACACAGCCTGTATGTGTTGACACTTTGCTTCTGGTGTCGACTCTGCATTCCCGGTGTCGACACAATTACTCCAAGTGTCGACACTGCTTCTCTGGGTGTCGACACAAGTCTTCTTAAGTGTCGACACTTCTCTTCTGGGTGTCGACACATGGACTTAGAAACTTTTCAGCTTTCCCTGTAAATACTTAACCTGCACAAGGTAACTCAAAATACATCAAATACATTTTGATGTATATCATTGAGTAGGGTGAGGCTTCTTCAAATCAGGTACATTTATTCCAATGTACCCAACAAGTACCTCCTCCAGGCTACAATGATGCTTACAGGAAAGCCAAGTTGGCTGATGCAAAAGCCATGAACATATTGACACAAATAATGTCTGATGACATTTTCCAGAAGGTTGCTAAGTGCACATCAACAAACGCCATTTTGGATTCCCTAAACCAAATGGTTGATGGATCAGTTGATGAAAGGAAGGATAGTAGATCAAATCTTATATCCCAATATGAGAATTTCAAGAAATAGGAAGTTGAGACAGTATCAGAGATGTATAACAGATTATGCTCAATTATTAATGAGCTAAAAACTCTTGACAAGGTCATCACTCTCACTGAAGTGAATGACAAAATGCTGATGTTCTTCCCAAGCTCATGGGACACAAGAAATTGGCCCATCAAGGAGGACAGATGCCTGAATGAGATGTCAACTGAATCTCTATTGGGCAAGCTGAAATCTTATGAGCAGTTAATAAAGACAAGGGATGCTGCTGAACAAAGAACACCTCCTGCAGCCAGAAGAGATCAGAACATAGCATTCAAAGACACAGAAGAATCAGAATCCACTGCATCAAATGAAGAGCTCATGAGTCTCTTTGCAAAGAGATTCTTCAAGATGGCTAGAAAGGACTTCAGGAGGAAGTCAGCAAGAAAGGATGACAGGCCAAAGTATGACAAGACACCAACAAAGGAAGTGGTGTGTTATATATGCAGAAAGCCTGGGCACTTCCTCTCTGAGTGTCCAGAGAATCAGAAGAAGGAGAAGAGAAGAGAAAAGGAAAAAGATTCCAGAAAACAGTTCACCAGCAAACCCTCTTCCAACAAACACAAGAGGAAGGAAAAGGGGTTTGTAGCTGAGACCTGGAGTGAGACTGAAGAGGAGTCAACATCCTCAAGCTCCAGTGAAGATGAAGAGGAAGAAAGTGCAAAGGAGGTTTGCCTCATTGCAATTGATGCCTCAAGAAGCAACTCAGAAGAAGGAGAGTCAGAAAATGAGGAAGCTTCTGAATCAGAAGCTGATCAGGTAATATCATGGTTTGATTATAATTCAGAATCTTTTAAATCAGATTTTAAAATCATGTGTTTGGATTTAATCAACTCTGAGAAGGAAATGAAACTTCTCAGAGATAAGAAAGTTAACTATGATAGTTTAGTATTAGAAAACACTAAATTGAAAAATGAAATAGATATGTTTAGTGAACAAATCACCCTTTTGAAAGATGAATTAAATAAGGCAAAACAGTTAGAAGAATCACTAAATGAAAGAAGCAAACAACTAGCAGTAATTACCAACACATCTAATGCTAGATTTAATAGAAGTAAGGTAGGATTAGGTGCATCATCTAGTGAAGCACCTATTATTCAGAAAAACCATCTATCAAAACCCATAAATTTTATTTCTGAGAAAGGAAAGAAGAATACTGATCAAGTAAATAAGGTAAATAAAATTCTTGAAGTGTTTTTTTATCCGGAGGGGGTCTCGCCACATAGGCTCCCATAGCTGGCATGGCGGGTTGACCCCTCCGGGGGGTGAAGTGTTTTTTACCCTGAGGGGGTCTCGCCACCCAGGCTCCCATAGCGGGCATGGCAGGTTGACCCCTCCGGGGGGTGAAGTGTTTTTTACCCGGAGGGGGTCTCGCCACCCAGGCTCCCATAGCTGGCATGACAGGTTGACCCCTCCGGGGGGTGAAGTGTTTTTTACCCGTAGGGGGTCTCGCCACCCAGGCTCCTATAGCTGGCATGGCAGGTTGACCCCTCCGGGGGTGAAGTGTTTTTTTTACCCAGAGGGGGTCTCGCCACCCAGGCTCCCATAGCTGGCATGATAGGTTGACCCCTCCGGGGGGGGGGGGGGGGTGAAGTGTTTTTTACCTGGAGGGGGTCTCGCCACCCTGACTCCCATAGCTGGCATGGCAGGTTGACCCCTTGGGGGGTGGGGGGGGGGTAGGGGGGGGTGAAGTGTTTTTTACCCGTAGGGGGCCTCGCCACCCAGGCTCCCATAGCTGGCATGACAGGTTGACCCCTCCGGGGGTAATGTGTTTTTACCCTGAGGGGGTCTCGCCACCCAGACTCCCTTAGCTGGCATGGCATGTTGACCCCTCCGGGGGGGTGGGGGGGGGGGGGGGGGGGGTGAAGTGGTTTTTTACCCGGAGGGGGTCTCGCCACCCAGGCTCCCATAGCTGGCATGACAGGTTGACCCCTCCGGGGGGTGAAGTGTTTTTTACCCGGAGGGGGTCTCGCCAACCAGGCTCCCATAGCTGTCTGCCATGGCAGGTTGACCCCTACGGGGTGTGAAGTATTTTTTACCCGGAGGGGGTCTCGCCACCCAGGCTCCCATAGCTGGCATGACATGTTGACCACTCTGGGGGGTGAAGTGTTTTTTACCCGGAGGGGGTCTCGCCACCTAGGCTCCCATAGCTGGCATGGCAAGTTGAACCCTCCGGGGGGTGAAGTGTTTTTTACCCGGAGGGGTCTCGCCACCCAGGCTCCCATAGCTGGCATGATAGGTTGACCACTCCAGGGGATGAAGTGTTTTTTATCCGGAGGGGGTCTCGTCACCCAGGCTCCCATAGCTGGCATGGCAGGTTGACCCCTCCAGGGGGTGAAGTGTTTTTTACCCGGAGGGGGTCTCGCCACCCAGGCTCTCATAGCTGGCATGGCAGGTTGACCCCTCCGGGGGGTGAAGTGTTTTTTACCCGGAGGGGGTCTCGCCACCCAGGCTCCCATAGCTGGCATGACAAGTTGACCCCTCCGGGGGGTGAAGTGTTTTTTACCCGGAGGGGGACTCGCCACCCTGGCTCCCATAGCTGGCATGGTAGGTTGACACCTCTGGGGGGTGAAGTGTTTTTTACCCGGAGGGGGTCTCACCACCCAGGCTCCCATAGAGGGCATGACAGGTTGACCCCTCCGGGGGGGGGGGGGGGGGTGAAGTGTTTTTTATCCGGAGGGGGTCTCTCCATCCAGGCTCCCATAGCTGGCATGGCAGGTTGACCCCTCCGGGTGATGAAGTGTTTTTTACTTGGAGGGGGGTCTCGCCACCCAGGCTCCCATCAGCTGGCATGGCAGGTTGACCCCTCCGGGAGGTGAAGTATTTTTTACCCGGAGGGGGTCTCGCCACCCAGGCTCCCATCAGCTGGCATGGCAGGTTGATCGTGCAAGAAAATCACACTCAGCGAATATGTTGGGTTGGATGTTTTTTTCGAGCTTGTGGCAACCTCGAAAAGAGCGGGGATTGTGTACAACCCCGTATTTGCAGGTTTTGAGTTTTTAAGCTTTTGGAGTGGTTTGAACCCTTGGTGGCCAATTTTGGCCTAGCCCTTGGAATATACTAGTAGGGGGAGGAAAAATCTGCCTCCCCTCAGTGGCCCTTTTTTTGGGGGGGGGGGGGTGGTGGCGGTGACAAGTTGGCTGGCACCCGCCTCGATCTGATAAGTGCGAGGTGGGAGCAGCGAGACCGGCCGGGGGCCGGGGTCTCGCCCCTGCCCCCTCCTGCTCCGCGGCCTAGCGGGGCGAGACAGGCTGGGGGCCGGGGTCTCGCCCTTGCCCCCTGCTCCACGGCCTGGCTAGGCGAGACCGACCGGGGGCCGGGGACTCTCCCCTGATCCCTTCTGCTCCGCGGCCTGGCGGGGCGAGACTGGCCGGGGGCCGGGGTCTCGCCCCTACCCCCCTGCTACGCGGCCTGGTGGGGCGAGACCGGAAAGGATGCCAGCATCTCGCCCCTGCCCCCCATGCTCCGCGGCCTGGCAGCCTGGCTGGGCGAGACCGGCCGGAAGCCGGGGTCTCGCCCCTGCCCCCTTGCTCCCCAGTTCTTTGGGGGTCACCTGCTCGTCTCGGGTGTCCGGGGATATGGTGGGAATGGCTCCTCCCGCTCTTGGACCTCTTTTGGCCATGTTTTTACCGTTTTACCCTCGGGGTGGAATTACCTCTTTACCCCCCGGTGTGGATGTTTTCTATTGGCCCAAGGCCTTTTTGTCCTAGGGGTATTTATGACATTTTTGTGCATGGGATTTGGAAAACTATAAATAGACTCTTGAGGGTGCCTTGGAGAGCATTGCTTTTTCAGACACCAAAACCCCTTTGCTCTCTTCCTCCAAGGCACCTAGCTCAGCATTGGCTAGGGAGGGGAAGTGCTCTAGTAGCCTTCCGGGTATGAGGTGGGACCTCCATGCTAGAGCCAAGGGTCTGTCCCTAGTTTTCCAAGTCTTTGGTCTGTGACGTTCCCCTGAGTGTAGTAGGTTTGATATCATCCCTTTCTGGGGACCTCGAACTCCACAGAGGTCTTTTTTGGCTTCAACATGCCGTTCCTACAGAGAGTGCAGTATACACCACTATTTGCACTATTTCCTGTAGCTTCTGATTGCTTTTGAAAGGTTTTGATTTGTTGGTTTTGATTTTGTTGTGTGGATGGCCCTCCTTTCTGAGTAAAGAACTTTTCAAAGTGTTTGTGCCTTTTATCATTTTGTTTTCCAAGATGCATTTTAGTTTGCAAGGCTTGGTCAAGAGAAAATGAACGTCTTTTTAGTCGTTCTTCATGGGACTGTATCTTCCCGGTGAGAGCTCCAATAGAGAGAGTTTCCAAATCATTACTCTCTTCGATTGCAGCAGCTATATGATCATAAGACATTGGGAGACTTCTAAGAATTTTGAAGACAATTTCATTGTCTGGTATTGGCGCCCCAAGATTAATCAACTGATTTGTAAGATTGGTAATCTTTGGCAGGTAATCAAAGATTGACTCACCAACTTTCATATTGATAGAGTCAAATTGCCTTCTCAAATTTTGTCTACGGATGGTGATTACCTTTTTGTCGCCTTGATAAGCCTCCTTCAATGTATTCCATGCCTCTTTTGTCGTCTTGGCTCCTGTGATGCGAGGAAAAAATGTTTGGGGTGACGGCTTGTTGGATCAAAAGCAGTGCCAAGGAGTTTTTTTGTTTTTCTTCCTTGGGTATGCTTGCCTTCTCTCCCTCTTTAGCCTTCCCAGTGACAGTTCCTTAGGCCCCTTCTCAACGATCTCCCAAAGATCTTCGGAGTCAAAAAAATGTATGCATTCTAATGGCCCAATAGTCATACGTCTCTCCATTGAAGATTGGGATAGATGCATGACCCAAGGGAATAGAGCCGTTGCCGGTAGATGATGAGTTCATGATGCCAAGAACAGATTTGTGCAGGATCGAAATCACCCTCTGATACCACTGTTAGATTTGGATAGTTGAATCATTTCTCATTTTGTGCAGGAAGGGAAAAATGTGAAAAGCAGAATCAAGAGAAGCAAAAAAATCTTAATAAGATTCATATCCAAAACAAGCAGGTGCCATGGGTTATATAGTATCCCAGGCAGAGATACATTTAATGAGGATTTTGGGCAATGGAAAGACACATAATAACTACTTGTTTTATTACATCAACCATTTTTACTGCAGATTAATGCCTACACCGGGCTCAAGATTCACCGGGCTCAAGGTTCATGCATTCCAACATAACCGACCTCAAGCCACGTCATTGATTCAGCCCAAACCACCACGTCAACGATCTAGCTCAACCCCCTCCATCCAGCGCCAGCTCCGCCTCCACCATCACTGTTCCCCCTCCATGGATCCTGCCTCTTCATTTGTGGTCGTTACACCAGGAATCCTACCTCCACAATAACGCCGTCGGCATATCCCGCCTCCAATTAATATCATCACCACTCCCATGCCTTGAAAAATTTACCTCCACCACCTATAAATAGGGGCCATCGGGAAGCAGGAAAGAGATTCAATTGGGTGGAAGGGGAAAAGGATCACATTTTGCTCTGAAGTATTATTTGATCCAGAGAATTCATCTCAGATATTTTCATTAGGAGGAAATTTTATTTTAATTTTAATTTTGGAGAGAAGATTATTGAAAGTTCTCGAATATTGTTAGAGGAGATTTAGATTTTGTTTATTTCGTCAATATGAGGTCGTTTTTGTTATTTCTTGTAATTTGTCTTTCATCTAACAATAAAATTTCAGGTTTTATTTCTCTTCAAAATATTGTTATTTCCTATTTCAATTTTTGTTTTCTATAAAGGTACAAAT
The DNA here is from genome assembly GCA_039583875.1 of Platanthera guangdongensis. NCBI lineage: Eukaryota > Viridiplantae > Streptophyta > Magnoliopsida > Asparagales > Orchidaceae > Platanthera > Platanthera guangdongensis. The sequence goes on along the minus strand of CM077156.1, from coordinate 153,719,754 downwards.
TTTGTCTCTCGCCACCTTCGCTCTTTTTTCGTGATGTCGCACTTTCATGATAAGGATTCTTCCATCCCCATGAGTAACTAGTTTTTATAGTGCTCGATCGCGATGATCCGAGAATGAGATAATTTTTGCGTCGATTTTAATTTTGTTTTTCTCAAATTGTTGAACGCTTACGATTTTCCATTGATCAATTCATTGAGGCTATATATTCTATATAGTTTTCATAATAGTTTTCGCTTTTTTGTTAACCGAGAGGCTCGTAAGGCGAATCGATCACTCATTGGTAAAAAGAGTAGAACACAACCCTTGAGAGAGGACAACGTAACTCTTCCGGATTGGGGTAAAATCCAATAGCGAGGTTCACAACCTAAAGCAAGTCTTAGGCGATGCGATTTGAGAACTAAAGTTCGGTCGATACACCTAAGTTTAGTTGAACCTAATCTTCGAAAGAAGGGTGTTCATGCTTCAGCTACCTCCACGGTCACAACCTCTTCAACAAGAGAATTGCACACTATTTTCATTTTGATATTTTCAAATTCTGAGGTGATTCAAATATCTGGCACTAGCTTTTAACCCATCGAATTAAGACTGTTAATATTTCTAGTATTTTACTTTTCGCAACCCAACTTCAAATTTCTATTGATAAAATAATAGCGATTTTCAAGAGTAGAATTACTCAACCACCCCGAGTCTAATACGACCTTGGTTTTTTATAAAACTATACCACTTCCGATACGGTACACTTGTCGTTATCGTTTGTGGACATAGTTTTGCGTAATCAGCATGTGAGGATAGAAGTATGCGTGAATCGCCATTAATTCCCACTGGGACAGGTCGACCTGCTCTGTGGCATGCCTACGCCGCTCCTCCGCCCGCGTGATGTGCACCCCCAAAGAAGTAGTCCCATTACCGTCAGTTGGGTGCCTTATGCCCTCTAGAACGACGAACCGCTCCTCCGCCTTGGCCTTGTCCTCGTCTACCCTGTTGCAGACCTCCTATAACAGTAGGGATTGTTTTTGAAATAGTCGCGTCACTCGCTTCTTCATCCCCCCAGTATCCAGCGGGTCGCCCAGATATTCTAAGATATGATCCGTATCGGGGGGGGGGAGCGAATACCCCTCGCTGATGTCGACGTCGGAGGAGAAGATCGCATCAAAGCATACAGTGGGAAAGGTCAGAAAAAGCAAGCAGTAATAAACAGACAAAAGTACAAACTCACCAGGAGTCGGCACGTCGCCCGCGCCGACAGATGGTCGGGTGATGCCCGGCCGGCCCTGAAAGAGCCCTCCATCAAGAACTGCGAATGATTTCCCTAGCCCAGGGGGAATTGACGACTGGGAAATCGACGGAGGGGCATGCCCCTAGCCCGATGGGCTGGCGGCCGCTCAGTTATCAGTGGGAGTGAATGAACCTGCTCCCTTCCATCGCCTCCGTCTTCACGAGATGTCTCCTTCATAAAAAGAAATCAGAGGCAGAATGGCGAACCACACAGGAGGTCCGCATACCTCATGGGCGACCTCAGTACCAGCCGCCGAGCTGGACCCCGGGGGGTCGTTCGTAGGAGACCGCCTTACGATGTACCCTTTCTTCAGCCTAAAGATGGGGTTGGGCGTTCCGCGTGCCAACCATGGGGCGGCATTAAGAACATGCTTCTGTGTCCCCTCCCTCGCAAATGCTAGGTGCGCTCCCATTTCTTCAGACACAGGGATCGTTCAGCTATAACTCGCAAGGGAGGTTAACGAAATGTGGGATTTTTCCCGAAGGACCGATGACATATTTATAGAATACTGGTGGGACCCACCAAAAGATTCTCTCCAACTCAGCAAAGCACTCACCGAACACTTGGGGCTGGATGATTCTTTCCGAGCTTTACCAAGCTCAAAAAGAGCTGGGATTGTGTACAACCCCGTGTTCGCAGAGTGAGTCCACCAGGCCAGGCGAGCGAGCCAAAGCAACCGGCTCGCATCAGAATAGCCGACGGGTGAATCCAGACGGCCAACTCGCTCTCGCCAAAGCTAGGCGGGCAAGCTAAGAGAGTCAGCCCATCCAGCCCGCTCTCGCATAGGCGACCTTGTCGCCAGCCCGCCTTCAAATATGGGCTGGCGAGCCACGGCGGCCCGGCTCGCGCTCGCCTAAGGATGGAAGGCGAGCTACGGGAGCCAGGCCGCATTCGCCCAATAGGGTGGCGAGTTAAGGCGAGTTGACCCTGTGTCTGAGAAACACGCCCCGTGGGGTCCAGAGGCAAAATTACATGGATGCTCTTACTGGGGGTGCGAATAGCTTCCCAGAATGGCGAAGTCACGTTGTTAGCATGCCACTTTTGGCTACATATAGCTGTTTAGAACAACGGAGGTTGGCTATTTGCAGGTCATTTTCAGAAAACTATAAATAGATCCAATGGGGTACCTCAGAAGACACCCTCGCGAGTGCCCCGATCTTCTTGCGCTTTCTGAGGTATCCTTAGCTTGACCTTTGGTTTTGGAGGGAAATGCTCTAAGATCTTCCTGGTGTGTGATGGGACCTCCTCACTGAGCCCTTGGGTCCGTTCCTTGATCCATTTCCTTAGTCGTTTGACTCGCGGGGGAGAAGTAAGTGTGCGATCACCCATTCCCCAAGGGTGAACTCCACAGAGACCGAGTTTTAGGTTTCAACACCAACCATCTTGGGTTTTCATCTAGAAATTATTTGGGCTTTCCAGTCTGTTATTAGTTGCTTGAATGTTGCAGCTATATGCTCTTGCCATTAAAACATAAACATAAGAGAAAAGTTTCATATGTCTATGAACTTTAACACCATCTCCCCCGATGTTTTGATTGTGAGAGCTCTCTTTAATCCTTTTGTCAAGCCGTCTGCAACATTATCTTTCGGCCTCACATTAAGTAGAGTAATAATCCCTTGACTTGTGAGGAAGGTCAACCAGGCTTGTTTCATCCTTAGTTGCCTTCTTTTGCTATTGAACAAAGTGTTCGTAACAATCATTTTAGTAGCCTGATTGTCGCAGTAAACTGCAACATAACACAATTTCAGGCTCGATAGTGGAATGTCCATCACCAAATTTCTTATCCACTCTGCTTCTTCTCTCGCTAAAGCTAGAGCATAAAGTTCAGATTCCATAAAAGATAGTGCAATACATGATTGCCTCTTAGACTTCTATGTTACAACTGCTCCTCATAGTGTGAATATAAATCCACTAATGGACTTGCTATCATTTATTTCTGAGCACCATGATGCATCAGAATATCCTTCCAGGACTGGAGGATGACCAAGTTAACATAAAACATACTTTTGGGTGCGTTTTAAGTATCACATTAGCATATCAAGGGCATCCTAATGGTCTTGTCTAAGACTACTAGTGAATCTACTTAACATATCGATCGTAAAGACTATGTCAGGTCTAATGCAGATCATAGCATACATGAAATTACCAATCAGTTTAGCATAATCTAACTGTCTAACTGTAACTCCTTCATTGGGATTTAAGCGGTTGTTATAATCGTGTGGTGTCTTTAATGCTCTACTTCACTGTATCCCCACGTATCCAACATAAATTTTATGTAGTGGATTTGACTAAGGGAAATGCCATTTTTCCCAAAACTCACTTGCATGTCTAGTATAGTTTCAGCTACACCGAGGTCTTTAATGCTAAACTCTTTCATTAATCCCGACTTAACGTCATCCACTTCAGATTGATCAGAATCAATAATCAACATATCATCCACATACAAGCATATTATAACGACTTTATTTGATCTATGACGTATGTAAAGACATTTATCAGAGTGACTCAACATGAATCCCATATTCTTTATACTAGTCAAACTTCTCATGTCATTATATTGGTGCTTGTTTTAGTTTGTATAATGACTTGATTAACTTACATTTTTATTTTTGTGACCTACTTCTATGAAGCCTTCAGGTTGACTCATGTACATCTCTTCGGTCAGATCTCTGTTCAAGAGCGCAGTCTTAACATCCATTTGATGAATAATAAATTTCTTAATAGACGCAAAAGAAAGGAGGATCATAATGGTTGCTACGCTACCATCAGGATTGAGCTTCTTTTCCAGAACTCACTTACACTCTATAGTTTTTGCCCCTTTTGGCTTATCAACTAACGTCCATGTGTTGTTCTGAAGTAGAGAGTTCGTCTCTTCATCAATGGCTTCTTTCCAGAGTATTAAATCCCTTGATCTCATCATTTCCTTCTAGGTATATGGATCAGCCTCGACGTGGTAAGTGATAAAATCACTACTGAAGGTTCTGGGAGTTTTCTCTCTCCGAAGTCATTCAAGACTCTGGGCCACTATTGTCTACTGGAACTGAATAGGAGGCGCTCGATACTGATTCAAGATCTTCCTCAGTAAATGTGATCATATACTTCCTTCCTCCTTTAGTTACAAAACTTTTAAAGTCACGAATGTCGAAATGTATAAGCTCTAAGGGCATTGCGCTCCTAGTAACCGCACTAAAAGATTTCCTAGTGATCTTAGTTTGAGCACACACTTCACATTCCTCGGGTTGGTTTTTAGTGTCTAATGTGATCTTGTGAGTTCTAGCTATTTGGAATATTTTCCTATAGTTCACATGTCCTAATCTCTCATGTACAGTGTTAGGGCTAACTAAGTTCATTGTACTTGTTGAACTATTTTGTTTGTTAGACTTAGTCGGTACATCTTATTTTGGATGTATGCACATCCAGAGTTAATTGAAAGTGTTACTCTACCGCTACAAAAAAGTAAATGACATGTTAGCATCACATAACAAACTTATAGACACTAAATTAACAGCTAATGAAGGAATGAATTTAATGTTTTTTAAAGTTAAAGTATTACTTGAGGATAGCAGTAGAGTTGCGTTCCCCACCTTCAGCACGTCAACTGTCTCGCCATTTGCCACCATCACAGACTCTCTTGCAGCAATGAGACCTGTCATCAGATTAGCATTATTACAAATGTGGCACGTGTAGGACCCCCCAACCTTAGCCCTGGGTCGGGCCGGAGGGGATCTTACTACCCAAAACATCCACCCAGTGCTCCTTAAGAGTGTCAACCCACACTATTAAGCACTAGTTGGCCGCCTTGCTCGGCTTGAATCACAATATTCACATCATATCACAGAGTTTAGCGGAAACATTAGTAAGAAGCCACAAAAAATATATATAATAATATAAATTTCATAGAAAACGCAAAAGGCCATAACCACTGTTTATACATGAAGCCCGTAGGCTATAATAATACTACAACTAGCAACTCATTTCTCTCTACTTTGTTCGCTAGTACTCATGTCTCGAAACTTTGGGGACGACAGGGGTGTCTCTGCTGGGGTAGTCCTATCAGCCAGTGTAACGTCCTACAGAAGCTAGTTGCTATGTTGCTCCATTTTCTGTGAATGGTTATTTAAGTAACTATTAGTCACAGAGCTAAGTAGAAACCAATCTCCTCCCCGGATCCATATCCTAGAGACGAGTACACACCCACCCAAGTAAACGTAGATAACCGAAGCAAAGGAGAGTTTGTACAACACTTCATATATATAGTCTAGGAGCAATTATAAAGATGCGCAACATAGTATAACTGGAAAAACAGCAGCAATGCATATCAGTTGTTAATTATAGCTCCACTAGCATATCAACACATCAGGTGTTCACAACCTGTACCCTATCGCAGGCATTCACAGCTCCACACATACCATAGACATTCACAGCCGCGCAAATACCGTTGGCATTCACAGCAGTGCACATACCACAGGCATTCACAGCCGCACACATACTGCAGGCATTCACATCCGCGTACATAATGCGGGCATTCACAACCGCGCACATACTGCTAGAATTCACAGTCGCGCACACAACCCTATATCGACATAGTATGGACCGCTTTTATTCCAGTAGGGTAGAGAGCCCCGCGGGGCTCCCCGATGTCGTCGTCGGTGACAGTGGCCGGTCCTACCACTTCTGGGAGGTGGTCGTACCGCACAGCCCCAGGCCCCAATGTACATCTCTGTGTACTCTTGGATGTGAGCGACATTTGGTGATTCGATATTTTTGGCTGACCAGCAGAGGAAAACGTGACGGGGAAAATATAACGGCCGGACACCCGTGGTACACATCTCCCTGTTGCCTTGAGTTATCAACCTTCCCGCACTGGTATGAATGGTCTGCGAAAGGGACTGACCCGCCACAATTTACCACAAGCAATTCACAAGCAATCAATCAAACAATCATGCTAATACGCACCGGGTCTGCGGCGGCCTGCCCTACTATACGTTAACCTTCAGGCAGCGACGCTCGGCTCAACTTTCGACAAGGAGTGTGAGAGCACTTTATTTGAGGCTAAACCCGGAGGAACACCTCAACTCTGGTTATCCCCAACTAAGGCTCAACCTTAACAAACAACTGCTCGTTAAAGTAGGACCCGTGCTTTTGATAGTATATCGTAGTAATGAGAATACAGTAATTTAAGCTGCTGATAATAAATGCTGCATAATAAGATGTGACCAGTACGAGACTGGAGTAGTACTGAATTGAAAGTACTTAACTGAAATGAACTTGACCAGTACGAGACTGAAGTAGTACTGAATTGAAAGTACTGAACTAAAATGAACTTTACCAGTACGTGACTGGAGTAGTACTAAATTGAAAGTACTGAACTGAAATGAACTTGACTAGTACGTGACTGGAGTAGTACTGAATTGAAAGTACTGAACTGAAATGAACTTGACTAGTACGTAACTGGAGTAGTACTGAACAGAAAGTACTGAACTGAAATCAACTTGACCAGTACGTGATTGGAGTAGTACTCAATTGAAAGTACTGAACTGAAATGAACTTGACCAGTACGTGACTGCAGTGGTACTGAATTGAAATAAACTTGACCAGTACGAGACTTGAGTAGTACTAAATTGAATGTACTGAACTAAAATGAATAAAGGAGCTGGACCAGTGCAAGACTGGAATAATCACAAAGAAAATGGTTAGTAGTCCAATCACTCCATCCAGGAGGCTTCAGTTCCATCTCCATTCTCAGGAGGCATATTCAGTTCCATCTCTATTCTCAGGAGGCACATTCAGTTCCATCTCCATTCTCAGGAGGCACGTTCTATTCCATCTCCATTCTCAGGAGTCACATTCAGTTCCATCTCCATTCTCAGGAGGCATATTCAGTTCCATCTCCGTTCCCTGGAGGAACATTCAGTTTAATCTTCGTTCTTAGGAAGCACGTTCAGTTCCATCTCCATTCTCAGGAGGCACATTCAGTTCCATCTCCGTTCTCAGGTGGAGGCACATTCAGTTCTATCTCCATTCTCAGGAGGCTCATTCAGTTCCATCTCCATTCTCAGGAAGATTCTTTGGGTTTCACCCATTATTATGGTTCGATAATTATTCACTTGTGCCCTTTTTAATCACGGCTTAATCAGATCAGGTGAGGCATATTATGAGTTACATTTATATTATTCATCCGAGAATAAATATCAATTCGATTGCTTGCGTCGGATCGAATCCGAGAATCTCGTTAGTCACATTTTTCCTCAAATTTCAACCTCGATAATCGCTTCCAACATATGAGGGAAATCCCTTTCCCGAAACGGGATGGGGAATTATATTACTCGAAGCTCGTACTTTCATTTTCCGAGTTAACTCAAAATGCCCACGAGTTATTTTAAAAATGAGGTGCTCAGTTGTTTCGCAAAAACTTCGAAAGACTCAGCGCTCGAGATCTTGCCATGATAACTTTTATCGATTACCCAATTGAACTTAATATTCAATATATATAAAGTGGTCGCGTGCTCCGATTTCCATTTTCGAAGAATTTGAGCGCGTAATTTTTTTCTAAGCGCGACCCTAAGCTCCAAAAATTAGAAAATCTTCAATTTTTATCCCAAGGTTCCCAAGTTTTGATACAACCTTTAAGAGAGACTAAAAAGAGCCTAGTGATTTTCCAAAATTTTCCAAGCAATTTTAGGCCTCTAAATTGGTCAAACAATTCTTATTTAGGCTTTTAAAAATACACAATTAACTCCAAAAATTCCCAAAGTTTTGTGTAGACTTTCCTCATCAAGGGAAATAATTTTCATGTACAAAACATTTTCATCGGGCCTCTAGTTTAGCCTCAGAGAAATCAAAACCCTTCTTTTTTAAAATTATAATATTATAATATTTATAAATATTATAATAATTATAATATATATATATTTCTTTATATCATCTCCTTCCCTAAACGCCTGTACCAAAACTGCCCATCACGGGGCTTCTCCGACGATGGCCGGCCGCCGGTCGGCCGTGACTCCGCCCTCGGCCGACTCCTAGGGGCAGAGCTCTAGCATGTGTGGTGGTGGCTCGTTTTGAGCTTGTAAGATGGGTGTCAAGCACTGAGGGAGGGGAGGTCTTTATATAGAGGAGGAGGAGAGCTCCCCCCACCCCTTATCTTCTTCTTCACGGCCATGGAAGAAGATGAGTTTGGCTAACCTTACCATGGTAAGGTGGGGGTGAAGTGGCTACATTCTATAGGTTGGTCGTACCCCTAGTGGCTAGGTTTGGGGTTAATTTTAATAGGCCTGAGTGAAATGCATGTTACGGCCAATGGGGAAGTGAGAGAGGGTGGGAGAAAGGGTTGGTTCAACCAATCAAATTGAAGCAACTGACAGTGCTCTATTAGAGTCACATGGTCTCATCTTAAGTCATAACTTAGGTGGGCTTGGGTTTGGGAGTGGAGAAAGAGAGAGAGAGAGGGAGAGGGGCTCTCTTTCTTGGCACTGCTCGATGATTCGTCGAGCTCCGCTAGATGATTCGTCGAGCTCCGCTCGACGATTACCGTCCTGCTCCGCTCGACGATTACCATCCAGCTCAGGTCAACAATTAGCTTGTACTTTTGGGGTGTTATAGGTTGCCTCCTACCGGGTCATGGGTAGAGGTTCAGGTCACTTTTATTGGGCCCATTAGTGTTCTGGTGGCCCAATAAAAGTCGGGATGTTACAATCCAATAAAAATAATATTATTTTCGTCCCCGAGAATTTGCTTACAGTAGGGGGAAAAGTAACATACATGGGGAAAGGGCTCTGGGTATTTTTCTCGGACTAGTGCTTCGGGTTCCCATGTATACTCGTCTTGTCTGCAATTCGAGCACAATATCTTACCATCGTAATGGTCTTGTTGCGCAAAATCTTCACTTTATAATCCACTATGCTGACCGGTTCAAGATGGACGGATCTATCTGACTGCAGCTGTACTAGAGGTATAGGAAGGTGTTGTTCTTTTTGCCGGAGGACTCGCCTTAAGGATGGGGCATGAAATACATTATGTAGATTTTCCAACTCTGGGGTTGGGCTAATCGATAGGCAACATGGCTAACACACTCTATCACCTTATAGGGGCCTGAAAGATAGGGGTTAGATCTGATTTACTCTAGAGGGGGGGGGGGGGGGTGAATAGAGTATTTATAACTTTTTGGCTATTTATATTTTTTTCAGAGTATATTAGTGATACCAGTAGAGTAATAAAAAAGAAAAGATAACCTAATCTAATCTACCACAGCAGTATATCACAGCACAACTAGCCTAACACAGCCACAACAAGAACAATACCAAAAGGGGCAACCAGACAACACAAAAAATTTTATAGTGGTTCCCCAACCTGGGTACATCCACTCTTCTACCACCCTGATAAGATTCCACTAGTAGGTTTTGATCAGGTGACTGCCACCTTTGAGCTTTTGATCAGGTGCCCAAAAACCAAAATAAACTTTTGAAGGGAGTTAATAAACCCTTTATACATGAGGGGGGGGGGAGATTGATGGTGTCTTCTCTTTCTCAAACAACTGAGAAGATAAGTGGATTGTTATTGTCAAGTCTTCTCCAGAAATCACTTGAAGCCTTACACAGGGTGTAGGTCTTCTGCCTTGACTTGAGATAATCCAGGAACTTCTGACTGATTCTGAGATTGTTGTCCTTGAAGGCTCCTGGAGTTGAAGTTGAAGAAGACTCTTGATAGTGATTGTTGTTCTTCTTCTTCTTCAGTAAAATCAAGGAGAAAACAAAGTATTTTCTGCACAGAGAATGTCTGAGAGATGTTTCTGTATTCTCCGGTTCTGTTATCTTCTTCCTCATTACTGTCTTTTGAAAGAAAATCTCTTTTATATATCTCTGTCGAATTCTCCTTTGAATTTTGAATTGTAAGCATTAAATGCTGACTGCCTGGAGGATGAAAATTGATTGGAGAATATTTGCATGGATGAGTACCCCCAACTGTCCCAATTAATTTAGCAAGTAATTATCCTGATGAAGACCATAATCAATGCTGCCAGTAACGGCTATTTTCAGAGAATATAAGCATTAATTACTTCAGGAAATCACTGCTAAATAATATGGAATAAAGGACAGAAAACAAGGAAAATTCTAAGTCTGGAACTGCAACAGAAATGGTCGACCATAGAACAGATTTCGTCGAATTGAGATCCAAGTTCATCAAGATGAGAAATCCTGTTCGACGACCTGAGAAAACTTGTTTGTCGACCTGAGAACCAAGTTCGTCGACCTGAGCTTAGCGACCTACATTCTATGAATAACTTGCCAATTCTGTGGTCCAAGTTCGTCGAGCACATATTCTATCTTCGTCGAGCTGAGTTCAGAGAAAATATTCTGGAAAGAAATGTGCTGGAGTTGAAATCCAGACTTCGTCGACCTGAGCTCGAATATCATCGAGCTCAACTCAGAGAATTAACTCTGAGTTCGTTGATCAGATATTGACAATCATTGAGCTGAGTTCGACGAACGTCAAACTTATATATTGAACTTGATTTTCTCTAAGTTTTGAGTCATCTGAGGTCTTCTGCTGGCTGGTCCATGTATGGTTTAACCTAAAGACTTAGCTTAAAATCTAAGAATCAAAACACATGACCCTGGCTATACATTCTGGGTCGGACATCCTAATTAGTGAACCTATCCAAATCCAACTAGGGATCCAACAATCTCCCCCTATTTGGGTGAGGTCACTAATACAATTGAAAGAAAAACATTCATAAACCAGGATAAATATATCTGAAAGAAAATTGAAACATTCAATAGATATTTACATAGATAGTAGCTTTGTGACAGAAAACAAACAAAGTAGAAAATCAAAACTAAATAGAATATATCATTTCTTCTTCTTCTTTTCATTGTCATCTTTGTCTTTCTCAGAAGGCTGGGTGAATTTGATTTCTATATTAGGATTTGTTGCTTCTCTTTTGGAGATGGTCATATCAGCAACACCAATTATATTAAGAGAAGTTGTCCTGGGTACCACAGCCTCTGGATGCAAGTTTATGTAGACATCTACATTGAAAAATTTGTTAGCCTTTTCATACCTTTTCAATTCTTCCTTTCTGTATGATGACATGGTTGAGTACTGAGAAAGATCTCTCCCTTCAGCTTTAGCTTTGTAGATCATTGATAATCCAACAAGCTCCTGGAATCTGACCATTCTTGAAGTTGTTTCTGTTTTAGGATCCACAAATGGAATAGGTGGTGATACAAGCCTTTTTGGACTTTCTGCTTTTTTAGTTGTTGAATGTCTTGTTGTTGTGGCTGTTGGTGCTGTCTGCTACTGCAGGAATATCCTTGCTGGCTGCTTCTATGAGATCTTGAGGATCTATCAGGTTGTCTTTGATATGTTCTAGCATATGTAGTAGACCTCTGAGAATTGCTTCATGAAGCACCAACTGCTGGAGGATGAGCAGGAGGACCTCTACAGTTCCTTTGAGGAGGAGGAGGAGAGTACCTCTTGCTTTTCTTTCGGGCTTTTTATTTATTCTTTGAAAGCCACAACCATGCGGACATCCCTGGATATGGAGTGATATTCTGTAGAATATAATATGGAGTATCATGAGTAGGGTTTGGTTTGGGAGCAGCTTTGGGAACAACTTTTCTCTTCTTGGAAACTTTCTTCCTGGCAGCAGTATCATCATCAAAATCATCATCATCCTCTTCTTCATTAGAGGATCTCTGAGGATTATCATATAAATCATCAAGAGCCTTGAGAATATCTTTTGATATTTGCTTTTCTGCTTGAGGCTACACTGGAGGTTCTGCAATTTCAATTTCTGGAGCAACTGTTTCAGTAACTTTTTCAGACATTAACTTATTTTCTTCTTCAATATCTGCCATAATAATTTCATCTAAGTCTGGAAGAGGACTATCATCCATTTTATATATGGGAGCCTTTGGAGAGATAGATTTTGGTTCTGGGGAGGAGACTAACTCAAGAACATTCTCAGTAATATGTTCTTTTATGATCACTGGAGCAACAAAACTTGCCTTGAGTAGCTTGGCAACTGTGGGGCTTATTGGTGCAGAATATGGGACTATAGCCATAGAAGGCTTTGGGCAGACAAATGGAAGATAATTCAAATGAATTGTATCAAAAGAATTTAGTAAACTGAATAAATCAACTGTGGGATTAATAATGCAATCACCAACAATTATTATTTTTGTCAAAATTATGTCATCCATATCTACATCAGAATCTGTATATAACTCAATTATTTTAGCAAGAGGGACTGCTTCTTCTGAATCATCTAACATCACATAATCTGCTGCTGCTTCTGCTTCTGCTGCTACTGTCAAGACTGGAGCTTCTTCATAGAGCATCTCCCCCTGACTGGGTTCAGGGGGCCGTGAAGCCAGTCCTCCAGAAGAAGGGACAAGGGACAAAGCAGCAATTATGGAGGAAAAAGTAGTGATGGAAGCAGAAAGTGGAGCTATAACATCAATTATAAGCTTGTTAAGGGTAGGAGAAATAAATGCTAGGTCTTTAGCTATATCAGAGAAGTTTAGATAAAGAGATTCTGGAGCAGTGGAGGAGTAAGGAGTGTGATGTCCACAATTGGAACATACAGAGAATGCACTGTACATATCTGTATGTGTATAGTCTGGAGCAGTAGATGGTATGGTAGTGTGGGGACCTGAAGGAATATCAGTTGAGGGAGTTTTAATAGGAACTGTGGTTGTGGGTGAGGAGATAGGTTCCTGGATTGGAGAATGATGTGGAGATTGTTGAGGAGACAGTAAGTTGAAGGATGGTTCCTGAATAGAGGTAGATGGTATGTCAGAAATATGAATTTGAGGTGAAGAATGTGGAGGTGGAGATGGAGGTAGTTTGGTATGCTCTGGAGAGTGAGCTGGTGAGGAAACTGGTGTGGGTAGATGTTATTGTTATTGTTAAGGTTGAGGAGGAGAAGTAATGTTGGTGGAGGAAGGAACGTCTTCTGGAGGTGGACGAGTAGCTGTTACGGCCCTGGTGCTCTCAGAAGTCCTTGTAGAGGATGAAGCCTTGGATGGCTTGGTGATTTTCCTCTCCCATCTGCCAAACAGTGCAGCTGTAAGCCTTTTGGTGGCATTTATGAACACTTTCGTGGAGACCAGTAGTTCAGGAGCCTTTTCATGAAGGACTATCCCTAGAATCCTTCCAAAGCAAACTTCCTTCTTGTTATTTTTCTTCTTAATTAAATCGAATTGCCCCAGTTTACTCCTTTCTTATCAACCAGAGCACCCATCACCAAGAACTGGTGTCTGGTGATGTTTTCGTGGATGGTATGTTTGCCCAATAGAACCTTTCCGACAACATCAACCAAAAATTTGTACTCAACAGACAAATTTTTCTTTAGCAGTTTGTTCGGGTTTTCTCCAAAATGATCCATCTTAATCAACATATTATCATATTCCTCATTATTCATCCCTAATTCTTCATTACCATTCAGCAGACCAAAAATCTCAGATAAAATGGTGGGGTAAAGAGAGACTGCGTTACCGGATATTGTTCTTGTCATTATATCTTCCTCTGGTGTTGTAGAGGTAAACACTCATTCCTTAATCTCGGTCATTGCTATTTTGATTCGTTGAGTCATGAACTTCTGCAGATTCTGCTCCACAAACAATTTCAGAATATTGACAAAGATCTGGTCAGAGTGCTGGAATGATTCAAAGTCAATGTCAAATCCCATATCGAATTTCATTGCAGCAAGAGTGTTCGCCAGAATCGCCATTGTTTTTGCCTGCACAAGAAAAACAGAGATCAAGTGCAAAGGAACAGAAAGCGCGGGACGGAGCTCGAAGAAAACCTAGATATAAGGTTTTCAGAATATGAAGCGGCAGACTCCGTACAACGAAATAAATAAAATTCTTTGATCTCAGTTCGACGAAATATTTTATTGACAAAGGAATTCATCGATCTCATTCAGAAGAAATGAAAACCTTTCGTCGATCTCCGTTCGACGAACATTTTCTGAAGCAATACCGTCGATCTCCGGTCGACGAAAATTGCTTCACACACAGAGAGTTCGTCGATCTCAATTCGACGAATATCTCTAGAACCCTTCTCAGTTCGTCGATCTCCGTTCGACAAATTGAGGCAAAGTATTCGACCGCAGAGATAAATTTAAATTAAGGCCTCTCCATTGATCATACCAAGCTAATTTATAAAAAACAGATGATTCTTTTCATCCAAGGGTTTGGTGAAGATATCTGCTCTTTGCAAATCAGTGTAGATGTAGACAAGCTTAATTTTATTTTTTTCCACACACTCCCTAATGAAATGGTGCCTGCTGTCTATATGCTTAGTTCTACTGTGATGTACTGAATTTTGTGCAATGGAAATTGCACTTGTGTTATCACATAGTAAAGTTTAATAATTTAAGTTGAACCCATAATCTAGGAGTTGGTTCTGAATCCACAGCATCTGGGAACATCAATTGCCAACTGTTATGTAGTCTGCTTTAGTAGTTGATGTATACACAGATAACTGCTTTTTGCAAAACCAAGACACTAGTCTCATACCAAGGAACTGGCATGTCCCTGAGGTACTTTTTATGTCTACTCTACATCCAACAAAGTCAGCATCTGAGTATCCAGTCAACTTAAACTCTGACTCAGTTGGATACCAGAGTCCTAGACTAGGACAACTCTTTATATATCTTAAAATCCTTTTAAAGAAAATAAGGTGTGATTTTTTAGGGTTCACTTGGAACCTAGCACAAAGACATGTAGCAAACATGATGTCAGGTCTACTTACTATAAGGTATAACAGGGACCCAATAATGGCCCTATATAATTTTTGATCAACAGGTTTCTCATGTTCATCAGAGTCAATTACAGCATTTGTAGCCATACGTGTTTTCTTGGCTGAGGCATCTGACATCCCAAACTTTTTGATAAGATCTTTAGCATACTTAGATTGGGATATAAAGATTCCATCAGATAGCTGCTTCACTTGGAGACCAAGAAAGTGGTAGAGCTCACCCATGCTACTCATTTCAAACTTTAAATGCATAAGGTCAGAGAACCTCTTGCATAATGTGGAATCTATAGACCCAAAAATGATATCATCTACATAGATTTGTACTAATAAAATTTTATCCTTATGGTGTTTAGTGAATAATGTCCTATCTACAATGCCCCTAGAAAAATTACGCTCTATAAGAAAGCTAGCTAATGTTTCATACGAAGCTCTTGGAGCTTGCTTTAAACCATAGAGAGCTTTATGCAATTTAAAAACATAAGAGGGATAAGTAGGAGAAATAAAACTTGAAGGATGTTCAACATAAACCTCTTCTTTAGGTTCACCATTTAGGAATGCACTCTTGACATCCATTTGGTAAACCTTGAATTTCTTGTATGCAACATATGCAAGGAAGATTCTGATTGCTTCTAGCCTTGCAACAGGTGCAAATGTTTGATCATAGTCAATCTCTTCCTCTTGCCTATAGCCTTGAGCAACCAGCCTTGCCTTGTTCCTTATTATCACACCTTGGGCATCAAGCTTATTCCTGAATACTCATTTAGTTCTGATGACTGGGTAGTCTTTTGGACTTGGAACTAAATCCCAAACTCTGCATCTCTCAAATTGGTTGAGCTCCTCTTGCATTGTAACAATCCAGTGGGGATCTTGCTCTACATCTTTAATGGATTGGGGCTTAATTTGGGATATAAATCAGGCATACATCAAGTCTTGGTTGAGTTGATGCCTGGTCTACACACCAGCTGAAATGTCTCCAATCACTTGAGATATAGGGTGAAATCTAAGTGTGACAAATTCAGTAGGAGGAGTTGGTTGTGCAACAGCTTGTGGAATAAATTCCTCTTGTGGAATTATAGTAGCTGTTGGAGGTTCTTCATTATTTGCAGTGTCTTCATCTTCATTGTCTTCAGCAATTTATGGAGAAGGGTGGATAACAGCCTCATTAGTGAGGGCTAAATCATTCTGCTTCTCACACAAATATGGTTCTTGCAAAGAGTTACTGGTAGAAATTTCTTTCTCCTTGTAAAACATATTAGTTTCATCAAATGAAATATGTAGAGATTCTTCAATTTTCATGGTAAATTTATTAAAGACCCTATAAGCCTTGCTTACTTGGGAATATCCAAGAAAAATTCCCATTTCAGCTTTGGCTTCAAATTTTCTAATGTGTTTCTTATTGTTGTTGTGAATGTAACATAAGAAACCAAATATTTTTAAATAGTCTACTTTAGGTTTTTTCCCTTTAAGTAGCTCATAAGGAGTCTTATTCTTAAGCTTGTGTATAAGACTTCTGTTCAGTACATAATTTGATGTGCTCACAGCCTCTGCCCAAAAGGATAGGGGCAAATGAGCATCTGCAAGTAATGTGCCTGCAGATTCAATTCGGGTCCTATTCTTTCTTTCAGCAACCCCATTTTGTTGAGGTGTTCTAGGAGCTGAGAAGCAGTACCTGATACCTTCCTTCTCACAGAACTCTTGCATAAGAAGAAACTCAAACTCAGTACCATGATCACTTATGATCAATGAAACTGGAGTAGAGTACTCAATCTGTATGTTCTTGAGAAAATCTGTAAGAACCTTGAAGTTATCATACTTAGATCTTCGAAAGAATGTAACATCCCGACTTTTATTGGGCCATCAGAGCCCTAGTGGGCCTAATAAAAGTGGCCCAAACCTTACCCATGACCCGGTGTGAGATAACCCTAAGCGGGAAATAGAGCTAGAGAACTCCGAATTGAGTTCTGTCTGTTCCTGTGACCTCATATAGTCAATGCGAGTGCATCGGAACTCGTTCAGTTGGACCCCGAGGTCATATAGTGAATGCGACCATACCTCGTAACACGCAACGAGAGTCGATTTTGGATATCGAGCTAGAGTACTCAGAATTGAGTTCTATCGATTCCCATGACCTCATATAACCTAGACAGGTGCATCAGAACTCGTCACGTCATAATCTGAGATCTAACGACAATTTTACACACTTCGACCATTTTAGCGCGCTGCGACGTGCAAATTTTGGACTTTTTCCAAACAGACTCCGATTCAACCCCAGTCAGTGGTGTTGGACTCATGTGGTCAACACGAAGTCAATGGAAGTCGTCCCAATCAATTTCAATGATAATTGGTCAACCCGTGGTCAAATCAAGCGTAGTCGTGCACCAAATAGCGTGCGCACACCAATTATGACACGACACCCGAACTTTGACCTGACCTCGATGACTTGGACCCACTTTGACTTTGACCAGCAAAGAGGACCCACCGTAGGGTTGACTTGGTCAAACCCCCCTAAAAACCTATTTTTGGATTTTTCTCCAAGAAGGGGGCCCACCTCCTCTCCAAGGGAGGATGGCCCATGCCCCCCTCACTTTTCTTGGCCCCCCAACCACTATATAGCCCTAGGTTAAATGGAGGCCCAACCTATCCCCCTCTCCTCTCTTTCCCCTTCTCTCTTTCCCACCCAAAAGCCCAAGCCCAAAGGGAGGGCTTGATCTTTTTTTCCATGTGGGGAAACTCCCTGCACTCCAGCTGTCCTTGGACAGCTGGAGGGTGGGATTAATCCCTCCCTAAGGTGGGATTAGTCTCACACCATATAAAGGAGGGGAGCTCCCCCTCCCCAACCCTATAAAAGGCCACCCACCCCCTCTCCTTCCACCAAGCCTCAGAGTAACTCCCCCCCTGCCTGACCCTTGCCGGAGCTCAGGTGGCAGGAGAAAGCCAAGCCGAGGAGCCTTTCCCCCTCCACTACCGCCACCAAGCCATGGCCGACCAGACCGGCCAATCCAAAGCCCACCAGAGCCAGGTGGAACCGTCCTCCCTCCCCTCTCCCCATTCTGAACGTACTGCATGCGTTTCCCGGCGGTCGTAGCACCGCCGACACCATCTGAGCCTTGTTCCAGGCTGGGTGGTGCCCAAGGAGGAAGTATCCTCCCCCAGTGTCGGTGGTGGTGCTGGGGGAGTGTTATACCACTGGGGGAGGCGGCCCCCAGCGGAGGAGAGCGGCGATGATGCCAGAAAATGCGGTTGAAGCCCGACCCCCGGCATGTCGGCCGGGGGTGGACTGGAAGGCGGCAATCTGCCTAAGGAGCGGGGGTGGCGCAGTGGCGCCGGGTGTAGGGCCACCGCCACCCCAGGCTCTCGGGATGGATAATTCTAATGGCGATAAAAAAATTTCTAGCCTCATTTTAGGCCCTCCCAAGGGTTGTATCAAAATTTGGGGTCATGGGGATAAATTTTGATATTTTTCCTAAAATATTGAAGCCTAAGGTCGCGCATGGATCCTTTTTCTGCTCGTTTTCCCCAAAAGACAGAAATTGGAGTGCGCGACCACTACTTATAATCAAACAAGTACTTTAAATAATTTTATCGACGAGAGTGGCTGAGGCAAGTGACTAAGCCCCGGGATTTTCAAGATTTCATAAAATCATCGAGCGCCTCGACTCTCGGATGTATATGACACGCTCGGAAGGTGAAAGTACGGGTGATGAACTAGGGGTTGTCCTCGACGACTAATGAGAATATAACTCCTAACCAGACCTTAATCCAATTAAGCTGTAATAAATATGGCGCAACCAAATTAATTGGATCCTAATAATTGATGTAACCCATCAAAATCTCCTTTAAATCTCGATGGAATTGAAGCCTCCTGAATAGGAGTGATTGGACTACTAACCATTATCTTTTTCCTTTCTCTAGTCTCGTACTGGTCAAGCTTATTTTAGTACCTTCTATTTAGTACTATTCCAGTCTCATACTGGTCAAGCTTATTTTAGTACCTTCTATTTAGTACTATTCTAGTCTCGTATTGGTCAAGCTTATTTCAGTACTATCTATTTAGTACTACTCCAGTCTCGTACTGGCCAAACTTATTTCAGTACTTTCTATTCTGTACTACTCCAGTCTCTCACTAGTCAAGCTTATTTCAGTACTACTCCAGTCTCGTGCTGGTCAGATTTCATTCCAGCACATTAAATAAGCAGCATAAGCACCGCACTTGTCCTCATTGCAATTTACTATTATAATCTCGGGTCCTGCTCTGACGAGCAGTCGCCGAGCCTTAGTTGGGGATAACCGGAGTTGAAGTAGTCCTCCAGGTCTAGCCCCAAATAATGCTCTCCCACGCCCCTTGTTGAAGGTAGAGCTGAGTGCCGACGCACAAAGTCCAAAGCCTAGTAGGGCAGGCCGACGTAGACCCGGTGTATATATTATTTGCCTTTTTGCTTGATTGTTTGTAAATTTCTTGCAGTGAAATAGTTGTGGGTCAGTCCCTCCCACAGACCGTTCATACCGGTGCGGGAAGGTCGACGACTCAAGGCGACAGGGAGATGAGTACCACGGGTGACCGGCCGTTATATTCCCCGTCGGGCTTCCTCCGCTGGTCAGCCAAAACGATTCGCCGGCTGTCGCTCACATACAAGAGTACACAAGGTTGTATGTTAGGGTCTGGTGTTGTGCGGTACGATCACCACCAAAAGTTGCACGATTAGCCACTGTCACTGACGGCCACATCGGTGAAGCCCGCGGTGCTTGCTACCCTGCTTGAACAGAAGTGGTCCAAACAATGTCGACATAGGCTTTGTGTGCGTGAATAAGAATTCCTGCGGTGTGCGGGCGGCTATGAATGTCTGCGTTGTGTGCACGGCTGTGAATTTCTGCGATAGAGTTCAGGACATGAAAACCTGATGTGCTGATGAGCTAGTAGAGCCTTGTTATAACCAATTTATACTGCTACTGCTTTTTCCGGTTATACTGCATTCTTTTATAATTGCTCCTAGCTATTCATATATGAAATGTTGTGCTAACCCTCTCTAGCTTCGTCTATTTACTTTTGTTGGGTGGGTGCGTGCTCCTTCCCAGGATGTGGATCCGGGGAGGAGATTTGTTTCCACTTAGTTCTGTGACTAACGGTTATTTAAATAACCATTCACAGGAGGTGGAGCACCGTAGTGACCCTCTGTCGTAGGAGACTACGCCAGCAGCTAGGACTACTCGAGCAGATGCACCCCCGCCATCCCCAGAGTTTAGAGACGTGAGTACCACTGAGCCGTGTAGAGAGAGAGAGAGAGAGTATGAGTGATATATATAGTACATGTATAGCCCACGTGCTTATATAAATGCTTAGGCTTCGGCCCTAGAACCTCTGTATTATTGATTTGTTATATATATCTGAAATAGTTTCCTGTTAATGCTTCCGCTATACTTTGATGGGTTGTTAATGTTATGATTCAAGCCGAGCAAGGCAGTCATCTAGTGCTTAGATAAGGTGGATCGTTTCCCTTAAGGAGCACTGGGTGGACATCTTGGGCCAGTAGTACCCCTCCGGCCCGACCCGAGCAAAAGGTTGGGGGCAATATAAATGGATCAGAGCTATCACGATTCGTCCTTGTGGAGCAGTCTCATGATCCCTCCGTCCCTCGCTTCGTTCTGGGTTCAGGATGAACCTTGTAGTGGAAGCCTGGTGGACCCTAGTATAGAGGCTTAGGGATTTTAGATTGTACGATAGTACGCCCATACACCATTGTTTTCCACTTGGGTTGTCATTTTTGCAAATTTCCCCTACTTTTGCAAAATACTAACACTCTTTCCTATTATTTCTCCAGATACCGGAGTACAGTAACGCGGGATCCTCGTATAGAGGATATGTTCCAGCTACCCCACCACCAGACCCGGTCGCTCCCGCGACCGTACTGTTTGCCGAGACAGATATGGGGCAGACACTCACGGATATTCTAGCAACTTTCCGGGATGCCCTGGCATAGCCACCGCAAGAGATGACCGCACCTACCGATCTGCTGATGACTTTCCGAGGACTGAGGCCTCCCCATTTCAGAGGTACAGAGACAGCTATCCAGGTAGAGGAGTGGGTGGAGCAGGTGGAGGAGCTATTAGTAGGAATGATGTGCCCAGCTGTGGCTGCAGTCTCTTTGGTGGTGACCCTTTTGGAGGGATACGCTAGGGATTGGTGGAGAGTGGCTAGTCGCTCTAGTTTTCGAGGTCGGACATTAAGCGCAATCCTTTATGGGGAGTTCTTCATGGCTCTACTAGAGTTCTTCATCATGGATGCAGACCGAGCCGCACTGTAAGAGAGGTTCCTGCTCATCTGATAGGGCAACCACACAGTGGCAGAGTATGAGAGAGAGTTTATACACCTGGCACGCTTCGTCGGGAACCTGGATGCCTCCGACATGGATAGAGCTTCTCGGTTATATCGAGGACTACGAGACGACCTAAGGCAGACCCTGATCATGCTCTCTCAGGCCACCTTTCACACCATAGCCACCCATGCGGCAGCACTAGACTTAGACCAACAGACAGTGGCTCAGCGGCACAGAGGTCAGGTAGAGCTTCCTCGAGACCAGAGGCGAGATGGAGGAGTCACTCCCCATAGACAGTATAAAGAGCACAGGCAGCGACGCCGCAGACAGCCCTATAGGCACCCACCAGTACCCCCAGCACCTCTAGCTGTGCAGCCAGACATTAGACCAGCTCCAGCACCATAGCCCCCACCAGTGGCCCGACGAGATGTTCCCTTTGCAGGGAACTGTTTGTTGTGTCAGTAGCCAGGACATATTAGGGCCTTTTGCCCACAGGCGACATGGAGACCGGGATTAGGAGCAGTTCAGGGTGGACATCCGGCATTGGGATAGGGTCAGAGAGGCCGCAGAGGTAGAACTGGAAGGAGAGGCCAGCAGGGCTGAGCAGCGCCCCTGGAGACCTACGCACTAGACCTGCAGCACGGACTGGCCCTTGACGTAGTCATATGTATATATCTTAGGCGATAGAGAGATATCAGATCTTCTACTGCTGTTGTATATTACATATGTATATGTGCTTTCATCTTCTGTATTAGTTAGATGATATATATGTATATGTTTCCCATGTCGTCTGGAATCTTGTTGGTAGAAGGACACCCTACCAATACCCTTTTCGACATAGGAGCGACACATTCTTTTGACTCCCACGAATTCATCGCAACAAAAGGAAATGTTATTCGTTCAACTGGGTTGTCTATACGAATCTATTTACCGGACGGGTCGGATATGACATCTACCGAAAAATGCTCGTTCCAGGCTGTGCAGGGAGAAGTAGAACTTGAGATCTACGCAACCATCCTAGCAATAACTAGATTTGACATAATTTTGGGGATGGAATGGCTGGTCGAGCACCAAGCACAGATAAACTGTTCCACGTGAGAAGTCCGACTACAGAACCCAAATGGCCAGAGCGTCACATTGACAGGTGTGCCCTCTGTCTCGCGTATTATTCTAACTTCTACACAAATTGTGAAATCATTCTGACAGAAGGATGAAGTATACCTTATCTATTTTGAGATGGAAGACAAAACTCAGGTGCTCGCCAAGGTCCCAGTAGTCCGCTACTTTTTAGATATTTTCCCTGAGTCCCTCCCGGGGTTGCCACCCCAGCGAGAGGTCGACTTTCAGATCGAGCTCGTTTCCGGAGCACGACTAGAATCATGAGCCCCCTACCGGATGGCCCCAAGAGAGCTGACTGAACTGAAAATCCAACTACAGGAACTAATAGATATTGGATTCGTCCGTCCTAGTTCCTCGCCCCAGGGAGCCCTGAAAGTCCACCTAGTGTCAACTATGTGCACCTATGGGGGGGGGGAATAGGTGATGTGTAGCGCTTTTGCGGAATTTACGAATGTACCTGCACAATAAAAATAAAAAGCACAGCACACAGAATACACAGGCAATTTATAGTGGTTCCCCGAATTGGGTACATCCACTTTCCCCCTTCGACCTATCTCCCAACAAGGGACGACTCGGTCTCTTCTCCAACAGGATTGAAATCCAATCCCTGCACTATCGGAAGGAACCCTTCCACACGTGGGAGTCAACACTCCCACAAAACGGGTTGCACCCAACCCTTACAACACGGAACAAACGTTCCTTTACAACAAAAGTAAATATAGAATGTACACGAGATACAAACTTCGTTTGGAGACTACGGTGTTCCTCTTCGTTCGACGACGTGTTCGTGAAGTCAACGAAGAGTCTACAACCTTGGTCTCTCTTGGAGAGGATCTCCCCGGAACCGGCGGCGGCAACATGAGCGGCGGCAACACGAGCGGCGGCTAGCTTCGGGATCAGCGGCTATGATGATGAGCGGCTGCTGAAAATAGAGATCCAATCTTCTTAGCGAAGCAAGCTAGGTCTACCAACGATCACACGAGGATCGGTCGTCTCGATCGATTCGGATGGGAAGTTTTTCCCGATCAACAAATCGAGAGACAAGGGATCTCTGGATAGACGCGTGAGACTCAAGTTTTGCTAAGCTTCTATTGCCGGAGATCGGGAAGAAACGCGATCAACAGCGGCAACCACTTGACGCGAGCGGCGGCGGCGGAGAGGAGCGGAAGCGGCGACTTAGGGTTTTTCAGTGCTCGCATGTTTCTTTTCTCTGTCTATCCACAGTTCAAAATACCCGTATATATACTGTAGATACTACTAATTTGACCGTTATGGGACCCACAAGAAAAATCCTGAAAACCGGTCTAGAACATTGACAGCGGCAGAATCCGGTTCAGGAAGATCCAGAAAAACGACAAGTAAAATTCGTCGAGAATCATTGGTGATTCTCGACGAATCGGCGAGAATCAGTTAACGATTCTCGACGATACGTCGAGAATCACTGGTGATTCTCGACGGATCACTTGTTGATTCTCAACGATTTTCCCTTGGTTTTAATGACCTGCTCAGCGATGGGTTCGGCGAGAATCATTAGTGATTCTCGCCGAATCTTACTTGGCACGGATTAGTGGTAGCCGGAAGGAGTCGACGAGAATCACTAATGACTCTCGACGATTCGGCGAGAATCACTAGTGATTCTCGCCGAATCACTTGGTGATTCTCGCCGAATCGGCGAGAATCACTTGGTGATTCTCGTCGAATTATACTTAGACGGATTTTCGTCTTTCCACCCAAGTGCTGCTCCTTGACCCATCCTTGCTCCTTGTCTTCTCTTGCATCAACATGGCCCTGTACTTGAAAGTAAGTGCACTCCAATAGAGAGAGTACACGTAGGCCAACACACTGATCTGCTCAACGAGGGATTACGTCGTGCAGACCCGTGTATATTGACCTACTGCACCCTGACATTGGTGTGCACTTAGCGTGGAAGAGCTGCAAGCACAACTTAAGATGTTTCATCAAATACATTGTGAATTCATCTTAGCTTGACAGGTGGCTTCCTCAAATCCAGGTAATTGTGGATACAATACCCAACAATCTCCCCCTATTTGACGAAGCCAAAACCCTACTAGCTAAGATGAATAACACCTATCAAATAATAAACATAGCATTCAGAAATTAAACATGCAGCACAAGAGAATATATGCAACCAGATCAGGACTTGAGTCATTCACAAATTCAAATACGAATGTATATATATATATAATCTCAGAATTGTTCATATCATAACAATAATCATTAAATGTTTTTAGGAGAGAATGACAAGCTACAAGTTGTTGACTATCTTTCCTTAGCTAAGTCATCCTTGAGTTTCTGCGCCAAAAACTTCTTCCTTTGTCTCTCCATGTACTCTTTAGGCTTCAGGTAGTATCTGGGAGGAGGAACTTTATCTGCATCCGTGTTGTTTCTGAAGAAGATGTTTCATTTTGCTTCATACGTCTTGTACCTTTCCCACTCAAACTGGCTGTAAACTTCGTTCCGATTTAGTTCTCCCTTTTATTGTAGCCAGAAGGTGTCCAAGATGATGTTCCTTGAAACTGGACTCCACTTTTCGTTTCGAACTTCCTCCTCACTCATTCTGATCCTCTTCTCAGCTAGAGTCTCCTTGGAGGTCCCTTCCTGAGCTTTTCTCTTTCCCCTGGCTTTTGCTAAGGCCTCTTGGTCAAATATGCTCCTCAGTTTAGCTTTGGAGAGAGCCCTAGCATCAGCTTCATTTATGGGAACATCTGCAGCACTTGCACTTATTTCCTCAGCAGCACCTACTCCCTCAGCGGCCATAGATGTCTCAGGAGGATGAATATCTGCAGTATTTTCAGCCAAGGGGATGCCTAACGCCTGGTGAAGTATCCACCAGTTGCTGTCATAGACGTACTTGTTTGACTGTTCGAAGTTTGTGATCATGACTTCTCGTAGCTCAGCAATCTTAGCTATGTAGTCCTTCTCCCCCTTTTAGGCTTCAATAGCGATGAAGTTCGCATAGGAGTGCAAGGAGTCATCAATGTGCTTGGTGGTCCGGGAGAATTCAGTGACCAGGGCCTGCTGATTGGCGTTGAGAGTGACCATATTTCCATCAAACTTATGAATGTTGTTAGCGACAACATGTGCATTCTGATTTACGACAGCAAGAGTATCAGTATTCTTTTTCAATCCGGCCATGAGAAGTGTGACAGCTTGGCCAGCCTCGGTGTACTTTTCTTCAAATTTCTTCTCCATCACGTCCAGTTTATGGTTGATCTCCACCATATTCTTGAGCATGAGCTTTTCAGATGTCTTAATCCTGTTCAGCAGTTTATTCTGAGCTTCATCAAAGGAGGCTTTAAGCTCATTCACAATGCCCTGAATGATATTGACAGTGTGAGTGGCTAGCTCATCTCGTAACGGAATAGCCGGAGGCACTTGTGGGCCTTGCATTTCAGCAGACGCATCTGTAGAGCTGGATACAATCACAGTCTCTAATGGAGGAATACTGGCGGCCTCTGGAGTTTTATCTGACTCCCCCTCCACTGGTGCATGCTTGTCAGATGGAGGTTCAACAAGATCCGGACCCTCCAATACTTCATGTCCCTCATTCCCATCTTCCTCTCCGTCATCATCCAAGAAATCATCTATATCAGCAGCCTCTTCCAATTCTTGGTCAGCAGTCTCCAGTACAGTGTCACTTTCTTCTTGAATTTCGGCCACAGCATCCCTGGCCACCTGGGAGATTTCAGATACTACATCCGTATGAGGGGGTAGAGGCTCCCCCTCGATTCCTACAGTCAAGGTATCAGGAATTTCACTGGGGGTGACTGCTGGAAATACTCCCTGTTGCTCTTCCACGGCAGTCTGCCCAATACGCCTTTCCCAACGGTCAAACACACTTGAGTCCATCTTCTTCAAGTAGTGGAGAGGAACACCTTTGCTCATGTCAAACCTGTCTCCATTTAGCTAATTTAGATATAGACTTATGATGCGTCCAAAACTCGGAGAGCCCAAGGTGTCCTTTATCTTCTCAAAGAGCAACTCCCCCCAGTTGAACCTTTTACGACAGACAATAGCTATCAGGATCTTGAACATATCTGCTGAGATATGGTCATGAGAGCCCGGCTTGCAGATGAGCACCTTTCCAATAATGTCAGACAGGAGCTTCCCTTCTTCATTCATATCCTTTCTCTTTATTGACCGAGTTCCTCGTGGGAGGCCGCAGAATAAGAGAGTTCTGGTTTTGTCATCGTCCTCCAGATAGTCCTCATGCTCCGAGCTAGAAAGTTGCAGGAAGCGAGTCAGCTTGCTGGCAGACAGCTTGACCTTTGCCCCAGCCACTTTGCTTTTGATTAGTGAGTCGCCGTTTCGGAGTCTTGCGGTAGCGAAGAACTCCAGTACTTCTTTGTCCAGGATTTTGCAAGGGTGCTCCAGGACGAATGTTAGCCCAGCCTCTTCCAGCATCAGAATGATGTTGCGGAATTCGTCCGAGGCGTGAGAGAACCCAGTTCGTACAAGCTCGCAACTAGTGACCAACCCAGCAGTTGTCCTTGGA
Source organism: Platanthera guangdongensis (assembly GCA_039583875.1). Taxonomy (NCBI): domain Eukaryota; kingdom Viridiplantae; phylum Streptophyta; class Magnoliopsida; order Asparagales; family Orchidaceae; genus Platanthera; species Platanthera guangdongensis. Next base: position 153,692,765 of record CM077156.1, on the reverse strand, counting down.
GCCATTGTAGATCTAGAGAGAGAAGCCCTACTCTAAGCGTTAATGAACATTCAAAAAGAAAGTGTCACTAGTGAGAGCGTCCAAGTACGGGTGAGGAAGAGGTTACCTAAGGGCGTATACGGAAGTGAGTTGGTGAGCTTCCTGCGAGAACTCTTCCTCGAGCGTCCTTTGGGAAGACCTTCGGTGGATAGGAGAGTTCGGCCTTGCTAGAACCTTGCGAGAACCTTCTCGATTTGACGATGGACCTTGCAAGAACTTACGGGAAGAAGATGGAGAGCAGGATTCGTGTAGCGATGAGCTTCCTGTAGGGTTCGGTGGGAATCAACGGGAGTTTGCGAAGGCGGTGCGACGAGCTTCCTGCGGGTCGGCGGAAGAGACCTTGCGATTTGACGAGTTGTCTGCGAAGGTCGGCGGGATGAGCTTCTTTGGCGGGATTCTTAAGGAAGGTGAAGGGTCGACGAGCTCCTTCGGCGGGATTCGGCGGGATTCTTCGGCGGGATTCTTAGTATATAAAGGGTCGGCGGGATTTGTCTAAGTCGAAATTGAATGGTTTCTTAACTAGGAATTTTCACGTTAAGAAGCATTGCAACATTTTCTAATTCGTCTGATGTCAAGTCAATAAAAAGACGATAAATACAGATATATTTTAAAGCCAATCTATTTGGGTTTGAACGAGGCTTTTCCAAAAACTTTTTGATGTCAATTGTGAGTTGTCGAGATTCACAATGACATTGCTTTGATAACTCTTTATTGATGTAAAAAGGTTTGCATGTATCGAGTAAACTCATCCTTGGATGTGCATACATACACGTATATACAAAGATGTATCTATATATAAAGATATATGTATATATATATGTAATTGTCAATTGAAAACGACTCAAGTCTTGGAACTGATCATGAGTACCTGGGATTTTGAGAGTCATCATTTTAGTCCCACAGGCAGAACATATTAGAGGCTCAATGTGAGTATGCTCAAATAGACATCACATCTGTTATTGCAGACGCTTGTTCCAATTTAGTCTTGAGCCACCTACTGTCTAGTTCCCATCATATTCATGGGAACCTAGACTACCCTGCAAGAAAGAATTACTTTACCTTAGGAACCCAAATCATATTGGGTCCTAGGTTCCTGTTAGCATAAGCACGCAACTGCCTTCCTCCAGAAAACCTGTCAGGAAGACTATCTCTGTTCCGTGAGTGTGGATGAGCCCCTGCCCTTGGCACAGAGGGGTTGTGCCAACAGTCGATGGCAAAGTGTCCCACTTTGCCGCAGCACCAACATGGGTGAATGTTGTATCGCCGTTTCTGACCCGATCTAGTGACTGAGGTAGTCACGGTCCTAGGTCTAAACGGGATAGAGCATGATCTCCTCACAAAATTTCCTCTTCCATCGTGACATGTGGAAGGGTGGAAGGAATGCATGTTGTGAGTGTCATGAGGCCGGGAAGGAGGTGCCCTCCTTTCAGGCATCCCCCTTTCAGAGGCCCCATGAAAACTTACACCATGACTTCTAACCTCCCTATCCTGTGTCCTCGGGTGGTGAGAAATGTTCTGTGAGCTAGGACATACAGATTCGCACCGAGTTGAGGCAGTGGCAGTGAATACAAAGGGCTCAAAAGGAGCCTTAGTTATTTTCTCATGGGTGGCCACGACGGCCCTTACACTACGGGTGTCTCCACATGGGGACAGATCACCCTTGCAGTGACCACGACTATTCCTGTGGTCATACCTGAAGGCATGATGAGTTGCCTTCCTGCTTGGAGTGGTAGGTCGGAATACCGTTTCCCTATTTCTCCACGAATTAATAATCCGGGAGATCCACCCGTTTTCTTGCTTTCTCTTTATAGCATCAACCTTGGAAAAGTTTGATACTATTCTTTTCTCATTTTCTAGACTACTCTCTAGAGCTGAGATCTTAGAGTCCTTGACCTTGTTGGATGCCAATTGGAGAACCAACAAGATCTTCAGTCGAGCAATCTCTTGAGCTTGCTCCTCAGCAAGTAGGTTGCTTTCCTGAAGGGCTCTCTTCAGGGAATCAGAATTTTCTGGAGGAGAGCAGTTTCTGTCTTCAGAAAGTTCAAAAGATATGAGGCAAGATGAAGATGTTACCTGCTCATCTGTGTTATAGTCATTAGAGACAGTGACCATTGTTTCATCCTCATCAGAGCTGCTTTCCTCACTGGTCTCGTCAGTCTCTGACACGGACACTGGAGCTCTGATGCTGTCCGAGTGATGCTTGACTTCATCTTCAGAGGTGAGGACCCCCACATAGGCTTCCTCCTCAGGTTGACAGCATATTCCAGCTTTCTCTGACTCCCCCATCCATTCTGATATCATCACCCACATGAATTTAGCCGTCCTACATTTTGCTAATCTAGAGCGAGAAGCTCCAGACCAGATATCCAAGATAATTTGACGAATCCTCTCGTCCAAGTTAAATAGGGACAGTTCCGTCTCTGACATCTCAGCAATGCACATGGGCACTTGGATCCCAGAGTCAGAGGTCTTCATGGGAATGAACGGACCCTCTTCCAGGATGAAGGATGCTCGAGGATCGATAGCATCAAGGTGAAATGACACTCTCATTCTCCATATGGGATAATAATCCTTTGTGCATGCGGGGAGTTTGAGTTGCGGTATCTCATAATCCAGCTCCATGCCTCTGACACTGGTGGCAGGATTCTACTCAAGGTGTTAACCTTTTTGATGAGCAACCTCCCTCTGATACCACTTGAAAGTCCACCTAGTGTCAACTATGTGCACCTATGGGGGGGGGGGGGGGATAGGTGACGTGTAGCGCTTTTGCGAAATTTACGAATGTACCTGCACAATAAAAATAAAAAGCACAGCACACAGAATACACAGGCAATTTATAGTGGTTCCCCGACTTGGGTACATCCACTTTCCCCCTTCGACCTATCTCCCAATGAGGGACGACTCGGTCTCTTCTCCAACAGGATTGAAATCCAATCCCTGCACTATCGGAAGGAACCCTTCCACACGTGAGAGTCAACACTCCCACAAAACGGGTTGCACCCAACCCTTACAACACGGAACAAACGTTCCTTTACAACAAAAGTAAATATAGAATGTACACGAGATACAAACTTCATTTGGAGACTACGGTGTTCCTCTTCGTTCGACGACGTGTTCGTGAAGTCAACGAAGAGTCTACAACATTGGTCTCTCTTGGAGAGGATCTCCCCGGAACCGGCGGCGGCAACACGAGCGGCGGCTAGCTTCGGGATCAGTGGCTATGATGATGAGCGGCTGCTGAAAATAGAGATCCAATCTTCTTAGCGAAGCAAGCTAGGTCTACCAACGGTCACACGAGGATCGGTCATCTCGATCGATTCGGATGGGAAGTTTTTCCCGATCAACAAATCGAGAGACAAGGGATCTCTGGATAGACGCGTGAGACTCAAGCTTTGCTAAGCTTCTGTTGTCGGAGATCGGGAAGAAACACGATCAACAACGGCAACCACTTGACGCGAGCGGCGGCGGCGGAGCGGAGCGGAAGCGGCGACTTAGGGTTTTTCAGTGCTCGCGTGTTTCTTTTCTCTGTCTATCTACAGTTCAAAATACCCGTATATATACTGTAGATACTACTAATTTGACCGTTATGGGACCCACAAGAAAAATCCCGAAAACCGGTCTAGAACATTGACAGCGGCAGAATCCGGTTCAGGAAGATCCAGAAAAACGACAAGTAAAATTCGTCGAGAATCATTGGTGATTCTCGACGAATCGGCGAGAATCAGTTAACGATTCTCGACGATTCGTCGAGAATCACTGGTGATTCTCGACGGATCACTTGTTGATTCTCAATGATTTTCCCTTGGTTTTAATGACCTGCTCAGCGACGGGTTCGGCGAGAATCATTAGTGATTCTCGCCGAATCTTACTTGGCACGGATTTGTGGTAGACGGAAGGAGTCGGCGAGAATCACTAATGATTCTCGACGATTCGGCGAGAATCACTAGTGATTCTCGCCGAATCGGCGAGAATCACTTGGTGATTCTCGTCGAATTATACTTAGACGGATTTTCGTCTTTCCACCCAAGTGCTGCTCCTTGACCCATCCTTGCTCCTTGTCTTCTCTTGCATCAACATGGCCCTGTACTTGAAAGTAAGTGCACTCCAATAGAGAGAGTACACGTAGGCCAACACACTGATATGCTCAACGAGGGATTACGTCGTGCAGACCCGTGTATATTGACCTACTGCACCCTGACATTGGTGTGCACTTAGCGTGGAAGAGCTGCAAGCACAACTTAAGATGTTTCATCAAATACATTGTGAATTCATCTTAGCTTGACAGGTGGCTTCCTCAAATCCAGGTAATTGTGGATACAATACCCAACAATCTCCCCCTATTTGACGAAGCCAAAACCCTACTAGCTAAGATGAATAACACCTATCAAATAATAAACATAGCATTCAGAAATTAAACATGCAACACAAGAGAATATATGCAACCAGATCAGGACTTGAGTCATTCACAAATTCAAATACGAATGTATATATATATATAATCTCAGAATTGTTCATATCATAACAATAATCATTAAATGTTTTTAGGAGAGAATGACAAGCTACAAGTTGTTGACTATCTTTCCTTAGCTAAGTCATCCTTGAGTTTCTGCGCCAAAAACTTCTTCCTTTGTCTCTCCATGTACTCTTTAGGCTTTGGGTAGTATCTGGGAGGAGGAACTTTATCTGCATCCGTGTTGTTTCTGAAGAAGATGTTTCGTTTTGCTTCATACGTCTTGTACCTTTCCCACTCAAACTGGCTATAAACTTCGTTCCGATTTAGTTCTCCCTTTTCTTGTAGCCAGAAGGTGTCCAAGATGATGTTCCTTGAAACTGGACTCCACTTTTCATTTCGAACTTCCTCCTCACTCATTCTGATCCTCTTCTCAGCTAGAGTCTCCTTGTAGGTCCCTTCCTGAGCTTTTCTCTTTCCCCTGGCTTTTGCTAAGGCCTCTTGGTCAAACATGCTCCTCAGTTTAGCTTTGGAGAGAGCCCTAGCATCAGCTTCATTTATGGGAACATCTGCAGCACTTGCACTTATTTCCTCAGCAGCACCTACTCCCTCAGCGGCCGTAGATGTCTCAGGAGGATGAATATCTGCAGTATTTTCAGCCAAGGGAATGCCTAACGCCTGGTGAAGCATCCACCAGTTGCTGTCATAGACGTACTTGTTTGACTGTTCGAAGTTTGTGATCATGACTTCTCGTAGCTCAGCCATCTTAGCTATGTAGTCCTTCTCCCCCTTTTTGGCTTCAACAGCGATGAAGTTCGCATAGGAGTGCAAGGAGTCATCAATGTGCTTGGTGGTCCGGGAGAATTCAGTGACCAGGGCCTGCTGATTGGCGTTGAGAGTGACCATATTTCCATCAAAATTTTGAATGTTGTTAGCGACAACATGTGCATTCTGATTTACGACAGCAAGAGTATCAGTATTCTTTTTCAATCCGGCCATGAGAAGTGTGACAGCTTGGCCAGCCTCGGTGTACTTTTCTTCAAATTTCTTCTCCATCACGTCCAGTTTATGATTGATCTCCACCATATTCTTGAGCATGAGCTTTTCAGATGTCTTAATCCTGTTCAGCAGTTTATTCTGAGCTTCATCAAAGGAGGCTTTAAGCTCATTCACAATGCCCTGAATGATATTGATAGTGTGAGTGGCTAGCTCATCTCGTAACGGAATAGCCGGAGGCACTTGTGGGCCTTGCATTTCAGCAGACGCATCTGTAGAGCTGGATAGAATCACAGTCTCTAATGGAGGAATACTGGCAGCCTCTGGAGTTTTATCTGACTCCCCCTCCACTGGTGCATGCTTGTCAGATGGAGGTTCAACAAGATCCGGACCCTCCAATACTTCATGTCCCTCATTCCCATCTTCCTCTCCGTCATCATCCAAGAAATCATCTATATCAGCAGCCTCTTCCAATTCTTGGTCAGCAGTCTCCAGTACAGTGTCACTTTCTTCTTGAATTTCGGCCACAGCATCCCTGGACACCTGGGAGATTTCAGATACTACATCCGTATGAGGGGGTAGAGGCTCCCCCTCGATTCCTGCAGTCAAGGTATCAGGAATTTCACTGGGGGCGACTGCTGGAAATACTCCCTGTTGCTCTTCCACAGCAGTCTGCCCAATACGCCTTTCCCAACGGTCAAACACACTTGAGTCCATCTTCTTCAAGTAGTGGAGAGGAACACCTTTGCTCATGTCAAACCTGTCTCCATTTAGCTGATTTAGATATAGACTTATGATGCGGCCAAAACTCGGAGAGCCCAAGGTGTCCTTTATCTTCTCAAACAGCAACTCCCCCCAGTTGAACCTTTTACGGCAGACAATAGCTATCAGGATCTTGAACATATCTGCTGAGATATGGTCATGAGAGCCCGGCTTGCAGATGAGCACCTTTCCAATAATGTCAGACAGGAGCTTCCCTTCTTCATTCATATCCTTTCTCTTTATTGACCGAGTTCCTCGTGGGAGGCCGCAGAATAAGAGAGTTCTGGTTTTGTCATCGTCCTCCAGATAGTCCTCATGCTCTGAGCTAGAAAGTTGCAGGAAGCGAGTTAGCTTGCTGGCAGACAACTTGACCTTTGCCCCAGCCACTTTGCTTTTGATTAGTGAGTCGCCATTTCGGAGTCTTCCGGTAGCGAAGAACTCCAGTACTTCTTTGTCCAGGATTTTGCAAGGGTGCTCCAGGATGAATGTTAGCCCAGCCTCTTCCAGCATCAGAATGATGTTGCGGAATTCGTCCGAGGCGTGAGAGAACCCAGTTCGTACAATCTCGCAACCAGTGACCAACCCAGCAGTTGTCCTTGGAGCCATTGTAGATCTAGAGAGAGAAGCCCTACTCTAAGCGTTAATGAACATTCAAAAAGAAAGTGTCACTAGTGAGAGCGTCCAAGTACGGGTGAGGAAGAGGTTACCTAAGGGCGTATACGGAAGTGAGTTGGTGAGCTTCCTGCGAGAACTCTTCCTCGAGCATCCTTTGGGAAGACCTTCGGTGGATAGGAGAGTTCGGCCTTACTAGAACCTTGCGAGAACCTTCTCGATTTGACGATGGACCTTGCGAGAACTTACGGGAAGAAGATGGAGAGCAGGATTCGTGTAGCGATGAGCTTCCTGTAGGGTTCAGCGGGAATCAACGGGAGTTTGCGAAGGCGGTGCGACGAGCTTCCTGCGGGTCGGCGGAAGAGACCTTGCGATTTGGCGAGTTGTCTGCGAAGGTCGGCGGGATGAGCTTCTTTGGCGGGATTCTTAAGGAAGGTGAAGGGTCGACGAGCTCCTTCGGCGGGATTCGGCGGGATTCTTCGGCGGGATTCTTAGTATATAAAGGGTCGGCGGGATTTGTCTAAGTCGAAATTGAATGGTTTCTTAACTAGGAATTTTCACGTTAAGAAGCATTGCAACATTTTCGAATTCGTCTGATGTCAAGTCAATAAAAAGACGATAAATACAGATATATTTTAAAGCCAATCTATTTGGGTTTGAACGAGGCTTTTCCAAAAACTTTTTGATGTCAATTGTGAGTTGTCGAGATTCACAATGACATTGCTTTGATAACTCTTTATTGATGTAAAAAGGTTTGCATGTATCGAGTAAACCCATCCTTGGATGTGCATACATACACGTATATACAAAGATGTATCTATATATAAAGATATATGTATATATATATGTAATTGTCAATTGAAAACGACTCAAGTCTTGGAACTGATCATGAGTACCTGGGATTTTGAGAGTCATCGTTTTAGTCCCACAGGCAGAACATATTAGAGGCTCAATGTGAGTATGCTCAAATAGACATCACATCTGTTATTGCAGACGCTTGTTCCAATTTAGTCTTGAGCCACCTACTGTCTAGTTCCCATCATATTCATGGGAACCTAGACTACACTGCAAGAAAGAATTACTTTACCTTAGGAACCCAAATCATATTGGGTCCTAGGTTCCTGTTAGCATAAGCACGCAACTGCCTTCCTCCAGAAAACCTGTCAGGAAGACTATCTCTGTTCCGTGAGTGTGGATGAGCCCCTGCCCTTGGCACAGAGGGGTTGTGCCAACAGTCGATGGCAAAGTGTCCCACTTTGCAGCAGCACCAACATGGGTGAATGTTGTATCGCCGTTTCCGACCCGATCTAGTGACTGAGGTAGTCACGGTCCTAGGTCTAAACGGGATAGAGCATGATCTGCTCACAAAATTTCCTCTTCCATCGTAACACGTGGAAGGGTGGAAGGAATGCATGTTGTGAGTGTCATGAGGCCGGGAAGGAGGTGCCCTCCTTTCAGGCATCCCCCTTTCAGAGGCCCCATGAAAACTTACACCATGACTTCTAACCTCCCTATCCTGTGTCCTCGGGTGGTGAGAAATGTTCTGTGAGCTAGGACATGCAGATTCGCACCGAGTTGAGGCAGTGGTAGTCAATACAAAGGGCTCAGAAGGAGCCTTAGGTATTTTCTCATGGGTGGCCACGACGGCCCTTGCACTACGGGTGTCTCCACATGGGGACAGATCACCCTTGCAGTGACCATGACTATTCCTGTGGTCATACCTGAAGGCATGATGAGTTGCCTTCCTGCTTGGAGTGGGGGGTCGGAATACCGTTTCCCCATTTCTCCACGAATTAATAATCCGGGAGATCCACCCGTTTTCTTGCTTTCTCTTTATAGCATCAACCTTGGAAAAGTTTGATACTATTCTTTTCTCATTTTCTAGACTACTCTCTAGAGCTGAGATCTTAGAGTCCTTGACCTTGTTGGACGCCAATTAGAGAACCAACAAGATCTTCAATCGAGCAATCTCTTGAGCTTGCTCCTCAGCAAGTAGGTTGCTTTCCTGAAGGGCTCTCTTCAGGGAATCAGAATTTTCTGGAGGAGAGCAGTTTCTGTCTTCAGAAAGTTCAAAAGATATGGGGCAGGATGAAGATGTTACCTGCTCATCTGTGTTATAGTCATTAGAGCCAGTGACCATTGTTTCATCCTCATCAGAGCTGCTTTCCTCACTAGTCTCGTCAGTCTCTGACACGGATATTGGAGCTCTGATGCTGTCCGAGTGATGCTTGCCTTCATCTTCAGAGGTGAGGACCCCCACATAGGCTTCCTCCTCAGGTTGACAGCATATTCCAGCTTTCTCTGACTCCCCCATCCATTCTGATATCATCACCCACATGGATTTAGCCGTCCTACATTTTGCTAATCTAGAGCGAGAAGCTCCAGACCAGATATCCAAGATAATTTGACGAATCCTCTCGTCCAAGTTAAATAGGGACAGTTCCGTCTCTGACATCTCAGCAATGCACATGGGCACTTGGATCCCAGAGTCGGAGGTCTTCATGGGAATGAACGGACCCTCTTCCAGGATGAAGGATGCTCGAGGATCGATAGCATCAAGGTGAAATGACACTCTCATCCTCCAGATGGGATAATAATCCTTTGTGCATGCGGGGAGTTTGAGTGGCGGTATCTCATAATCCAGCTCCATGCCTCTGACACTGGTGGCAGGATTCTACTCAAGGTGTTAACCTTTTTGATGAGCAACCTCCCTCTGATACCACTTGAAAGTCCACCTAGTGTCAACTATGTGCACCTATGGGGGGGGGGGGGGGGGGGGAATAGGTGACGTGTAGCGCTTTTGCGGAATTTACGAATGTACCTGCACAATAAAAATAAAAAGCACAGCACACAGAATACACAGGCAATTTATAGTGGTTCCCCGACTTGGGTACATCCACTTTCCCCCTTCGACCTATCTCCCAACGAGGGACGACTCGGTCTCTTCTCCAACAGGATTGAAATCCAATCCCTGCACTATCGGAAGGAACCCTTCCACACGTGAGAGTCAACACTCCCACAAAACGGGTTGCACCCAACCCTTACAACACGGAACAAACATTCCTTTACAACAAAAGTTAATATAGAATGTAAACGAGATACAAACTTCGTTTGGAGACTACGGTGTTCCTCTTCGTTCGACGACGTGTTCGTGAAGTCAACGAAGAGTCTACAACCTTGGTCTCTCTTGGAGAGGATCTCCCCGGAACCGGCGGCGGCAACATGAGCGGCGGCTAGCTTCGGGATCAGCAGCTATGATGATGAGCGGCTGCTGAAAATAGAGATCCAATCTTCTTAGCGAAGCAAGCTAGGTCTACCAACGGTCACACGAGGATCGGTCGTCTCGATCGATTCGGATGGGAAGTTTTTCCCGATCAACAAATCGAGAGACAAGGGATCTCTGGATAGACGCGTGAGACTCAAGCTTTGCTAAGCTTCTGTTGCCGGAGATCGGGAAGAAACGCGATCAACAGCGGCAACAACTTGACGCGAGCGGCGGCGGCGGAGCGGAGCGGAAGCGGCGACTTAGGGTTTTTCAGTGCTCGCGTGTTTCTTTTCTCTGTCTATCTACAGTTCAAAATACCCGTATATATACTGTAGATACTACTAATTTGACCGTTATGGGACCCACAAGAAAAATCCCGAAAACCGGTCTAGAACATTGACAGCGGCAGAATTCGGTTCAGGAAGATCCAGAAAAACGACAAGTAAAATTCGTCGAGAATCATTGGTGATTCTCGACGAATCGGCGAGAATCAGTTAACGATTCTCGACGATTCTCGATGATTCTCGACGGATCACTTGTTGATTCTCAACGATTTTCCCTTTGTTTTAATGACCTGCTCAGCGACGGGTTTGGCGAGAATCATTAGTGATTCTCGCCGAATCTTACTTGGCACGGATTTGTGGTAGCCGGAAGGAGTCGGCGAGAATCACTAATGATTCTCGACGATTCGGCGAGAATCACTAGTGATTCTCGCCGAATCGGCGAGAATCACTTGGTGATTCTCGTCGAATTATACTTAGACGGATTTTCGTCTTTCCACCCAAGTGCTGCTCCTTGACCCATCCTTGCTCCTTGTCTTCTCTTGCATCAACATGGCCCTGTACTTGAAAGTAAGTGCACTCCAATAGAGAGAGTACACGTAGGCCAACACACTGATCTGCTCAACGAGGGATTACGTCGTGCAGACCCGTGTATATTGACCTACTGCACCCTGACATTGGTGTGCACTTAGCGTGGAAGAGCTGCAAGCACAATTTAAGATGTTTCATCAAATACATTGTGAATTCATCTTAGCTTGACAAGTGGCTTCCTCAAATCCAGGTAATTGTGGATACAATACCCAACTTGCCCCGGTACTTTTCGTCAAGAAGAAAGATGAGACTCTGCAACTGTGCATCGAATACAGGAAACTGAATAAGCTTACTATACGTAACACGTACCCCCTCCCTAGGATCGACAAACTGTTCGATCAGTTGCAAGGTGCATCCGTATTCTCCAAGATGGACCTAAGGTCCAACTATTATCAGCTTCGAATCTGAGAGGAAGATATTCCCAAGACTGCCTTCAGCTCCTGATATGGTCTGTATGAGTTCCTAGTGATGCCCTTCAGGCTCACCAACCTGCCCTCTGCCTTCATGGACCTAATGGATAAAGTCTTCGAACCCTTCTTGGATCACTTTTTTATCGTCTTCATAGATGACATCCTAATCTACTCGAAGACCAAGACGGACCATACTCGGCACCTGCAGATGGTGCTATTAAAGCTCTGTGAGCACTCCCTCTTCGCCAAATTCAATAAGTGCGAGTTTTGGCTAGAAGAAGTTGGATTCTTGGGCCACACGATAAACAAGGAAGGATTGGCAGTAGACCAAGCCAAGATCCAGGCTATACAAAATTGGCCGCCACTCAGGACGGCTGCGGATATCCGTAGTTTTCTTGGTCTTACCGGATACTACAAGACGACTGCGGATATCGGGAAAGCTAACAGAGTCGCTAACGCTTTGAGCAGCTAGCCTGCGATAGCAGGGAGATGGATGGAGCAGATCCCTAAGGAACTTTTCCAGTCCTTGATAGACTTAGAGATTACCCTGGTTGCCCGAAGAGATCCAGAAGAGCACTATTCTCAGCTATATTGGATGAAGATCCAATGCGACATTCGGGACCGGATACGAGAAGCCCAGAAGATCGACCCAGAGGTAATGCCGATCATCCGATCTCTGCAAGGAGGGGCACAGGAGGAGTATACTCTGCATGACGGGATTCTACAATTCAAGCATCGCATATTCGTTCCAGCTACCGGAGGAATTCATAAGGAAATTCTGCAAGAGGCTCATCAGTCTAGGTACTCGATTCACCCTGGCATAGTTAACATGTACGTGGACCTGCGTAGGACCATTTACTGGCTTGGAATGAAAGAGATGTCACCAACTTCGTGGCCCGGTGTCAGACCTGTCAGAAGGTTAAAGCTGAATGTCGTAGTCCAGGAGGCCTATTACAGCCCCTGCCGATACCAGAGTGGAAGTTCGAAGATATCTCCATGGACTTCATCCACGGCCTACCCCGATCCCGCACTGGGAATGACTTAATTTGGGTGGTCGTAGATCGACTCACCAAGGTAGCGCGGTTCATTCCAAATCGACAGGGTGACAGAGTAGATATCCTGGCCAGAATGCTCCTAGAGCAAGTAGTAAGATTTCACGGAGTACCAAAGTCCATCGTGTCAGATCGTGATGGGCGTTTCACATCTAAGTAGTGGAGGCGGGTACAAGCATACTTGGGAACCAAATTGGCCTTCAGCACCGCCTTCCACTCGTAGACAGACGGACAGACGGAGAGGACGAACCAGATGATGGAGGATCTTCTTCGACTGTGCATAGTGGTGCACAATGAGCCGTGTGAGCAGTTATTGCCGTTGGTCGAATTTTCATACAATAACAGCTACCAGGCTAGCATTAAGATGACCCCATAAGAGACATTATATGGAAGACATTACCGAACCCCGTTGACTTGGGCTCAGGAAGAGGACCCAGAAGCCATGGGAGTGGCTTACATTGATGACACTACGACAGCGATACGACTGATCCATGAGCGAATCCGGGAAGCGCACAGCCGACAGGCCAAGTACTATGATGCGCGACACCGAACGGTGGAGTTCAGCGTGGGGGAGATGGTATTTTTGAAAATAAATCCATACATGGTGTCTCCCGGTTGAGAAAGTAGAAAATGTTAGATCCCCGCTTCTTGGGCCCCTATCCGGTGATAGAGCGTGTTGGCCCCATCGCCTATCGTTTAGCATTGCCCCTAGAGTTGGGGAATCTTCACGATGTGTTTCATGTCTCTTCCTTGAGATGAGTCCTCCGATAATCAGAGCAGCACCTTCCTACCCCACCGACGCAACTACATTAAGATAGATCCATCCAGCTCGAACCCGTCAGAGTCATAGATTACAAGATGAAGACACTACGTAACAAAACCATTCTGATGGTTAAGGTGTTATGGTAAAACTACAGATGATAGGAGTTCACGTGGGAACTTGAAGCACTCCTCCGACAAAAGCACCCAGAGCTCTTTCGCCAGGTATGTTACTTTTCCCCCTACTTCAAGCAAATTTTCGGGGACGAAAATCCTTTAATTTTTAGTGGATTGTAATATCCCGATTTCTATTTGGCCACCAGAGCCCTAGTGGGCCCAATAAAAGTGGCCCGAACCCTACCCATGACCCGGTGGGAGATAACCCTAAGTAGGAGATAAAGCTAGAGAACTCTGAATTGAGTTCTGTCAGTTCATGTGACCTCGTATAGTCAATGCGAGTGCATCGAAACTCGTTCAGTTGGACCCCAAGGTCATATATTGAATGTGATCATTCCTCATAAAATGCAACAAGAGCCGATTTTGGATATCGAGCTTGTTGGATCCCTAGTTGGATTTGAGCTAGGTTCACTAAACTAGGATTATTGACCCAACATGTATATCCAGGGTCATGTCTGTGTCCTAGAGTTTAGGTCATGTCCTTAGAGTCAACATTGCTTGGACCAGCCAACAAAAGACTGCAGAAGACTCCAGACTTAGAGAAATTTCAAAGATTCAGGAAAGTGAGTTCGACGTTCATCGAACTCAGCTCGACGAAATGCGCGCTCAGCTCGACAAACTCAGAGATAATTATATGAGTTGAGCTAGACGAACTTGGTTCTCAGATCGACAATTTCTGGATGATCTAATTCAACATTCTAAGTCCAGAATCATTTCTCTGAACTCTAGCCGACGAATCTATGTTATCAGCTCGATGATCTTAGAGCACAGAATTGGCAAGTTTTATCAGATAACAGTTAGTAGTTCTCAGGTCGACGATCTTGGATCTCAGGTCGACGAACAACAATTATCTGGTCGACAAACATGATTTCTCAGCTCGACGAACTCTGGACCCAAGTTGACGGAATCTGTTCTTTGCTCGACGAATTCTGTGCAGATCCAGACTTGGATTCTTCCTACCTTTGTCCTCATTCTATTGCAGTAATTCCTAAATAATTAATGTTTAATATTCTCTCAATATTACCGTTAGAAGCAGCATTGATTATGACATTCATCAGGATTATTACTTGCCATTTTTCAATAGGACAGTTGGGGAAATTAATTAATGCAGATATTCCCTCCAGCCGTATTACATTCTCCAGGACGACAACAATCAATGCAGGAAGGAATTCAAAAATTCAAAGGAGAAATTCCATTAAGAAGATAAAAAGTGATTGTCTTCCCTCCTCTCGATAGAGGAACAGGTACAAAGAAAAGCAACAATACAGTACTGACCAGAAAAAGAGTACAAGGCACACAAAGAAGATACACGACAACAACATTCAAACTCTTCTCTGTGCAGAAAAATAATCTGGTCTTCACCTTGACATTGCTGAGGAAGAAGAAGAACATTCATCCCAAATCAAGAGTCTTCTTCATTCTTCATTCCAGGATTCTTCAAGGACAACAAATCTTTATCAGTCAAGAAGTTCCTGGATCTCTTCTGATCAAGGCTAAAGATAGAAGACCTACTCACCCTGAAGCAAAGCTCCAATCTTCTTGAACAACTCAATAACTAAGGGAGAGCTTTGATAACATCAAAGATCCACTAGTCTTCTCAGTTGTATTTGAGAAAGAGAAGACACCATAACTCTCTCACCCCCTCACTGTACAAAGGGTTCTTTAACTCCCTTCAAAAATTATTCCTTGGTTGCAAGTCGCCTGATCAAAATACTTGGGTTGGTTTTTGAGCACCTGATCAAACTCTCATTGGTGGCAGTCACCTGATCAAAACCTGTTAGTGGATTTCTACCATGGTGGTAGAAGAGTGGATGTACCCAGGTTGGGGAACCACTATAAAAGTTCTTGTGTTGTCTGGTTGCCCTCTTTCCTTTTTGTTCTTACTATGCCTGTGGTAGTTAGTTTTTGATGTGCCTGTCTTAGTTTAATTTTGCTGTGTCTGTGGTAGATTAGTTTATTTTAGTTTACTCTTTTACTTACAACAAACATTGATATCTATTAACTGCTCTACTATGTAGTTTTTATAAACTGAAAAAGTTCTAAAGATACTCTATTCACCCCTCTAGAGTATATCAGGTCTAACTCTCTTTCAGAGCTAGAGTACTTCGAATTGAGTTCTGTCGATTCCTGTGACCTCATATAACCTAGACAGGTCCATCGGAACCCGTCACGTCACAATTCGAGATCTAACGATAGTTTTACAAACTTCGACCATTTTAACGCGCTGCGACGCGCAAATTTTGGACTTTTGCCACACTGACTCCGATTCAACCCCAGTCAATGATGTTGGACTCGTGTGGTGAACACGAAGTCAACGGAAGTCATCACAGTCAATTTCGATGACAATTGGTCAACCCGTGGTCAAATCAAGCGTAGTCGTGCACTGAAAAGTGTGTGCACACCAATTATGACACGACACCCAAACTTTGACTCAACCCCGATATCTTGGACCCACATTGACTTTGACCAGCAAGGGGGACCCACCCTAGGGTTGACTTGGTCAAACCCCCCTAAAAACCTATTTTTGGATTTTTCTCCAAGAAGGGGGCCCACCTCCTCTCCAAGGGAGGATGACCCATACCCCCCTCACTCTTCTTGGGCCCGCAACCAGCATACAACCCTAGGTTAAATGGAGGACCACCCTATCCTTCGGGCTTTGGAAGTCGAGCGGAGGTGGAAAGACTGAGGGAAAGGAAGGAGATGGAGGTGTCTCCACCAACGGTGGACTTGGTGGATGTACACCCTGGACCTGACGAGGAGGTTGTCGTATCTGTTGAAGGATGGCAGAGGAGTGGTCTCTGGAGTCCTAGGGCTGACGACCGGTGATTTCTAGCCCAAGAGAGCTGACGTCGGGCGGCTTGAAGGAAGGCGATTCTTGCGTGTGGCACTGGAGGTCGGGATTACTTCTTTAAAAGGGAGCAAAGCTTCTCTTTTTTTGCCAAGCTGCTGTCCAAGGAGGTGGTGACTGTATTTTATAAGAAGTTTGGTTTTTTGATAAAATAAAAAAATATATTTAGGATAAATTAAGGTTTTTGCTATTAGTAAACCACATTTATATTTTA
Source organism: Platanthera guangdongensis (assembly GCA_039583875.1). Lineage (NCBI taxonomy): Eukaryota > Viridiplantae > Streptophyta > Magnoliopsida > Asparagales > Orchidaceae > Platanthera > Platanthera guangdongensis. The sequence continues at coordinate 153,676,309 of CM077156.1, read as the reverse complement.
GCAAACCAAAAACTACCCAAAAAATCGTTAGTTTGCTTGATTTTCAAATCCATATAATTTATGTTAGGAAACCACCCACAAACCCATGAGACCGTGAGCTAGTGCGGTATTAATTTGCTGGGGTCCTCACCCTAGCAGTCTTCCCTCAGACCTCCAAACTGACGAGGGTTGCCGTTCGATTGATCTCCGGTGACGATGGCTGGGAGTTCGTATTTGGTCGCCCGAAAGATTTTTCGTACGATAATCTTTATACTGCGCACATTACTAGCCATCCCTGATGGTGGTGGCGCTGGGGGAGTGTTATACCACTGGGGATGCGGCCTCCAGTAGCAGAGAGCGGCGGTGCCTCCAGAAAACGCAGTTCCGGCGACACCCGCAAAAAAACAGAGAATTTCTCTATTTAAAACCGGCGGCGGCGGCCGACGGCGCATGCCCGCCGGACCACCGCCGGCGAGAAGCTCGACCCCCGGTGCATCGTTCGGGGGTGGACTGGAAGGCGGCAATCTGCCCGAGGAGAGGGGGTGGCGCGGTGGTGCCGGGAGCAGGGCCACCGCCACCATAGGCTCTCGGGATGGATAATTCCGGCGGCGGCCGGCGGCGCCAGGCCGCCGGACCACCGCTCAGAGAATTGCCGGCCCCCTGCGAGCTGATCGGGGCCAGCGTCGGCGTCTACGGCGACCTACCAACGGTGGTGGAGGCCGCTCATCCTCTGCACCGCCGGCGAGGAGCAGCAGCCGCCTGATCTGGTGATGAAGATCGGGCAGTTGGGGTTTTCTTAATCCCCGCACAGCCTTCATTTTTGTTCCCCCCACAACGGATCTATGGCCGATCCGCTGTGGGGAAGCGCTGGCCAATTGCGTCCTGCGGCTCAATCTCAGCCGCCGGATCCCTGTGATCTGCGAAATGCAGACCACCTTCATAACAGAAATTTCTAGAAATTTCTAGGCCAAATCTAGGCCCCTAGAGGAAAAGTGACCAACATGAAAATTGTTCCCCATGATTAGGGATACCTACACAAAAAATTTGAGAATTTGTGGAGTTAATTTAGTATTTTTAAAAGCTAAAATAAAATTTGATTGGCTTAATTAAATGCCCAAAACACCTTGGAAAATTATAAAAAAATTACTAGACTCATTTTAGGCCTTCCCAAGGGTTGTATCAAAATATGGGGTCATGAGAATAAGTTTTGATATTTTTCCTAAAATATTGAAGCCTAGGGTCGCACGCGGATCCTTTTTCCACTCGTTTTCCCTAAAAGACGGAAATTGGAGTGCGCGACCACTCCTTATAATCAAACAAGTACTTTAAACTATTTTATCGACGAGAGCGGCCGAGGCAAGTGACTAAGCACAGGGATTTCCAAGATTTCATAAAACCGTCGAGCGTCTTGACTCTCGGATGTATAGAGCACGCTCGAAAGGTGAAAGTACGGGTGATGAACTAGGGGTTATCCTCGACGACTAATAAGAATATAACTCCTAACCGAACCTTGATCCAATTAAGCCGTAATAAATATGGCGCAACCAAATTAATTGGATCCTAATAATTGATGTAACCCATCAAAATCTCCTTTAAATCTCGATGAAATTGAAGCCTCCTGAATAGGAGTGATTGGACTACTAACCATTTTTTTGTGCTTTCTCCAGTCTCGTACTGAACAAGCTTATTTTAGTACCTTCTATTTAGTACTATTCCAGTCTCGTACTGGTCAAGCTTATTTTAGTACCTTCTATTTAGTACTATTCCAGTCTCGTATTGTTCAAGCTTATTTCAGTACTATCTATTAAGTACTACTTCAGTCTCGTACTAGTCAAGTTTATTTCAGTACTTTCTATTCAGTACTACTCCAGTCTCGTACTGATCAAGATTATTTCAATACTTTCTTTTCAATACTACTCCAATCTCGTACTGGTCACATTGCATTCCAGCACATTAAATAAGCAGCATAAGCACCGCATTTGTCCTCATTGCAATTTACTATTATAATCCCGGGTCCTGCTCTGACGAGCAGTCATCAAGTCTTAGTTGGGGATAACCGGACTTGAAGTAGTCCTCCAGTTCTAGCCCCAAATAATGCGCTCCAACGCCCCTTGTCGAAGGTAGAGCTGAGTGTCGACGCCCGAAGTCCAAAGTCTAGTAGGGTAGGCTGACTAGACTCGCTGTATATATTGTTTGCCTTTTTTTGATTGTTTGTAAATTGCTTGCGGTGAAATAGTGGCGGGTCAGTCCCTCCCGCAGACCATTCGTACCGGTGCGGGAATTTCGACGACTCAAGAAGACCGGGAGATGAGTACCACGGGTGACTGGCCGTTATATTCCCCGTCGGGTTTCCTCTGCTGGTCAGCCAAAACTATTCGCCGGATGTCGCTCACATCCAAGAGTACACAAGGTTGTACGTTAGGTCCTGGGGTTGTGCGGTATGATTACCCCCAGAAGTGGTAGGACTGGCTACTGTCACCGATGACCACATCGGTGAGGCCCACGGGGCTCGCTACCCTGCTGGAACAGAATCGGTCCAAACTATGTCGACATAGGGTTTGTGTGCGTGGCTATGAATACCTGCGGTGTGTGCGCGGCTGTGAATGCCTGCGATAGAGTTCAGGATATGAAAACCTGATATGCTGATGAGCTAATAGAGCCTTGTTATAACCGATTTATATTGATGCTGCTTTTTTCGGTTATACTGCATTCTTTTATAATTGCTCCTAGCTATTCATATTTGAAATGTTGTTCTAACCCTCTCTTGCTTCAGTTATTTACTTTTATTGTGTGGGTGCGTGCACGTCTATAGGATGTGGATTCGGGGAGGAGATTTGTTTCCACTTAGTTCTGTGACTAACGGTTATTTAAATAACCATTCACAGGAGGTGGAGCACAGTAGTGACCCGCTGTCGTAGGAGACTACGCTAGCAGCTAGACTACTCGAGCAGATGGACCCCCACCGTCCCCAGAGTTTAGAGACGTGAGTACCGCCGAGCAACATAGAGAGGGAGAGTATGAGTGATATATATAGTACATGTATAGCCCACGGGCTTATATAAATGCTTAGGCTTTGGCCCTAGAAACTCTGTATTATTAATTTGTTATATATATCTGCAATGGTTTCATGTTAATGCTTCTGCTATACTTTGATGGGTTGTGAATGTTATGATTCAAGCCGAGCAAGACAACCATCTCGTACTTAGATAAGGTGGATCGTGTCCCTTAAGGAGCACTGGGTGGACGTCTTGGGCCAGTAGTACCCCTCCGGCCCGACCCGGGCAAAAGGTTTGGGGGGGCACTACAAAGAATACCCAAGTGAATTTAAAAAAGTCATCTACAATCACTAAAGTATAAGATTTCCCTCCTAGACTTTGTACTGTAATAGGGCCAAAAAGGTCCATATGTAGTAAGTACAATATTCTAGGTGAGTCATTTTTATTTACTGATTTAAAACTACTTTTAATTTGCTTGCCTAATTGACAAGCCTTGCAAAGGCTTTCCTTCTTGCAGGGGCAGGAAGGCAATCCTCTAACAAGGTTGTCCCTAGATAGTTTGACAATATTTTTAAATTAACATGACCTAATCTCCTATGCCAAAGGTCATTATTATTGTTAGTTGAATTAAACAGGCAGATTTCAGTTTTGGTAGATTTAAAGTTAACTACATAAATATTTCCTACCCTAGTGCAAATCAAAATTACATGGTTATCTATGGAAGTAATAATATAGGAAGTTTTAGTAAATGATACCTGAAATCTTTTATCACATAACTGACTTATGGAGATAAGGTTATGCTTTAGTCCACTTACATAGGCTACCTCCTGAAGGTGATAGCTCCAATCTAGACCTTTCCATAGCCTTCAGTCTGGCCATAATTGGAGTCACCAAATATTACTTTTGGTCCTAACTTTGACTTGAAGTGAGTTAGGTTGTCCTTGTTTCCAGTCATGTGTTTAGAATAGCCACTATCCAGATATCACTGTTGTTCTGTGGTAGGATAGTCTTTCACATGCAATAAAACAGATTAGCTATTTTTGACCCAGGTTACCTTGGGTCCTTCTTTCTTCACATAACTAAAACTAGAGATATAAGAATATTCAGGTTGGCATTTGTAACCTAATGGATGATATCTTCTAGGTGGAATAATCCATTGATTAAATTGATTATTATAAGATCTTGGTTGATTATAGTTTTTAGAAGAATTAAAGTTCCTGTTATACTGAACTACGTTCGACGAATTCAAGTGAGTTCGTCGACCTGAGTTTGACGAATGGAGGAGAGTTCATCGAACTCCACTCAGAGAATGAAAGTAGTCATTCTCTGGGCCCCAAAATCATCGATCTCGGGTCGACGAACAATACTGGTTTCGTCAATCGGAGTTCAATGAACTATTATAATAGAAATCTGCGATCGGAGTTCGTCGACTGGAGTTCGACGAACTGTACACATTTCGTCGATCGGAGTTTGACAAAATCTGTTGAACATTATTGTTGTTAGGATTTTTCTTATTCTGTTTCCTTTTCTTATTATTTTGTTTTAATTGAGTTGGTTTAACATTATTATTATCTATTTTCTCTTTTCCTTTTTCAGAAACAAATTTAATTGGTGTTGTCAAAATATTTTTCTGAATTAGAGGGGGTTGGCTTGATGATGCACCTAAGCCTAGCTTGTCATTGAGCCTGACATTAACTGTGCTTGTGATGTCCATCAACTTGATGCTTCTCCCATTTAGGGATTCTTCATGTTTCCTAGCCTCAGCTAATTCAGATTTTAATGATATTATTTGTTCTTGAGCTAGAGTTAATTCATCTTTTAACTTAATATTTTTAGAAATAAAGTTTTCATGATCTGTTAATTTTTCCCTAAGTGTTTTAATCTCTCTTTCAAAATTTATTAAATTTATACACATGGATTTAAATTCAGTTTTAAAGCTATCAGAATTGTAATCAAAGGATGATAATACCTGATCAGCTTCTGATTCAGATTCTTCATTATCTGATTCTTCTGATTGTTCCTCAGCATCTGATGGACTGTGTTGATGCGTAAAAATGGCACCGGGAGCACAGCTAATACGGAGGGGATGTTTAGTCTCACAGGCTAGGTGAGGAGAAAGGAGAAGGTTGCGGGGGGAGGAGAAGGAAGCTTCTGAGTGCTTGAGAGTGGGGCAAACAGCTTATTTAAGGATGGCTGCGGGGGTAGAGGAGAGGCTGCTGAGAGCTGAGAAGAGCCTTGATCAACAGAGAGGGTTGATCAAGGGAGGAAGAGGAGGTTGATCAGGAACTGTCGAGCAGACAGTTACTGCGATGGTTGCACTTGCAGGTTGGTTGCCGAGAAGAACTGAGCTGAGATGAGGACAAGGCTTGCTGAGCAGAGGAGCAAGGCTGACTGAGCAGAGAAGCAAGGCTTGCTGAGCAGGGAGTAGGGCTTGTTGAGCAAAGAGCAAGGCTTGCTGAGCAGGGAGCAAGGCTTACTGAGCAGGGAGCAAGGCTTGCTGAGCAGGGAGCAAGGCTTGCTGGGCAAAGAGCAAGGCTTGCTGAGCAGAGAGAAGAAGAGGGAGCCGCTAGCAGCGGCAATAACACACTTCGTCCGCCGCGGACTAAATGCCACTCTTGCGACGGGCTTTCCTTTGATTAAAAGCGAGAGGTTACAAACTTACAAATACACCTTCACAATAAAGCATTAAAAGGGGTACAAAGAGAAGCTGGCGGCTAAGGGAGAAGAAATTGCTAGAAAGAAGAGAAGAGAAGCTGTCAGAGACCAAGTAAAAGAGGCTGCCAGCTGCTGGAGGACTGGGAAACTGAGTCTGCAGAGTCTGCTGGCAAGTTGATGGAGGACTGCGCGGACAGGAAAATGGAGTCCGCAGAGCTTGCTGGAAGGCTGATGGAGGACTGTACGGACAGGAAAATTGAGTCCGCAGGGCTTGCTGTCAAGACTTGTCTCCACCTCTAGTCCCCTAAATGAGAGGAATCAGGGGCTACTTATAGGCTCGGGGAAGATCTTCAAAGAGCGGGTCCCAGTGATGTCAGCATGACGACCTGCGCGGACTGGAAATTGAAGTCCTCCAGGTTGGCGAAGCGAGCTGTTGGAAGCCGGGAGAGAACGGAGGCCGCCCCCTTGCGGGCGGCCTAGGCGGACTCAGGGGGGAGTCCGCCCGGCAGGCCGGGAGAGAACGGAATCTGCCCCCTAGCGGGCGGACTGGGCGGACTCCGGGAGGAGTTCTCCCGGTAGGCCGGGCCGCCCCATGGCAGGCGGCCTGGGCGGACTCCGGATGGAGTCCGCCTGGCAGGCCGGGCCGCCCCCGAGCGGGCGGCCTGGGCGGACTCCGGGTGGAGTCCGCCCGGCTGGCCGGGCCACCCGCTCGGGGGCGGCCTAGGCAGACTCCGGGTGGAGTCCGCCCGGCAGGCCGGGCCGCCCCCGAGCGGGCGGCCTGGGCGGACTCCGAGGGGAGTCCGCCCGGCAGGCCGGGACGCCCCCGAGCGAGCGTCCTGGGTGGACTCCGAGTGGAGTCCGCCCGGCTGGCCGGGCCGCCCCCGAGCGGGCGGCTTGGGCGGACTCCGGGTGGAGTCCGCCCGGTCGGCGGGCAGAGGCCGCCCCGGGCGGGCGGCCTGGCAGGCGGAGGCCGCCTCTGGTGGGCGGCCTTGGCGGACGGCGGCAGGAGGCCGCCGCCCCTCGGGCAGCTGGGAGGCCGGAGCCCCTTGGGCGGAGTGGGAAGCTGCCCCTTGTGGTGCTGTTGGAGGACTCCTATAAGGAAAAGTACTGCACGGTTAGCGGGCCTTACCGCATGGCCTGCGAGGGTGAGGTATGGGAACAGCCCGCCGTCCCGCAGGGCACGCGGTTGCAAGGGGACCTAGACGGACATGGAAAACTGTCCGCCTATGCTGGGGCTTGTCGCGATCAAAAGGGGAGAATCTAAGGAGCATGACTAGCCAGCTGGCTACCTTGGGAAGGATCATCAATTTCTGGGTTAACATAATCCCCGCACTTTTTTAAGTTCCGAAGGGAACTTCGAAAAAGTTGGAGACCCACGAAAATCGTGATCCACCCAAAAGGAAAGAGAGGGGGGGCAAGGAGAGATAGAACCTGAAGATTCTCCTTACAAGCTTGGTGCTTCATGTCTATTTTCCTGCAATAGGAAAGTTAGGGCAAGCATGTATGGGTGGTACATCGAGTGTGTACCTGAGTTTGTCATTGCAAAACGAAGAATGCGTGTCTTTCGTTAAGTTCTGCGAAACAAAAGTGAGGAAAATAGAAAGGTATAATAACTTGCAAGTACCTGATGGAGGCTTGCAAGCACCTGTTATACTCTGCAAAAAGGGACAGAAGAAGAGTATACAAGGAAGAAAGAAAAAATGAGTTGCAAGTACCTGGAAGGAACATGCAAATCTTTGGTGGTTTCTGCAAAAGAAGAGTTAAAAGTACGCTCAGTGCATGAAAGTAACTTGCAAGTACCTGAATGGAGCTTGCAAGTGTCGGTTATCTCTGCAAGAAGAGAGTTAGAGGCAGGTATTGTATACAAAGAGAAGCTGCAAGTACCTGAATATGACTTGCAGACGTCTGCTAACCACTGCAAAGTGAAGAGTGAGCAGCAGATATAAAATAATGATTTAAACTGCAAGTACCTGAATATGACTTGCATGTGTGTGTTGTTCTCTACAAAGAGAAAAGTTAGAAGCAGACAATATGCATATGAAAGGAGCTTGCAAGTACCTGTGGAGAAGGCTTGCAAGGGTTTGCTAACCTCTGCGAGGAGAGAAATTAGAAGCAAACAAGACATGATGATAACCGCACCAAAATTGTTGAGATAACCCATGAAGGTTGATGAGATAGGGTCGATACGACCAAGTAGCAATAAAAAATGCCCGAGGAACATTATCATGAAGCCCAGATTAATGAATCGAGCGTTAGTTGTCGATATGGCGGGATGGACATGATCAAAATGAATGCCGGAATCCTTTTGGTAGGTTGGATTAACCTGTTCACCTGTGAAAGGAGGGAAAAGAGAAAAGGAGGTCTATACTCGAAATGACTAAAGAGGGTTGAATGCTGCCACAGGTGTTCCCCGTGGGCCTTATGCATCACTTGCCCGAAAAAATCATCCAGAGTATAGTCCTACTCAAAGCGGGCTGGCCGCGCATCCTCAAGGAGTGCACAAAAGATAAAAACAAGAGGAAGATCCTGAGAAGGATCGCTAGAAGCAACACTCTCTTGCCTTGGGCACAAGCATCACTGATCAACGAGACTGGTTGCGCCAAGAGGCCTAGCTTGTCTGTGGATTGATCAGTGGAGTTGTGAGAACCCGAGAAGGCACGGATCGAGGATACCGGAGTGTTCAACAATCACAGTTAGGTGATGATCGAAGAGACAAGGCTACGCTTGGTCTCCATTGCTTGTCAAGCAAAGATCACCATGACTGTAATGTATCCTAAGCAGAGCACAGCAGAGCTAACACATGGGGCTCCCCTAGCACACACTCTGTGTCAGATGCCTGCTAGGATCCGAAATCTGAAGCCCATTCCCGCGATTGAACTGCTCCCACTACACACATGGGTATACTCCCGCCATATGTGGTCGTAGCGGTGGTGTGAGAACAAACTACGGAGGGAACGTTTCAAACTCGGTGATATCTCATTGCCGTACTGATCCCTCAAAGAGAGAGAGGAAGAGCAAGGAGCAACATAAGAAGGGAACTGTGTCAGTATACGATTCCTGACAAAATCTTTGTAGAAAAGCAAAGAACACTGAGAAGTGTTTGATGAAATGAAAATGTTTGAAGAGAGAGAGAGCAAGGGTTGAGATAACCCATGAAGCTTGCCAGGAGCTTTGGAGGACTGCGAAGTCCATCGCTTGCTCAGAATAGCCTTCCAAGCACACCTTTGTCATTGGCATCGATGCATTCGACGACTGTGTTAACAACGAGGAGAGGAGGCTCTTCGACTTGGTTTACTCCCCTTGAGGAGCAAGGAACGTCTGCAACTTCTTTGCCCTTTGAAGTTGCTGGATCAGGGCGTTCTTCTTTAGGAAGCAGGTCATGCATCTTCCCCTACCGGAGCATCCTTTGCACAAGCTGCCAGAATGCTCGGCAGTCCTCTGTTAGGTGACCTGATTCTTTGTGAAATTCGCAGTAAGGTTCTGAACCTCTAGATCTTTGATCTGCTCGGCGATAGGGCTTCTTGAAGTTTGCCCTGTCTTTCATGATGTGGATTACTTCTTGCATGACCGCGTCGAGATCAGACTCATGCAAGTCATTGTCTTACTGCTGATGAACTGCTGGTGTTTGCAAAGACGGAGCTAGCGGCAGCAATGGGTCTTGAGCATGATCACGGCTCGGGAAGGAGTATCGATGGCGATGAATCCTTCTCTCCTTCTTTGAGTGAGTTGGGAAGTGATTGTGAGGAGACCTTGGAGGATGCTTGCGAGAGAGATCCTCCTCGGATAAACGCTTGGAAATGAAGCCCGGGTTGCTGTTTTCGCCTCGGATATATGAGTTGGCTAGAGCAATCAACTCTTGATATGTCCTTGGAGCACGGACATTGACTTCAAATTTGAGAGGCCCTTCACGAAGACCGTGGATAAGAGCCACTCTGTATATTTCTTGATCAGTAACTTCGATGTCCAAAATCTCTCTTTGGAATCGATCAACAAACTGAGACCAAGTCTCATTTCCGTGCTGCTTGATCTCAAAGAGGGCTTCAGGACCACCCTTTATCTTGGTTGACGTAGAGAATCTGAGAAGAAACTCCCTTCGAATATCAAGGAAGGAAGTGATGGAGTGAGGACGGAGGCCATAGAACCAGTCCCTCGCTTGCCCATCAAAGGAGGTGACAAGGAGCTTGCACTTGGTTGCATCTGAAAGGGTTTTGAGAGCAACGACTGACTCAAAATCTTAGAGGTGCTTTACTGGATCTGTCTCTCCAGTGTAGATTGGCAGTCGAGGCTCTCTGAAGTTTGCTGGAGTAGGCTCAAGGCGAACATTCTCCGCGAATGGTGAAGGTTCTTCTTTCTCTCCTACAACATAAGGAAAGAAAGGAGCATAAGCTGCAGCTGCAAAAGGAGCATGAGCATAAAAAGGAAAAGTTGCTGCAGGAGGAGCAGAGGCAGGAGCTGAAGGGTAGGGATGACTTCCTTGAAAATTGAGAACTCTAGCAGGACTTCCCTAGGCTGCTTCGCGGAAGACGTTATGGCGAGCAGCAAACTCTTCATCTTGAGTCCGCAAAGGAGCTGCAGGTCCTTGCGGAAAGGTTGGTGTGTAAGGAGGATAGAACGGGAGGCAAGCTTGAGAGTAAGCTTGCTGATGCTCTGATGTTGGTGTTGGGTTGATTGGAGCAGCTGGAGTAGCTGGAGCTGTTGCTGGATGAGCATCCAATCGCTGCTTGATTGCAGCAAGAACTTTGTTGATCGCCTGGAATTGTTGAGCATTATCACGACGCGTCTGCTCAAGGGACTCCCAGAGAGGATCTTCACTAGGACTTGGAGCAAGGTTCTCGGCTGATTGATGGTCTGACATGGTTAACTGTCGCTTTCACTACCTGTTCGGATCTGAAGGTTGCGTGTGAGCTGATGGTCCACGATCACCGCACCAAAACTGTCGATGCTCGAAAATGGCACCGGGGGCACAGCTAATACAGAGGGGATGTTTGGTCTCACAGGCTAGGTGAGGAGGAAGGAGAAGATTGCGGGGGGAGGAGAAGGAAGCTTCTGAGTGCTTGAGAGTGGAGCAAACAGCTTGTTCAAGGAGGGCTGCGGGGGTAGAGGAGAGGCTGCTGAGAGCTGAGAAGAGCCTTGATCAACCGAGAGGGTTGATCAAGGGAGGAAGAGGAGGTTGATCAGGAGCTGTCGAGCAGACAGTTACTGCGACGGTTGCACTTGCAGGTTGGTTGCCGAGAAGAACTGAGCTGAGCTGAGGACAAGGCTTGCTGAGCAGAGAAGCAAGGCTTGCTGAGCAGAGGAGCAAGGCTTGCTGAGTAGAGAAGCAAGGCTTATTGAGCAGGGAGCAGGGCTTATTGAGCAGAGAGCAGGGCTTGCTGAGCAGGGAGCAAGGCTTGCTGAGCAGGGAGCAAGGCTTGCTGAGCAGGGAGCAAGACTTGCTGGGCAGGGAGCAAGACTTGCTGGGCAGAGAGCAAGGCTTGCTGAGCAGAGAGAAGAAGAGGGAGCCGTTAGCAGCGGCAAAAGCACAGTTCGCCCGCCGCGGCCTAAATACCACTTTTGCGACAGGCGTTCATTTAATTAAAAGCGAGAGGTTACAAACTTACAAATACACCTTCACAACAAAGCATTAAAAGGGGTACAAAGAGAAGCTGACGGCTAAGGGAGAAGAAATTGTCAGAAAGCAGAGAAGAGAAGCCGCCAGAGACTAAGTAAAAGAGGCTGACAGCTACTGGAGGACTGGAAAACTGAGTCTGCAGAGTCTGCTGGCAGGTTGATGGAGGACTGCGCGGACAGGAAAATGGAGTCCGCAGAGCTTGCTGGAAGGCTGATGGAGGACTGCGTGGATAGGAAAACGGAGTCCGTAGGGCTTGCTGTCAAGACTTGTCTCCACCTCTAGTCCCTTGAATGAGAGGAATCAGGGGCTATTTATAGGCTCGGGGAAGATCTTCAAAGAGCGGGGCCCAGTGACGTCAACATGACGATCTGCACGGACTGGAAATTGAAGTCCGCCAGATTGGCAAAGCGAGCTGTTGGAAGCTGAGAGAGAACGGAGGCCGCCCCCTTGCGGTCGGCCTGGGCGGACTCCGGGGGGAGTCCGCCCGGCAGGCCGGGAGAGAACGGAGTCCGCCCCCTAGCGGGCGGACTGGGCGGACTCAGGGAGGAGTCCGCCCGGCAGGCCGGGCCGCCCCATGGCGGGAGGCCTGGGCGGACTCCGGATGGAGTCCGCCCGGTAGGCCGGGCCGCCCCCGAGCGGGCGGCCTGGGAGGACTCCGGGTGGAGTCCGCCCAGCTGGCCGGGCCGCCCCCGAGCGGCGGCCTGGGCAAACTCCGGGTGGAGTCTGCCCGGCAGGCTAGGCCGCCCCCGAGCGGGCGGCCTGGGCGGACTCCGGGGGGAGTCCGCCCGGCAGGCCGGGCCTCCCCCGAGCGGGCGGCCTGGGCAGACTCTGGGTGGAGTCCGCCCGGCTGGCCGGGCCGCCCCCGAGCGGGCGGCCTGGGCGGACTCCAGGTGGAGTCCGCCCGGTCGGAGGGCAGAGGATGCCCCCGGCGGGCGGCCTGGCAGTCGGAGGCCGCCTCTGGTGGGCGGCCTCGGCGGACGGCGGCAGGAGGCTGCCGCCCCTCGGGCAGCAGGGAGGCTGGAGCCCCTTGGGCGGCCTGGGAAGCCGCCCCTTGTGGTGCTGTTTTAGGACTCCTGTAAGGAAAAGCACTGCACGGTTAGCGGGCCTTACCGCATGGCCTGTGAAGGTGAGCTATGGGAACAGCTCACCGTCCCGCAGGGCACGCAGTTGCAAGGGGACCTAGACGGATAGGGAAAACTGTCCGCCTACGCTGGGGCTTGTCGTGATCAAAAGGAGAGAATCTAAGGAGCACGACTAGCCAGCTGGCTACCTTAGGAGGATCACCGATTTCTGGGTTAACATAATCCCCGCACTTTTTTAAGTTCCGAAGGGAACTTTGAAAAAGTTGGAGACCCACGAAAATCGTGATCCACCCCAAAGGAAAGAGAAGGGGGGGCAAGGAGAGATAGAACCTGAAGATTCTCCTTACAAGCTTGGTTCTTCCTGTCTATTTTCCTGCAAGAGGAAAGTTAGGGCAAGCATGTATGGGTGGTACATCGAGTGCGTACCTGAGTTTGCCTTTGCAAACGAAGAATGCGTGTCTTCCGTTAAGTTCTGCAAAACAAAAGTGAGGAAAATAGAAAGGCATAATAACTTGCAAGTACCTGATGGAGGCTTGCAAGCACCTGTTATACTCTGCAAAAATTGACGGAAGAAGAATATACAAGGAAGAAAGAAAAAATGAGTTGCAACTACCTGGAAGGAACTTGCAAATCTTTGGTGGTTTCTACAAAAGAAGAGTTAAAAGTACGCACAATGCATGAAAGTAACTTGCAAGTACCTGAATGGAGCTTGCAAGTGTCGGTGATCTCTGCAAGAAGAGAGTTAGAGGCAGGTATTGTATACAAAGAGAAGCTGCAAGTACCTGAATATGACTTGCAGACGTCTGCTAACCACTGCAAAGTGAAGAGTGAGCAGCAGATATAAAATAATGATTTAAACTGCAAGTACCTGAATATGACTTGCAGGTGTCTGTTGTTCTCTACAAAGAGAAAAGTTAGAAGCAGACAATATGCATACAAAAGGAGCTTGCAAGTACCTGTGGAGAAGGCTTGCAAGGGTTTGCTAACCTCTGCGAGGAGAGAAATTAGAAGCAAACAAGACATGATGATAACCGCACCAAAATTGTTGAGATAACCCATGAAGGTTGATGAGATAAGTTCGATACGACCAAGTAGCAAGAAAAAATGCCCGATGAACATTATCATGAAGCCCAGATTAATGAATCGAGTGTTAGCTGTCGATATGGCTGGATGGACATGATCAAAATGAATGCCGGAATCCTTTTGGTAGGTTGGATTAACCTGTTCCCCTATGAAAGGAGGGAAAAGAGAAAAGGAGGTCTATACTCAGAATGACTAAAGAGGGTTGAATGCTGCCACAGGTGTTCCCCGTGGGCCTTATACATCACTTGCCCGAAAAAATCATCCCGAGTATAGTCCTACTCAAAGCGGGCTGGTCGCGCATCCTCAAGGAGGGCACAAAAGAGAAAAATAAGGGGAAGATCCTGAGATGGATCGCTAGAAGCAACGCTCTCTTGCCTTGGGCACAAGCATCACTAATCAACGAGATTGGTTGCGCCAAGAGGCCTAGCTTGCCTGTGGATTGATCAGTGGAGTTGTGATAACCCGAGAAGGCACGGATCGAGGATACCGGAGTGTTCAACAATCACAGTTAGGTGATGATCGAAGAGACAAGGCTACGCTTGGTCTCCATTTCTTGTCAAGCAAAGATCATCATGATTATAATGTATCCTAAGCAGAGTACAGCAGAGCTAACACATGGGGCTCCCCTAGCACACACTTTGTGTCAGATGCCAGCTAGGATCCGAAATCTGAAGCCCATTCCCGCGATTGAACTACTCCCACTACACGCATGGGTATTGTTGGGTACATTGGTTCTAATGTACCTGATTTGAAGAAGCCTCACCCTACTCAATGATATACATCAAAATATATTTGATGTATTTTGAGTTTACTTGTGCAGGTTAAGTATTTGCAGGAAAGATGAAAAAGTTTCTAAGTCCATGTGTCGACACCCAGAGGGAAAGTGTCGACACTTAAGAAAACTTGTGTCGACACCCAGGCAAGCAGTGTCGACACTTGGAGTACTTGTGTCGACACCAGGGATGCAGAGTCGACACCAGACAGAAAGTGTCGACACAAGGAGCTGTGTCGACACTCAATGAAGAAAAGTCCAGTGAAGCAGTGTCGACACTTAGCAGTTGTGTCGACACCCAGTGAAACTGTGTCTACATCAGAAAGTGTCGACACTTGAGGTTGTGTCGACACTCGGCAAAAGTCAGCAGAGTCTAAGTATAAGTGTCGACACCCAGAGCAATGTGTCGACACTCAACAGAAGAGTCAACACTTGAAGAAAGTGTCGACACAAGAAAGAATATGTCGACACTCAGCAAAAGACTCAACACTTGAAGAAAGTGTCGACACAAGGAGCTGTGTCGACACTTAACAAAGTTCAACAAAAAATTCTAAGTACAAGTGTCGACACTAAGCGGAAGTGTCGACACTCAGCCAGAGTCTCAACAGAAGAAGCATGTGTCGACACAAGGAGCAGTGTCGACACTCAGCAAGTATCAACACATAAGGCATGCGTCGACACCAAGAAGAAGTGTCGACACTGAACAAGTTCAACACATGAAGATGTGTCGACACAAATGAGTTGTGTCGACACAAAGGAGTTGTGTCGACACTTACAAGAATTCAGCAAAATTCTGAAGAACAAGGACTTATGTCGACACACAATATCAGTGTCGACACATGATGAAGAAGCTGTGTCGAGAAGTCAATTCTACAACACAAGGAGTTGTGTCGACACCTTGAGGGCTAGTGTCGACACTTAGTCTACTTGTGTCGACACTTGGTCTATAAGTGTCGACACTTAAATACAGACTGTCTCGACACTTTCAGACAGTTACAGTTATTTCAAGAACTGACTGGATGACTTGACAGCTGGCATTCCAGCCGGTCTACTGCACCTGTCAGAGTTGTCAGAAATCAGTTAGGAACTGTACCAGCCAGTTACCATGAAGAAGGCCTATAAATAGGCTTATACTGTCTACAGAAACTGATGTTCAAGTAATTGAAAAGAAAAGAAGATCTAGCTATTCCTTGATGAATCTAGTGAAGATCTGAGAAGTTGGAGAGAGAGAGCTCCATCCAAGAAGACAGTCGTTGGAACCAGGCTGTGAAGAAGGATTCAGATCTAGTGCTGAATCTTAAGTTGCAGAGATCAAGGATCAGCTGCAGAGGAGATCAATCCTATTGTGTTCTACATTCAAGAAGCTTTGAAGAAAGCCAAGTCAGATTGATCTCAGCAGAGTTCATCCAAGAAATCATCAAGAAACTCTCAACTCTTCTCTCTTTTATCTGAGTTGTAGAGTTTACATTTTTGTACTCATTTTTTCTTGTAGGATCCTTAGGGATCTAAGTTTGTAAGCCTGTAATTATAAAGGCTGAGTGTATGGCCTGTGTGCCTGAGTGTAGGAGATTTGTATCTCTGAGTGTAGGCCTGTTGTGGCTGAGTGTAGACCTTGGTGGCTGAGTGTAGGCTTTGTGAAGAAGCTGAGAGTTGTAGGAACCTGTTTTGGGGTTCTGAGTGTAAGATATGAGGATCTGAGATAGTGGAGGAGTTTGGCCGAATCTAGTACACTACTAGATAGGCGAAGGGGGAAAGTGGATGTACCCAAACCTTGGGGAACCACTATAAACCTGTGTGTTCACTGTGTGCATGTGTTTTGCTGTGATTGTTGTTTGATTGCAGTGAGAAAATAGTTTAAATT
Organism: Platanthera guangdongensis; assembly: GCA_039583875.1. NCBI lineage: Eukaryota > Viridiplantae > Streptophyta > Magnoliopsida > Asparagales > Orchidaceae > Platanthera > Platanthera guangdongensis. The sequence continues at coordinate 153,660,270 of CM077156.1, read as the reverse complement.
CTGTGATATAATTTGAATTCTGCCTAAAAAGTTAAAAAGATTTAAGTCACCTATTCACCCCCCCCCCCCCTCTAGGTGATTAGGTAGAAAATCAAGAAACATGGGTTCTACTGAGAATCATAAGGAATTGGGATCCATGAAGCTACCTATCTGCAGAAAAGAAATATTTGGCATCTGGAAGGAAACGGTGAGACTATTTATGGAAGCCTCAGACCCTAGGATATACATCATAGTTAAAGAAGGGTCATATGTGCCCATGAAGGTTTCAGTCCTGGATGCAAATCAGAGAACACCTAAGGATTTCTCTGAAATGACAAAGGATGAGATAGTTCTAGCCACAATGGATAAAAGGGCTTAGAATATCATTGTGAGTGCCATAGATGATGCAACCTTTAAAAATTTGATACACTGTAAGACATCTAAGGAGATGTGGGATACTCTTATTGTGTACATGGAGGGTTCTGAAGAAGTGAGGCAGGACAGAAAGTCCTTATTAAACCAAGAATATGAAAGCTTTAAGCAAGGTAGGACTGATAGAATAATAGAATGCTATAAGAAGTTCTATAGGATTGTGAATGAGCTAATGTCCTATGGAAGAGAGTTCAGTAATTATGAACTAAATGATAAGTTCTTGAGGTCTCTTACAAAAGATTGGGACACCAAGATCTGTGCCATAAGGGAAATGGCAAAGTTAGCAGATATCCCTCCACCCACACTGTTTGGAAAACTGCTGTCCTATGAGATGCAGTTGATGGTGAGAAAAGAAGAGGATAAATCTACAAGAAGTGAACATAAATAAAGGACTGTGGCATTCAAGACAGAAGCCACCAGAAAATACAGAAGTAAGTCTCCTTCACCACCTCCAAAGGTAGCTGAAACTGAGTCAGATGAGTCAGCAAGCAGAAAGTCTGAAAACAGTGAAAGTGATGAGGACTTTGCTGCCTTCACAAGACATTTTCAGAAGTTCTTAAAGAAGAAACAGTGGAGGACAAAGCCATCTACTTCACAGGGTAAAGAAGACTATTATCAGAATAAAAAGTCATCAAAGAAAGACAGGAAAAAGACCAAGTCTAGCAAAGCAACTCTATCAAAAATTGTTTGTTATTGCTGTAATAGACAAGAACATGTTATTGCAGACTGTCCAGAGAAAATGAAGGAGTCTAATGATAAGAAAAATACTCAAGTCAAGGGCAAGAAAGAAAGATCTTTTGTTGCCAAAAAGGATAAGAGCCTGTTAGACATATCTTCATCAGAAACTGAGTCAGATGCTGAAGCATACATAGGACTATTTGCTGAGGAAGAGGAAGAAGAGTTCATCCAGATCATGAACTCTATATATGAATAAGAGGACAGTCAGTGCCAAGGACTGATGGCATTGACAGAAAGTGACAAAATCCAGGAGCAGCCTGGACCTATTAAGGTACAAATTTGTTCTTTAAGTTCAATTTCATGTGCTAGCTCAGAATCAGATTCATCATCATCAAGTGATGAGAGTGCATCTGAGTCTGAAGAGGATATTCATCAATTGATAGATGAATATAAAGTTTTGTTGCAAGCTTTTAAGAAGAGCAAGTCCCTAGCCAAAAGTCAGGCAAAGGAAATTGCTGGTCTCAAAGTTGCTGCAACTGATTTTGAGAAAATGATTGATCAAAAACTAAATGAGATAGCCAGATTGAAGCACATAACTGTGATTCAAATGGGGACTATATCATTTAAGAATGATCAAATCAAAAGTATGGAGATTAGTCTTCAGAAGGAGAGAGATTTAGTTGCTAGGTTTTCTAAACCAAAGTCAGTTCTACCCTTAATTGATGAATTTGTTCATCAAAAAGGTAAAGCTGGACTGGGGTTTACTAAACCAGCTAGGAATGTTCAGTCCAAGTCCAAGGGCAAAGCCCCAGCTCTCAACAAGCCAGCTGTAGATAAAACAGCTAAGAATGTACCTAAGCAAAGGTAGAATAGGTTTGAGTGTTGGTGTTGTGGGAAGGTAGGCCACTTTGCCATGGACTGTTGGCACAATGTTAGTGCCAAAGTGAGTAGCAAACTGCCTGTTGGAAAACCTGCAGGTAGCTTTGTGAGGAAGCAAACTAACCAGTACCAAGGACCCAAGAATTCTTTGGGTTCTAAGGTTCACTAATCTGTTTTGCAGGTGAGTCCAAGTGGCCATGCCCCAATATGGTACTTGGACAGTGGATGTTCCAGACACATGACTGGAACTAGGGGATTACTAAAGGACTACACACCTATCAAGGATGGTCCAAAAGTCACCTTTGGTGGTTCTGAAAAAGGAATCATCAAGGGTTTTGGTAATATTTCTAACTCCCATATTACTATTACTCAAGTGGCTTATGTTAAAGGTTTGAAACATAACCTTATTAGTATAAGTCAATTGAGTGATGTGGGATATGATATCTCATTTGTTAAAAATGGTTGTCATATCAGGAGGTCAAATGATCAAGATATCATTTTGACTGTCTATAGAAAAAGGAATGCCTACTGTCTAGACATTATGTGTGAGAACAATGGTTCTCCAGTGTGTCTTGTAGCTGATGAGAAAGTCTCTCATTGTGTCAAATGGCACAAGAGGCTAGCTCATCTCAACTACAAGACAATTGGCAAACTCTATAATAAAGAGTTAGTGAGGAATGGTCCTCAAGTTAAGTGTATTAAATATGGAATATGTTCAGCTTGTCAAAAGGGCAAGCATACTAGATCCAGCTTTAATAGCATTGAAAACAAAGATGCTGTGAGGTGTTTATACCTCTTGCATATGGATCTCTTTGGTCCTATGCCAGTTCACAGCCTAGGTAGGAAGGTCTATACCTTTGTAGTTGTAGATGACTACTCAAGGTTTTCCTGGGTGTTCTTCCTTAGACAGAAATCTGAAACACCTAGTGTCTTCTATAGCTTTGTCAAACAAATTCAGAATGAACTAGACAGTACAGTGGTCAAGATAAGAAGTGACCATGGTACTGAATTTCAGTCTGATAGTATGGCAAAACTATGTGAAGAATTTGGGATATTTCAAGAGTATTCTTCACCAAGAACACCTTAGCAAAATGGCATTACTGAGAGAAAAAATAGAACCTTGATTGAGGCTGGTAGGACCCTATTAAGTGACACATCACTACCAGAATATTTCTGGGCTGAGGCAGTTAATACTGCATGTCATGTAATTAATAGGGCTACCAATACTAAAAGGCACAACAAGACCCCCTATGAGCTTGTGAAAGGCAGAAAACCAAACCTATCTTATTTCAGGATCTTTGGTTGTAAGTGATTTATACTTAACAATGGAAAGTCTTACTTGACTAAGTTTGATGTCAAGTCCCAAGAGGGAATTTTTGTTGGGTACAACAATAACAGTAAGGCTTATAGAGTCTACAACTTGTCTATTCAAGTTGTAGAAGAGTCTGTACATGTAGTATTTGATGAAACTAGACTTATTAACAATGAGTTGTCTAGTAGTATATGCAGCTCCACAGGTATAACTAAGAAGTTGGACAAGCTCACTATTGAAGAAGAACCTACTGCAAGACAGCAAGTAGTAGATAGTGGCTGCTGTCCAGGGGGAGTACTACATGTTCCTAATGAAGAAGAAATCCAAGGAGTGCAACAAGATAAAGAAGTTGAAGGAGTTCAACCTGAAGCCAGGATGCCTCCAGCTATTAGGGATCTTAGAGATCATCCAGCAGAGCAAATCATTGGTGATCTAAGACAAGGGGTACAAACAAGGAGCAGAAATCTGAATGCAGCACACTTCTCCAGTTTTCTATCCCAAGTAGAACCAAAGAAGTTTGAAGAAGCCATCCTAGACCCTCATTAGATTTAGGCAATGCTAGAAGAACTGAATCAGTTCAAGAGGTGCAAAGTCTGGGAGCTTGTTCCTAAACCAATAGACCACAATATAATTGGAACCAAGTGGATATTTAGGAACAAGATGGATGAACATGGAGTAATTGTCAAGAACAAAGCAAGACTGGTTGCCAAGGGATATAGGCAGGAAGAAGGTATTGACTTTGATCAAACCTTTGCTCCAGTAGCCAGACTGGAAGCCATAAGAATGTTCCTGGCCTATACAACCTTTCAAGGATTTAAAGTTTACCAAATGGATGTTAAGTCAGCCTTTCTGAATGGTAATCTAAAAGAGGAAGTCTATGTGGAACAGCCATCAGGTTTTGTTGATTCAACTCAACCTAATCATGTCTATAGACTTAGGAAGACATTATATGGGTTAAAGCAAGCCCCTAGGGCTTGGTATGAAACCCTGTCTAGTTTCCTCATTGAGAATAAATTCACAAGGGGGAAAATAGACAAGACTCTATTCCTTAGGGAATCCAGAGGCAAGATAATACTAGTCTAAATATATGTAGATGGCATAATATTTAGGTCTACTGAAAGTAGTCTTTGCAAAAAGTTTGCAAAACTAATGCAAGGACAATTTGAGATGAGTAGTATGGGGGAACTAAAGTTCTTCTTGGGTCTCCAAGTTAGACAGACTGAGAATGGATTATCCATATGCTAGTCTAAGTTCACCTTAGAACTCATAAGGAAGTATGGTATGGATTCATCCAGCACCATAAAGACTCCTATGGGGTCAAGTATGTCTCTTAGCAAAGATGATGCAGGGAAACCTATAGATGAGACTTTGTATAGAGGGATAGTTGGCTCCCTACTCTATTTGACTGCAAGTAGACCAGATATCATGTATGCTACATGTGTCTGTGCTAGGTACCAAGCCTGCCCTAAAGAGTATCATTTGACAGCAGTCAAAAGGATTCTGAGATATCTAAAGGGCACTCCATATCTAGGCCTTTGGTACCCTAGGAATAGAGACTTTGATCTAACAGGTTATTCAGATGAAGACTTTGCAGGATGCAAAGAAGACAAAAAAAGTACAACTGGAACCTGTCAATTCCTAGGTGGAAGACCGATTTCATGGAGTAGCAAGAAGCAAACAAGTGTGGCTATCTCCACTGCAGAATCAGAATATGTGGCTGCAGGAAGTTGTTGTGCTCAACTTCTATGGATACAACATCAGCTTGAGGATTATGGAATTCAGGTAAGTAGAACTCCACTGTTTTGTGATTCTACAAGTGCTATATCAATTGCAAATAATCCTGTTTCCCATAGTAGAACTAAACATATTGAAATAAAATATCATTTTCTAAGGGAACATGTAGAAAAAGAAGATATTTTACTCGAATATGTTAATACTGATAATCAACTAGCTGATATGTATACTAAGCCTCTAGAAGAATCAAAGTTCAATAGGTTTAAAATTGAACTAGGTATGATAAACTTAGAATAAGTTTACAGAAATGGCTAAGTAAAAAGGTGTCGACACACAGAGTTATCTGTGTCGACACAGAAAAGTGGTGTCGACACTTTAAGGAAAAGGTGTCGACACATCTAGGAAGTTGGTGTCGACACTTCAGAATATTTGTGTTGACACATGACTAGTAGGTGTCGACACATCCAAGGCGGTGTCGACACTTAGTGTTTACTCAGAATTATCTAAGTAAAGTCTCGACTACATGTCGAGTTGTGTGGTGTCGACACATAATCAAGTGTCGACACATATATTATGTTGACTATACATGTGTCGACACATTGGTGTCGAGACTTTATAAGTCTGTGTCGACACTTTTCAACTGTGTCGACACTTTTCAACTGTGTCGACACAATTTTAAGTTAGTTAGCCCGCCCTTTCATCTTCAATAATAGAAAGGTATAAATAAGATTTTGCCATAGTCTGTCGGCACGCTCTCAAAAGTTTCGAGATCAAACTTGTGTGTCGACACCTCTCTTCTCTCCAGTTAAATTTCTCAAACCCTAATGGCGCCAAAGCTCGAGGAGAACATCAATGAAGGCTACGAACTGGTGTGACATGCGTTTGATGATGCAGACCCGGAGATCAAGAGTGTGGTAACCCTAGTAGCAGACTCGGGATTAGAATTTCTTATTTCAGAGCCAACTAAGATCTGGAAGAAAGAAGTCTTAGAATTCCTGAACGGAGCTAAAGTAGATGGATCTGGACTCAAGATCAAGTCTAGGGTTCATGGTGAAAAGGTGAAGGTATCCCCTAAACGTTTGAGAAAAGTCCTAAATCTACCCAGGACAAAAGAAGAGGATGAAGTTACTGCTTCAAAGACCAGAGATGCATTAACATGGCGTGGCCTGGATTTAAAGATGAAAATTAGATCTGTGTTTAATAGGAAAGGCATGAACAGCCAGGGAAAATTTTTATTTGAAATTGTTGGAAAAGTAATCTTGAGTAAGCCTGGAGGGCATAACAGGGTATCAGCCCATATATTCAACCTTATAACAAGGATAATCTTCACATTGACTACAGATTGGTCTGTTATTGTCTTTGATAAGATTAAAGAAAGTCTGAAGAAACCCAATTTTGGTAGGATCTTAAGTCTTTACTTGGCTGGTAGTATACCAGAAGTAATGAATCAAGCTGCTGGCACTAAGATCAACCATATGAGAAAGATGGACATGAGGATCTTCTCAAGTTGGGACAGAGTTTTGACTAAGGAGATGTCTACTCCTGAGAAAGTAACTCCCCAAAATAATAAGAAGAAGAAGATAGCTCCAGTAGCTCAAGAATCTTCAAGTAGTTCAGAAGAACAAGTTTTCTTCACTCTTGATGAAGAAGACACTGGAGATGCTGGGAAGTCTCCAGCTCAACAAGAAGTTGCTGAGAGGGACGTGGAGTTACCTCAAGCTAGCCCCATACAAAAGGATTCAGTCCAGGGGGAGCCTCTAGTTGTGGAAGAGCCAACTCCACTGGAAAGTGAACAAGCTACAAACACTATTCTTGAGGTAATCACTGAGATTAATGCTTTAGATTTCTCTATAGAGGATGCTGTTTTATCTGATTCATTAAATTATGTTAATCAGCAAACTCAGCTTGATCGCCAACTCCCAGATGTTGTCATGGAGGACACATCTGTTGAAGTTCAAGTTGTATCTGATCCAGTGGTAGATGAGCTAAGAGTTACTCCAGCCCATTCTCCACAAGAATTTACTATGGAAGATCTCTTCCTCAATCTAGATCAAGCAGATCTTGAGAAGGAAAGTACAGTTGCTGAGGGGGAGAATGCTCCAGTTCAGGGGGAGCAAGTGGAAATTCAAGAAGAACCTGCAAGGCAAGAACCTGAGAAGCCCAAGGAAGTTGAGGAGCTACCTAAGGAGAGGGTAGACATAGCCAGCACCTCAGCATCTGAAGATGAGGAGGCTGCAAGGACTAAGAAAAGAAAATTCCAAGTATTTAAAAGAAGAAGACAGAATTACAAAAATGCCTTGCAAACTATTGCTCCACAGCCTATATCTCAGCCAGCACCATCTGTAATTTATAGTTCTCTCATGGTTGCTATGCAAATAAAACTTGATAAGCACAGGAAAGCCATAGAAACATATGTGGATGAGGGGCATAAATCTTTACAGTTTGATTTGGCCTAAGACATAAAGTCTATAAGATTTGAGATGAATCTCAATAAGAAGGAGATGATGGACTGCTTCCACAAGGGAGGAAATGCAGTAGTTTATTTAGCTACTCATCAAGAGAAAATTAAAGCTCAAGTGGATGAACTTGAAGTAAAGCAAGGCTATGTACTGGAAAATCAAATCAGAATGAATGATAACTTGACAGCTTCTCACAATGCTATTGTCACTGGGCTTAAGAACATAGCCACTGCATAGAATGCTGCCCTAACAACTGCCAAAGAGGAATTTGATAAGGAATTGCAAAAGAGTTTAACTGATGTTACTTCTGCAATTCAAAATTCTCAGAAATTGATAACTGAAAAGCTCCATGATGTAGGCCCCGTCCTAAAAGATCTTACACGGACGGCATGACGACGACGCTCGCAACTCTCAACGCTCTCTAACCCGTGCACTATGAAACACAGCCGTCACAATGATTTAATTTATCTCTCGCGCTAACATACGGATAGCCGATCCGTTAAAGGAATGGAGAATGGCTATAAGCCAAAATCCTTTTCGGCTAAAGGGAATAATATTTATTCCGACGAGCTTGGAGTTGTACCAAAATAGATCCACCAAGAAATAAATCACGAATTTGGAAAATGGTAGGATCTATCCCAACTAAAACAAAGAAGCGAGGATCGCCACTCCTCTCGAAGGATCTTCGGAAAACCAAACGAAAATGACAAACTATTAAAAGTAGTACCGCGAAAATTCAACAATTCAAATTCCACGCAAAAGTCGCCACCACAAGAACTATCTAAGAAAGAAATCTCTTGAGTAGATGGTTTCGTTACCCCGCTCGGAATAATAGATCTGAGATGTTGGATACACAAACAAGAACGATCGCTTTGCTTGGACGCGGCGGGAGATGCACCAATGATGAGAAAACTCGATCGTCTTCCCCGCCTTTCGCCGTAGAAGTCCACGATGGCCTCTTCTTCCTCGCACTTGACTCCCCAAACCGAAGGAGGCCGAAGATTGATGGGAGGTGAAGAAACCGTGAAGGAGAAACACGATGATGGAGGTATTGAAGAGTGGGGGAAAGGGAGTAGATGAAAGAAGAGGAAAAGAAGAGAGAAGGAGGGGCGGTCAAGAGCTTTGGAGAAGAAAAACCCCTAAGGGAGGCGGCGACTAAGAGGGAGGAAGGAGAGAAATTAGGTTGGAGGAATTTAGGTTTTCAATTCATTCATAAAACTAATGATAAAAACAATAGTCATGGCCTTTTATAAGGCTTACATCAAACAAAAACTATAAGCAGCCCAAAACAGTGGCTAAACGCACACCAGCATAAAAATGTCAATTATTAAAACTCATAAACTAGCAAATTAAAATTATTAATGATAATAAGTCTATTTCCGTTGGCGAAGATTGTAGCTATGGCCGCTGCGGCGCCGCAAATCCTTGGCCGGTGGATCATCATCGTCATCTTCCGCCAATATCCCGCGATCGCCATGAACACCAAGTGCGCCATCGTCGTCATCGCTGCCATCGTCGTCATCGCCGTCATCTTTACCAATTAGGCCGCCATCATCGTAATCGCCATGAACACCACGTGCGCCATCGTCGTCATCGCCGCCATCGTCGTCATCGCCGTCATCTTTATCAATTAGGCCGCCATTGTCGTAATCGCCATCATGATGGCCGTCGCCATCAATCCTCCCCCGCTCAAAAGGACTCATCACCGATGAGTGGGCGGGAAAGTAACGGCGCAAGAGATCCGCATCTAGAAGATCCACCTGTGCAGCTGAGAGCCAAGAATCGTCCGAAGCAGGACGACCACGCCATCTGATCAAAAACCTGTGAATGTCACCGGCTGGGGTGGGAAACACCGCGTCCTGTAATAACCTGTCAGGCAAGAAATCGGTCCGGGGGAATCTTGGAAAAGCGTTAGGCGAAGAAGAAAAACCAGTTACATCATCAATAGGTAACATACCTCCCGGAGAATCCGAAGGAGGAAGCGATCCAGAAACAATCTCACCCCCCACCCCATGTGATGATATAGTGGAAATATTACACGGAGAGACAGAAAGTTCAGGTGGTGGAGCGACATAAAGCGTTAAATCTGAAATGTTAAAAACAGGAGAGATTCCCCAATCAGCGGGTAACTTTAATAAATATGCATTTTCGCCAATCTTCTTTAAAACCCGAAAAGGACCGGCTCTCTTATTCGCTAATTTCTTTATGGTGCCCGAAGGAAGCCATTCAGGGATAAGTCGAACCATTACCAAATCACCAATATTCAAGTGGACTGCTCTCCTATGTACGTTAGCATTCGATTGATAAGTATCATATTGTGTAGCTAACGTCTTACCAATGTGCTCATGGAGAGCGTGAACGTGTGAGGCGAAGTCCTGTGCAAATTGACTAGATTTAAAGGATGGAGGTAACGGAATCAAGTCAAGAGGCACGGGCGCCTTATATCCATGCACTATCTCATTCAGAGATAAACCGGTGGACCTATTCTTAGAATTATTATACGCTAATTAAGCATGCAGAAGAACAAGGTCCCACGTACCTCCATGAGGGGTGAACCCATGTGCAACATGAATAGAGTTAACAGTAGAAAATAACGGGACTAAGTCTGGTGGCACGGGTGCTCTACATTCATTAACGATTTCTGTGGAGTCCAACGTCGTAGTTTTAAATTTAGATTTAAATTTTGATTTAAAAATTTCACAAAGAAATGCCTGCGGAAAACGCTCATCTCCAACTATATAGTTGGATTCTCTCAGAGTTGAAAGGTAGTGCGGGAGACACAACTCCCCATACCCAACTACGTTCACTAACGTGTGCATGCACAGATCATCAAAAGGCGGAGGATAAATGCAAGCGACCGGGCTTGGAAAATAATTATGTTTGGGGGACACCACATCAAAACGTAACATCGCCATGGAATCACTAGCAGTCCAAAATGAAGCCTTACCCAACGGCAAACGGTCAGATGAACGGTCCATCCTAGGAACAGCATAGTCAGATCTATGAACAGTAGTGGAAAGACCCACAGCGACAACTAACAAATCGCTCACACACACCCATCTGGGTAAGTCTAATTGGGAAGCTGGATAAATAAACATCTCTAGATATCTCGGGCTAGAAATGACAAGCTCGTTCCCTAACAAGTCATCTAATCGAATCAAGTGAACCGGAGGAGGAGTCGACATGGGCGATTCCAGAGGAGGAACTAAATCATACTCACCGTCAAAACATGGATTTAACGTCCAAGAAAAATCCTCCGGGTGCAAGCCATCAAAATCAAAGGAAAAATCAAACAGTAGATTCATCCTTACCGAAAACTCAGCTGGATCGTCATCATCTAACTCACTATCAGATAAACATTCATCATGGGGTGACTCTACCAACTCAGCTGACATGTCTTCCAACCCACTAGATAATTCGTCCAAATCAGAATAAGTATTGGTCTCAAAAGTAGGCAAAATCGTACTCGACAAAATTTCGAATCCATTTCGGACTTCTGGCGAAGGATCTAACATCAAAGAAATGTCTATCGGGTCCTCAGTGCTACCATCATCCACAAATAGCCTTCCCACACAGGATAAATCTTCCAGAACGTCACATCCTTCGCTAACCAAATCTTCCCACGAAGTAGGTACATTGTCTAAATCATGATGGAGGGTTGGGCAAATCGAATCCCGGGGAGAATCTAAATTAGTATGACCCTCAAGCAACGATGATAATATCAATGAACTATCTCCCGGATGTGCACCACAAAGATTATCCCAAGATAAACATCCATCCCAAGGTGACTCTTCCAACACCGTTGAAACATCTACCAATCCTGGATCAATCATTATAATGTTGTGATCCTCACTCGTACTTATCTGACTGGATTGATCTAACGGAGAAGCTAAATAAATGGGCACCTCAATATGTTCCGGGATAGAAGGAACTAGCTCGTGTTCTAGCAGGTCATCACCTACAGGTAAGCTCTCAACATATGGTGACTCAGTCGGAATGTCTTCTGACTCAAGGTCATCAGAAGACACCAGAACTATCAAGGGAGACGCCTCAGAAACATCGCCGAAAGGAAAAGAAGACGATTCCTCAGAGGAGAAATCCTCGTCCAGGTCACTAGGGTAACCAATCTCCTCATCGTCACTCAAATCGCCAGCGTATTCAACCTCATCCTCAGTGACAGGCACAGTTCTCGACACCGCCTCAGACTCAACAGGAGAGTCAACGACTAATTCAGGCAACTCAGGGAAAGACTTAAAAGCGTCTATGGCCGTAATCAGGGTAGGATACTCAATATAGCCATGGTCAGATATGCCGCTAGACTCACAAGTCGTAGTCGTCTGTCTGCCCCTACAGATAGGACTACTCTCACCCCGCGGGCTCATGACAGTCCTAGCAGTCACATGTACCGAACTCGAGATAGGGGACCTCACTATTTCCTTTCCTCTATAGGTAGGTGCAGGTGTGCTATGGGTAGCTCCCCCAGCCCTAGGAAAGGATCTGTCCTGGGTGAATAGGTCACCCCTATGATCAGGCTTGGATAAGGTGCCATAACTATACTGATTAGTGGATGTCGGGCTAGTAGTAAGGCAGTAGGGGGAATCAAATTTCTCCGAGAGTATTCTTCGCATGTGGGGCCAGGCATATGGATAGCTACCAGCTCCACGCTCTTCGTTCAGCCAAAACACACGGGCTCGACCTCTTAATCGCTCTCGGACTACATTAACCTTTTGTTAGTCGCCCAATTTGTTATAATCAAAATAGGTTTCTACCCCCTCAAGCAAGTATCTAAAATACTTGGGATCCCCATAACCATCATAGGTAAAAATATTAGTGTGTAGATAAGTCAGGGGACGATTGGAAGCGTTAACGTCGAAAGCCATTTCAGTGTGAACCGGAGAGGACACTCGATCCGGATTTTATGCGAATGCAAAGAAAGGGTATCTGAACAACTAATTATAGGAAAGATAGAATTGTTCCCGCTTAGCCACTAAGATTATAATTATATAAAATAGATTTTCTTGCTGGAAAAAATATGAGGTTTATTAAAAATTTTATTTTTTTAAATTTTGCTGAAAAATAAGAAATCTAGGCCGCTATTGGCAGACCAACAAGAATATTTTTTTTGAATTTTTTTTTGACTCGATAGTGAACAAGAAAAGTGCGTGCCGACGTGCAAATAAAAGGGGGAGGGTGCCAATTAAGAAATTGACGTGAACGTCTCTCTGATACCAAATTGATGTAGGCCCCGTCCTAAAAGATCCTACATGGACGGCGTGACGACGACGCTCGCAACTCTCAACACTCTCTAACCCGCACACTATGAAACGCAGTCGTCACAATGATTTAATTTATCTCTCGCGCTAACATACGGATAGCCGATCCGTTAAAGGAATGGAGAATGGCTATAGGCCAAAATCCTTTTCGGCTAAAGGGAATAATATTTATTCCGACGAGCTTGGAGTTGTACCAAAATAGATCTACCAAGAAATAAATCACGAATTCAGAAAATGGTAGGATCTATCCCAACTAAAACAAAGAAGCGAGGATCGCACTCCTCTCGAAGGATCTTCGGAAAACTAAACGAAAATGACAAACTATTAAAAGTAGTACCGCAAAAATTCAACGATTCAAATTCCACGCAAAAGTCGCCACCACAAAAACTATCTAAGAAAGAAATCTCTTGAGTAGATGGTTTCGTTACCCCGCTCGGAATAGTAGATCCGAGATGTTGGATCCACAAACAAGAACGATCGCTTTCCTTGGACGCGGCGGGAGATGCACCAATGATGAGAAAACTCGATCGTCTTCCCCGCCTTTCGCCGTAGAAGTCCACGATGGCCTCTTCTTCCTCGCACTTGACTCCCCAAACCGAAGGAGGTCGAAGATTGATGGGAGGTGAAGAAACCGTGAAGGAGAAACACGATGATGGAGGTATTGAAGAGTGGGGGAATGAGAGTAGATGAAAGAAGAGGAAAAGAAGAGAGAATGAGGGGCGGCCTAGAGCTTTGGAGAAGAAGAACCCCTAAGGGAGGCGGCGACTAAGAGGGAGGAAGGAGAGAAATTAGGTTGGAGGAATTTAGGTTTTCAATTCATTCATAAAACTAATGATAAAAACAATAGTCATGGCCTTTTATAAGGCTTACATCAAACAAAAACTATAAGCAGCCCAAAACAGTGGCTAAACGCACACCTGCATAAAAATGTCAATTATTAAAAACTCATAAACTAGCAAATTAAAATTATTAATGATAATAAGTCTATTTCCGTTGGCGAAGATTGTAGCCATGGCCGCTGCGGCGCCGCAAATTCTTGGCCGGTGGATCATCATCTTCATCTTCCGCCAATATCCCGCGATCGTCATGAACACCACATGCGCCATCGTCGTCATCGCCGCCATCGTCGTCTTCGCCGTCATCTTTACCAATTAGGCCGCCATCGTCGTAATCGCCATGAACACCACGTGCGCCATCGTCGTCACCGCCGCCATCGTCGTCATCGCCGTCATCTTTACCAATTAGGCCGCCATCGTCGTAATCGCCATCATGATGGCCGTCGCCATCACTCCAAAGGTTGAAACCTTTCTTTAAAGATGGAGTAAAGTATTTGGATGCCCAAGTAAGATTTCAAAAGGATGATCTAAGAAATCACATGGAAAGAGAAGTCATAAATGGGGAGATGGTGTTAGTCAAAGTCAGCTCTGATCATGCCAAGTGGATTTCTAATTCTATCAGAGCAACTCTTGGTTATCCTACTTTATGTGATGATGACAATGTAGCAGAATCTGGGATACATCCTGCATATCTAGGAGGGGAGCAACCTAAAGTAGCTCAAGTAATCTACCCTCCTCCAGATTTTGATATGGTACAAGCTGAGATCCAGACTATGTATAGCCCATCTGAGGGAAAGCAAAATGTTATTTTAGAGAAGGTGGTTCAGCCAGTATCTGAGGCTATGCAAGAAGCTTTGCTGAAAGAACAAGAAGCCAGACTGTCTAAGAAGAGGTTCAGGGAGCAAGCTGAACAAAGACCAGACTTTGAGCAGTGGAGTCCCACTTCAAGAAACATTATTCTAACTGCATGGAAGGCTGCCAAAGATAATGTGCAAGACAGAAACAAGTGGTTCTCTGAACTAGAATGGAGGAAGCATGAGACAAGGCAAGAAGTCATAGTGCAATATAGAAGAAAGGCAAAGATGAGAAAGCTACCTCCTACTGCTCAGGAGCCTAGCAAGTACTTTCCCAAGCCTTATCATTATTTTGAGAGGCAGAAGATTAAAGCTGAAGAGCTAAAGAAGAAGGATTTGAAAGGGAAAAAACCTGCTGATACTGAAGTTGTTGAAGCCCCTGTACAAGCCAAAGTACAATCACGAAAAGGAATTGTGATCAAGGAGGCTAAACAGAAATAGAATTGCATTATCTTAAGTTTACTATGTAATCATTTGTATTAAAACATTTTGTAAACTTTTGTATAATGAATATGACAAAGTTGTTTAGAATAATGTGCTGTGTGATATATTTATTTCATAATTGTTCTGAGATGTTATCTGTGTATACATGTTTTGTTTGATACATGTTTGCTCTGTTATATATTCCTGCTATACACCATGTTATGATTTTATTCTGTATGGTGTGTATCATTGACTAAGGGTTATGACTTCTCCAAATAAGGGGAGATTGTTGGGTACATTGGTTCTAATGTACCTGATTTGAAGAAGCCTCACCCTACTCAATGATATACATCAAAATGTATTTGATGTATTTTGAGTTTACTTGTGCAGGTTAAGTATTTGCAGGAAAGATGAAAAAGTTTCTAAGTCCATGTGTCGACACCCAGAGGGAAAGTGTCGACACTTTAGAAGACTTGTGTCGACACCCAGGCAAGCAGTGTCGATACTTGGAGTACTTGTGTCGACACCAGGGATGCAGAGTCGACACCAGACAGAAAGTGTCGACACAAGGAGCTGTGTTGACACTCAATGAAGAAAAGTCCAGTGAAGCAGTGTCGACACTTAGCAGTTGTGTCCACACATAGTGAAACTGTGTCTACATCAGAAAGTGTCGACACTTGAGGTTGTGTCGACACTCGGCAAAAGTCAGCAGAGTCTAAGTATAAGTGTCGACACCCAGAGCAATGTGTCGACACTCAGCAGAAGAGTCAACACTTGAAGAAAGTGTCGACACAAGAAAGAATGTGTCGACACTCAGCAGAAGACTCCACACTTGAAGAAAGTGTCGACACAAGGAGCTGTGTCGAAACTTAACAAAGTTCAACAAAAAATTCTAAGTACAAGTGTCGACACTAAGGGGAAGTGTCGACACTCAGCCAGAGTCTCAACAGAAGAAGCATGTGTCGACACAAGGTGCATTGTCGACACTCAGCAAGTATCAACACAGAAGGCATGTGTCGACACCAAGAAGAAGTGTCGAAACTGAACAAGTTCAACACATGAAGATATGTCGACACAAAGGAGTTGTGTCGACACTTACAAGAATTCAGCAAAATTCTGAAGAACAAGGACTTGTGTCGACACACAATATCAGTGTCGACACATGATGAAGAAGCTGTGTCGAGACGTCAATTCTACAACACAAGGAGTTGTGTCGACACCTTGAGGGCTAGTGTCGACACTTAGTCTACTTGTGTCGACACTTGGTCTATAAGTGTCGACACTTAAAGACAGACTGTCTCGACACTTTCAGACAGTTACAGTTATTTCAAGAACTGACTTGATGACTTGACAGCTGTCATTCCAGTTGGTCTACTGCACCTGTCAGAGTTGTCAGAAATCAGTTAGGAACCAGACCAGCCGGTTACCATAAAGAAGGCCTATAAATAGGCTTATACTGTCTACAGAAACTGATGTTCAAGTAATTGAAAAGAAAAGAAGATCTAGCTATTACTTGAAGAATCTAGTGAAGATCTAAGAAGTTGGAGAGAGAGAGCTCCATCCAAGAAGACTGCCGTTGGAACCAGGCTGTGAAGAAGGATTCAGATCTAGTGCTGAATCTTAAGTTGCAGGGATCAAGGATCAGCTGCAGAGGAGATCAATCTTATTGTGTTCTACATTCAAGAAGCTTTGAAGAAAGCCAAGTCAGATTGATCTCAGCAGAGTTCATCCAAGAACTCATCAAGAAACTCTCAACTCTTCTCTCTTTTCTTTGAGTTGTAGAGTTTACATTTTTGTATTCATATTTTCTTGTAGGATCCTTAGGGATTTGAGTTTGTAAGCCTGTAATTATAAAGGCTGAGTGTAGGGCTTGTGTGCCTGAGTGTGGGAGATTTGTATCTCTGAGTGTAGGCCTGTTGTGGCTGAGTGTAGGCCTTGGTGGCTGAGTGTAGGATTTGTGAAGAAGCTGAGTGTAGGCTTTGTGAAGAAGCTGAGTTGTAGGGCCTTGGGCCTGAGTTGTAGGAACCTGTTTTGGGGTTCTGAGTGTAAAATCTGAGGATCTGAGATAGTGGAGGAGTTTGGACGAATCTAGTACACTACTAGATAGGCGAAGGGGAAAAGTGGATGTACCCAAACCTTAGGGAACCACTATAAACCTGTATGTTCACTGTGTGCATGTGTTTTGCTGTGATTGCTGTGAGAAAATAGTTTAAATTCTGTGATATAATCTGAATTCTGCCTAAAAAGTTAAAAAGATTTAAGTCACCTATTCACCCCCCCCCCCCCTCTAGGTGATTAGGTACAATATCTTTCAGGTATACTCCCGCCATATGTGGTCGTAGTAGTGGTGCGAGAACAAACTACGGAGGGAACGTTTCAGACTCGGTGATATCTCATTGGCGTACTGATCCCTCAGAGAGAGAGAGAGGAATATGATGGAGCAACACAAGAAGGGAACTGTGTCAGTATAAGATTCCTGACAAAAGCTTTGTAGAAAAGCAAAGAACACTAAGAAGTGTTCGATGAAATGAAAATGTTTGAAGAGAGAGAGCAAGGGTTGAGATAACCCATGAAGCTTGCCAGGAGCTTTGGAGGACTACGAAGTCCATCGCTTGCTCAGAATAGCCTTCCAAGCACACCTTCGTCCTTGGCATCGAAGCATTCGATGACTGGGTTAACAATGAGGAGAGGAGGCTCTTCGACTTGGTTTACTCCCCTTGAGGAGCAAGGAACGCCTGCAACTTCTTTGCCCTTTGAAGTTGCTGGATCAGGGCGTTCTTCTTTAGGAAGCAGGTCATGCATCTTCCACTGCCGGATCATCCTTTGCACAGGCTACCGAAATGCTCGGCAGTCCTCTGTTAGGTGACCTGGTTCTTTGTGAAATTCGCAGTAAGGTTCTGAACCTTTAGATCTTTGATCTGCTGGGCGATAGGGCTTCTTGAAGTTTGCCCTGTCTTTCATGATCTGGATTACTTCTTGCATAACCTTGTCGAGATCAGACTCATGCAAGTCGTTGTCTTGCTGCTGATGAACTGCTGCTGTTTGCAAAGACAGAGCTAGCGGCAGCAATGGGTCTTGAGCATGATCATGGCTCGGGAAGGAGTATCGATGGCGATGAATCCTTCTCTCCTTCTTTGAGTGAGTTGGGAAGTGATTGTGAGGAGATCTTGGAGGATGCTTGTGAGAGAGATCCTCCTCGGATAAAAGCTTGGAAACGAAGCCCGGGTTGCTGTTTTCGCCTCGGATATATGGGTTGGCTAGAGCAATCAACTCTTGATATGTCCTTGGAGCACGGACATTGGCTTCAAATTTGAGAGGCCCTTCACGAAGACCGTGGATAAGAGCCACTCTGTACATTTCTTGATCAGTAACTTCGATGTCCAAAATCTCTCTTTGGAATCGATCAACAAACTGAGACCAAGTCTCATTTCCGCGCTGCTTGATCTCAAAGAGGGCTTCAGGACCGCCCTTTCTCTTGGTTGACGTAGAGAATCTGAGAAGAAACTCCCTTCGAAGATCAAGGAAGGAAGTGATAGAGTGAGGACGGAGGCCATAGAACCAGTCTCTCACTTGCCCATCAAAGGAGGTGACAAGGAGCTTGCACTTGGTTGCATCTGAAAGGGTTTTGAGAGCAACGGCTGACTCAAAATCTTGGAGGTGCTTTACTGGATCTGTCTCTCCAGTGTAGATTGGCAGTCGAGGCTCTCTGAATTTTGCTGGAGTAGGCTCATGGCAAACATTCTCCGCGAATGGTGAAGGATCTTCTTGCTCTCCTACAGCATAAGGAAAGAAAGGAACATAAGCTGCAGCTGCAAAAGGAGCATGATGATAAAAAAGGAAAAGTTGTTGCAGGAGGAGCAGAGGCAGGACCTAAAGGGTAGGGATGACTTCCCTGAAAATTGAGAACTCTAGCAGGACTTCCCTGGGCTGCTTCCAGGAAGAAGTTATGGCGAGCAGCAAACTCTTCATCTTGAGTCCGCAAAGGAGCTGCAGGTCCTTGCGGAAAGGTTGGTGTGTAAGGAGGATAGAACGGCGGGTAAGCTTGAGAGTAAGCTTGTTGATGCTCTGATGTGTGTGTTGGGTTGATTGGAGCAGCTGGAGCAGCTGGAGCTGTTGCTGGATGAGCATCCAATCGCTGCTTGATTGCAGCAAGAACTTTGTTGATCGCCTGGAATTGTTGAGCATTCTCACGACGCGTCTGCTCTAGGGCCTCCTAGAGAGGATCTTCACTGGGACTTGGAGCAAGGTTCTCGACTGATTGATGGTCTGACATGGTTAACTGTCGCTTTCACTACCTGTTCGGATCTGAAGGTCGCGTTTGAGCTGATGGTCCACGCTCACCGCACCAAAACTGTTGATACGCGAAAATGGCACCGGGGGCACAACTGATACGGAGGGGATGTTTGGTCTCACAGGCTAGGTGAGGAGGAAGGAGAAGGTTGCGGGGGGAGGAGAAGGAAGCTTCTGAGTGCTTGAGAGTGGAGCAAATAGCTTGTTCAAGGAGGGCTGCGGGGGTAGAGGAGAGGCTGCTGAGAGCTGAGAAGAGCCTTGATCAACAGAGAGGGTTGATCAAGGGAGGAAGAGGAGGTTGATCAGGAGCTGTCGAGCAGACAGTTACTGCGACGGTTGCACTTGGAGGTTGGTTGCCGAGAAGAACTAAGCTGAGCTGAGGACAAGTCTTGCTGAGCAGAGAAGCAAGGATTGCTGAGCAGAGGAGCAAGGCTTGTTGAGCAGAAAAGCAAGGCTTACTGAGCAGGGAGCAGGGCTTGCTGAGTAGAGAGCAAGGCTTGCTGAGCAGGGAGCAAGGCTTGCTGAGCAGGGAGCAAGGCTTGCTGAGCAGGGAGCAAGGCTTGCTGAGTAAAGAGAAAGGCTTGCTAAGCAGAGAGAAGAAGAGGGAGCCGCTAGCAGCGGCAACAACACACTTCGCTCGCCGCGGCCTAAATGACACTCTTGCGACGGGCTTTCCTTTGATTAAAAGCGAGAGCTTACAAACTTACAAATACACCTTCACAACAAAGCATTAAAAGGGGTACAAAGAGAAGATGGTGGCTAAAGGAGAAGAAATTGCCAGAAAGCAGAGAAGAGAAGCTGCTAGAGACTAAGTAAAAGAGGCTGCCAGCTGCTGGAGTACTGGGAAACTAAGTCTGCAGAGTCTGCTGGCAGGTTGATGGAGGACTGCGTGGACAGGAAAACGGAGTCCGCAGAGCTTGCTTGAAGGCTGATGGAGGACTACGCGGACAGGAAAACGGAGTCCGCAGGGCTTGTTGTCAAGACTTGTCTCCACCTCTAGTCCCCCTGAATGAGAGGAATCTGGGGCTATTTATAGGCTCGGGGAAGATCTTTAAAGAGCGAGGCCCAGTGATGTCACCATGATGACCTGCGCGGACTCCGTGGACTGGAAATTGAAGTCTGCCAGGTTGGCAAAGCGAGCTGTTGGAAGCCGGGAGAGAACGGAGGCCGCCCCCTTGCGAGCGGCCTGGGCGGACTCCGGGGGGAGTCCTCCCGGTAGGCCAGGAGAGAACGGAGTCCGCCACCTAGCGGGCGGACTGGGCGGACTCCGGGAGGAGTCCGCCCGGCAGGCCGGGCCGCCCCCTGGCGGGCGGCCTGGGCGGACTCCGGGTGGAGTCTGCCCGGCAGGCCGGGCCGCCCACGAGTGGGCGGCCTTGGCGGACTCCGGGTGGAGTCCGCCCGGCTGGCCAGGCCGCCCCCGAGCGGGCGGCCTGGGCGGACTCCGGCGGGAGTCCGCCCGGCAGGGCGGGCCGCCCCCAAGCGGGCGGCCTGGGCGGACTCCGGGGGGAGTCCGCCCGGCTGGCCAGGCCGCCCCCGAGCGGGCGGCCTGGGCGGACTCCGGGTGGAGTCTGCCCGTTCGGCGGGCAGAGGCCGCCCCAGCCGGGCGGCCTGGCAGGCGGAGGCCGCCTCTAGTGGGCGGCCTTGGCGGACGGCGGCAGGAGGCCGCCGCCGCTCGAGCAGCAGGGAGGCCGGAGCCCCTTGGGCGGACTGGGCAGCCTCCCCTTGTGGTGCTGTTGGAGGACTCCTGTAAGGAAAAGCACTGTACGGTTAGCGGGCCTTACCGCATGGCCTGCGAGGGTGAGCTATGGGAACAGCCCGCCGTCCCGCAGGGCACGCGGTTGCAAGGGGACCTAGACGGACAGGGAAAACTGTCCGCCTACGCTGGGGCTTGTCGCGATCAAAAGGGGAGAATCTAAGGAGCGCGACTAGCCAGCTGGCTACCTTGGGAAGGATCGCCGATTTCTGGGTTAACAGACTGCAAGAGGCATTGATAGACACAAGGCAAACTTCCCTTGCCTTTGCTTCTTCTTCATCTTTAATGGAGCTGGAAGATGATGATTCCTCTTTAGTATCGCTCCATGTCTCAGCCACAAAGCCTTTCTCCTTTCTTTTGTGCTTGCTGGATGAAGGCTTGATGTAGTGGTGCTTCTTGGAGTCATTTTCTCTCCTTTTCTCCTTCTTTTGATTTTCAGTACATTCAGAAATGAAGTGTTTTGGTTTTCTGCACCCAAAGCATACAATTTCCTTAGTGGGTGTTTTTATCATACCTGGGTTTGTCATCATGCCTGGAAGACTTTCTCCTAAAGTCCTTTCTTGCCATTTCGTGTAATCTCTTTGCTAAGAGACTCAGGAGTTCTTCATTTGATATTGGAGCTTCAGTTTCTTATGCAGCTTTAAAAGCTATGTTCTGCTCCTTTCTTGATATTGTAGGAGTCTTTTATTCTGCAGCTTCCCTGGACTTGATCAACTGCTCATAAGATTTGAGCTTTCCCAGGAGAGATTCTGTGGAAATCTCATTCAGTCTTTTGGCCTCCTTGATTGGACAAATCCTGGAATCCCATAAGCTTGGGAAGCATATGAGGATCTTGTCATTCACCTCAGTGAGGTTGATATCCTTATCCAGAGTCTTTAGCTCACTGATTATTAAACTTAGTCAGTTGTACATTTCACTAACAGACTCAGCTTCATCTTTATTGAAATTTTCATACTGAGAGATAAGGGTTGATCTCCTATCCTTTCTCTCATCAGCTGAACCAGCAACCATCTAGTTGAGTGAGTCTCATATGGATTTTGCAGATATGCACTCAGCCACCTTTTGGAATATGTCATCTAATATAGTCTAAGCCAATATATTCATGGCCATTGCATCTGCAATCCTTGCCTTTTTCTAGGCATCTATCCACTCAGGTGGTTGAACATCATGTGTATTTGAAGTTGAAGTAGATATTATAACAGCTGTTGGTTGAGAAGGACATGTCAAAATAGAATTATATATGTCCTCATCAATATAATTCATATACAGCCCGATTCTTGCCTTCCAGATTGCAAAATTTATTAAAATTGCAGACTGGAGGTATGGTGCTTGCATAGTGTTTGTTTTGTGTCATGCTGTGAAATAATCAAAACTTAAGATCAGATCTAACAAAGGATCTTTTGGTTCAAGTGTTAGCTTGTACAACCAAAGGAACACCACTCTGATACCAATTAAAAGATAGGGGTTAGATCTGATTTACTCTAGAGGGGGGGGGGTGAATAGAGTATTTATAACTTTTTGGCTATTTTATATTTTTATCAAAGTATATTAGTGATACCAGTATAGTAATAAAAAAAGAAAAGATAACCTAATCTAATCTGCAACAACAGTATATCATAGCACAACTAGCCTAACACAGCCACAATAAGAACAACAAGAAAAGAGGGCAACCAGACAATACAAGAAATTTTATAGTGGTTCATCAACCTATGTACATCCACTCTTCTACCACCCTGGTAGGAATCCACTAGCAGGTTTTGATCATGTGACTGTCAACTTTGAGCTTTTGATCAGGTGCCCAAAAACCAAAATAAACTTTTGAAGGGAGTTAATAAACCCTTTATACAGGAGGGGGGAGAGAGATTGATGGTGTCTTCTCTTTCTCAAACAACTGAGAAGACAAGTGGATTGCTGTTGTCAAGGCTTCTCCAGAAATCACTTGAAGCCTTGCACATGGTGTAGGTCTTCTGCCTTGACTTGAGATAATCCAGGAACTTTTGACGGATTCAAAGATTGTTGTCCTTGAAGGCACCTGGAGTTGAAGTTGAAGAAGACTCTTGATAATGATTATTGTTCTTCTTCTTAATCAGTAAAATCAAGGAGAAAACAAAGTGTTTTCTGCACAGAGAATGTCTGAGAGATGTTTATGTATTCTTTGGTTCTGGTATCTTCTTCCTCGTTACTGTCTTCTGAAATAAAATTTCTTTTATGTATCTCTATCGAATTCCCCTTTGAATTTTGAATTGTCTGCATTAAATGCTGACTGCTTGGAGAATGAAAATCGGCTGGAGAATATTTGCATTGATGAGTTTCCCCAACTGTCCCAATTGATTAAGCAATTAATTATCCTGATGAAGATCATAATCAATGCTGTCAGTAACGGCTATATTCAGAGAATATAAGCATTAATTACTTCAGGAAATCACTGCTAAATAATATGGAATAAAGGACAGAAAATAGGGAAAATTTTAAGACTGGAACTGTAATAGAAATCTTCGATCATAGAACAGATTTCGTCGACCTGAGATCCAAGTTCGTCGAGCTGAGAAATCATGTTCATCGACTTGAGAAAACTTGTTCGTCGACCTGAGAACCAAGTTCATCGACCTGAGCTCAGTGACCTGCATTCTGTGAATAACTTGCGAATTCTGTGGTCCAAGTTCATCGAGCACAGATTCTATCTTCGTCGAGCTGCGTTCAGAGAAAATATTCTGGAAAGAAATGTGTTGGAGTTGAAATCCAGACTTCGTCGACCTGAGCTCGAATATCGTCGAGCTCAACTCAGAGAATTAACTCTGAGTTCGTCGATCAGAGATCGACGATCGTTGAGCTGAGTTTGACGAACGTCGAACTTATATACTGAACTTGATTTTCTCTAAGTCTTGAGTCATTCGAGGTCTTCTGCTGGCTGGTCCTTTTATGGTTTAACCTAAATACTTAGCCTAAACTCTAAGACTTAAAACACATGACCCTGGCTATACATTATGGGTCAGACATCCTAATTAGTGAACCTAGCCCAAATCTAACTAGGGATCCAACAGGGCCCAAATAGCGGGAATCTAGTTTCTTTTGCTTCCTCAACCAGGAGACCATGCATGAGCTTAATTTTCAAAAATACCATCTCTCATGATAATCTCCACCGGTCGGTGCTGCGCATCATAATATTTGGCTTGTCGGCTCTGCGAATCCCGCATTCGCTCCTAGATTAGTCGTATCGCGGTCGTAGTATCATCAATATAAGCTTTTCTTAAGTCTTCCGGGTCCTCATCTTGAGCCCAAGTCAATGGAGTTCGGCAACGCCTTCCATACAAAGTATTGTACAGTGCCATCTTAATGCTAGCCTGATAGCTGTTATTATAAGAAAACCCTACTAAAGCCAGCAGCAGTTCTTACAACTCACTGTGCTCTACTATGCAAAGTCAGAGTAGATCCTCTATCATCCAGTTCGTCCCTTCCGTCTACCCATCTGTCTATGGGTGGAAGACGGTGCTAAAGTACAACTTGGTCCCCAAGTATACCTGTACCCGCCTCCACTACTTGGATGTGAAACATCCATCACGATCTGACACAATGGACTTTGGCCCTCCGTGGAACTGAACCACTTGTCCTATGAATAATCTGGCAGGAACGCCAACTTCACTACCAAGTCGGTTTGGAATGAACCGCGCTACCTTGGTAAGTCGATCCATGACAGCCCATATAGTGTTGTTTCCAGCACTGGATCGAGGTAAGCTGTGGACAAAATCTATGGAAATATCTTCAAATATCCATTCCGATAACAACAGGGGCTGCAACAGGCCTCCTGGGTTGTGACATTTAGCTTTAACCTTTTTGAAAAGCCTGGTGCTGGGCCATGAAGTTGGTGACGACTCTTTTCATTCTGGATCAGAAAATAGTCCTGCGCATATCAACATACATCTTAACCAAACTAGGGTGAATAAAGTGCCTCGACTAATGCGCTTCTCGAAGAATCTCATCTCGGATTCCTTCAGTAGAGGAAATAAACATGCAGTTCCTGAAATGAAAGATTCCATCGTGCAAGTTGAACTCCTCTTGTGCTACATCTTGTTAGGGACTGGATGATCGGGACCACTTCCGGATCGACCTTTTGGGCTTCTCGTATTCGATCCCAGATATCACACTGAATTTCTATCCAATATAGTTGTGTCTCGTACTCTTTTGAGTCCCTACGAGCAACAAGAGTAATCTCCAAGTCTATCAAAGACTGAAACCGTTCCCTTTGAATCTGCTCCATCTAGCTCCCGACTATCGAGGGTCAGTGGCTCATCACGTCAGCAACTTTATTATCCTTCTCGGGTGGTACTGGAGAGCAAAACCATAAACACATCGAAATTCCAATTATCGGCACTATCGAAGGTTTAACTCTTTTCGAGTCAAGATGTATTTGAGGCTCTTATGGTCGGAGAAGGTCTCGCATATTACTCTGTACAAGTAATGTCTCTAAATCTTGAGTGCAAAAATAACGACGCCCAAATATAGATCATAGATTACGTAATTCAGCTTGTGCGACTTTAGCTGGCGCGACACGCATGCTATCACCGTATCTTGTTGCATCAAAACAACACCCAATCCCTTCAGGGATGCATCCGTATTAATTTGGAACCCTTCGGCTCCCGAGGGGATCACAAGGATTGGGGCAGAAGTTAGCTGCTTCTTTAACTCAATGAACGCAGTCTCACATTCTGGTATTCAACTAAATGCAACATCCCTTATCATAAGAGATGTAAGGGGTAAAAATTTCTACGAATTTCCTGTAATACCCAGAATGACCAAAAAAACTTTGTATATCTGCTGCCATTTTAAGCGACGGCATCCTTGAACTGCCTGGATTTTGGCCTGATACATTGCTCCTTTACTTTTGTCGATGGTGTGGCCCAAAATCCGACCTCTTCTAACCAGAATTCACACTTACTGAATTTGGTAAAGAGAGTGTGTTCTCGAAGTTTAAGTACAACCAACCGCAGATGTCTAGAATGATCTATCTTGGTCTTCGAGTAAATCAAAATGTCGTCGATAAAGATAATCACAAAATCATCCAGAAAGGGCTAAAATACCTGATTCATCTGATCCATAATGGCAATGGGCGCGTTAGTGAGCCCAAAAGACATCACAATAAACTCGTACAGACCATAGCAAGAGATAAAGACAGTCTTGGGAATATTATCCTCCCGGACCCGAAGCTGATAGTAGCCGGATCTTAGGTCCATCTTGGAGAATACGGATACACCTTGCAATCGATCGAACACTCATCGTATTCTATATAGTGAGTTTGTTTAGTTTCTTGTAGTATATGTACAAGCGCAGTTGTCACAACCCGCATTTCCTCAACGAGCATATCGTATCAGAGCAAGAGAAACTACGGGTTATGATGCCACGTCGTGCAGGGGATAACTGCACACGCTCAGACAACTCTTGACGCTTACTTTGTAAGTTGAAATTCAACCGTGGAATGGAAGAAAACTTTTGAATTGAATGGCCGTATCCCTCGGCCTTAAATAGCAAAACTGTATTTGTACGCGGCGGAAATACTTTGTTTATTGATAATGAGCTCCTATATGCAGCCTATCATGATACTACTATAAGAAATCCTCTTTGTTTACATTATTTGAAAAATAAGTCTTAGTTGATTAAAACATGTATGCATGATATACATAATAGGTTTTTGTTTAGCTTAAAAATATCTAATGCAACCTATCATAAATCCTTCCCAAGAGCAAAAAGACATCATCCACATGAGTCACATAGCAGTCTATTATTCATCCATCACAAGTAAGAAAACCACCAATGGGCGCCAACAAGCTGACACGAACCCATTGGGGCATATGTATGTCTGTACAACAAAGAGAAGAAGTACCTTGCTACGTATGCTCGACTAGCTTCCCAAGAAACGCCACCAACCAACCTAGCCGCTAAACCGGCTACAACCTGCACCTGAGGCATTCAAGAAAGAATACCTCAGCAATCAACCAAACCATACAAAAGAGAGCATGAATTTCATAATTGATAAAGAAGGGGCTTACCGACCCCGTAGCAATGCTTCATACAAGTAAAAAGAGTGCATAAAACAAGTGGAAAACGCACCCAAAACATATGCCAAACGCACCAAGTGCGTACAAGTTCATCAAATCCTGCTCAACCCGCAGGAGCAAAAGGCAAAACACATGCCCATTCCATCATTCATAGGACAAGAAACCACTAGACAAGTGAAGCATAAGCAGCGGTTAAGTTCCATTTCGCAAGGGTCTTATCGGTGGCGGCCCTAAAGTGGAACGCACCAAACAAAACCAGCCCAAATCGGGGCCAAAGTGGTCTCTCTAACCACAAAAACAAAACCCGGTGGCCACAGGCTGAAACCACACCACCCCTTGCAAAATTCTCACACAAACGCTCCCGCCATGCTTCACAAATTCGCCTCGCAAAACGCCCCATAACCCAAGGTAACCCGCCTCCTTTCATCGTTCTCACGCATGACAACAAGTTGCCAGAAAAGTAAAGGAATTAAGCCATGATCTACTTGAATTACATGATGAGGAACAAGAACAAATCACATGACTAGGCAGGAGAAAGGCTACATGAACATGAATCAAATTAAAAGGGCTAGATGAACAAGAATCCAATAGATACATAAATCACATGAGCAAGAGAAATTTAAGCGCATAGGGAAATGAGCTACATGAATCAAAGGCATTCAGCATAAGGAACTTTAAGAGCATAATAAAGCTAGTGAGGAAGGACCCAAAACAAGAAGAACAAGCTCATGAAACTTGAAAGAGAAACTAGCTATTTTGTTTGCACAATTAAAATCAAGAAAGAAGATTGGCAAGGGTGAAGGACACCGCTTGCCTGAACCGAGACGATGTCGCGACGGCTGCTCATCCCTTTCCTTGCCTTGCTTGCTCCCTTGCTCTCTTGCTTTCTCTTTGAGAATGAAGAAGAAGATGAAGAGAAGGGAAATGAGAAGAAGAAACTCTATTTCGGCCTTATTTCCTCCAGAACAGAGCTGGACCGTTCGATGCAGACTCAAGGAAATGAACGGCACAAAAAAACTGGAAAAACACGATTTTCGGGCCGGTCACGCCCTGTGTCACGCCCGTGATACAGGGCGTGTACCATAAGCGGCGCCGAAAGTCGGCAATTCCAAGTTTATCCACACGGTACACGGCCGGGGTACACGCCCGTGACGGGTCGGTCATGCCCGTGACCTAGGGCATGTAGCCCGTGTCTCGACACCTAGTCGACACAAAGTGTCGACACTCGACACAGCGTGACACGCCCTATGACACGCCCGTGACCTAGGGCGTGTCTACTCTCTCGACACTCGACACTCGACACTCGATACTCGACACTCGACACGCGACACTCGGCACTCGACACGCTGAACACGCCCTGTGACACGCCCGTGTCACAGGCCGTGTACCCTCTCTTGACACCCGACACTCGACACTCGACACTTGACACTCGACACTCGACAAAGCGGGACACGGCCCGTGACACGCCCGTATCACGGGGCGTGTACCCCATTCGTCGAGCTCAACTCGACGCAAGAAAAATTCGTCGAGTCAAGGAGGTCACGCCCAGGTCACGGCCTAGGTCACGCCTGTGACAGGGGGCGTGTCTAGCACAAAAACGACCATTTTTCCCTGTTTTGAAAAATGTTTCTGTGACGTCCTAGACCATTTTTGCCTTAAGAACTTTTTACCCTTTTTTTTCCTGAACCAGCAACTTATGTTGGGCAACCTTACCCGGGCGCGAAAAAGTGCAAGCATTCCCTAAGAGGCCTCACCGAGTCCCCAATTTGGACTCCGGTTTGCTGGGGAATCGTGCAACTTGGCAACCAAAACAGCCATTCGCAAGCCCGCGGGAAAAACCATGCTCAAACTACGGTCAAAGCCAACGTAACGCCCATCATGCGTACGCAATCAAAAATCCGGGGCGTTACAATCACTCCCCCTAACAAAAAGTTTCGCCTCGAAACTTTTCACAAAAGCAAATACATAAGCAAACCAAAACATGAATGCAACCAAACACCAAGTCACATACCAGCTTATCTACGGGAACAAATGAGGGTGAGCCGCCCTCATCGTTGACTCGAGTTCCCACGTCGCGCTTTCCATATCCTGATTTTTCCATAACACCTTGACCATAGGAATCTTCTTTTTCCGCAACACGCGATCTTGGGAGTCCAATATCCGGATAGGCAGCTCCATATAAGAAAGATTCGGTGCCAAGGGCGGCACAACGTCCAACACTTGGTGATCATTCCGCATACACTTGCGAAGTTGGCTCACATGAAACACATTGTGAACACCAGGAAAGTTCACGGGTAATTCTATTTTTTATGCGGATGCACCAACTCGCGCAAGAATCTTGAAGGGACCCACAAATCTTGGGTCTAATTTGCGCTCCTTTCCAAACCTTTTAATCCCAACCATTGGGGAGACTTTCAAGAAAACGGAATCCCCCCCGCAAATTCTAATTCCGACCTTCGTCGGTTTGCGTACTTTTCATATCGCTCTTGGGCGATTCGGAGCTTTTCCCGAATACCTCGTACGGCAACTTCCATGTCCTCGAGTGCCTCTGGACCTAACAAAGGCTGCTCGCCAACCTCAGCCCAAAAAAGTGGGGTCCGACATCGACGCCCATATAACGCTTCGAACGGAGCCATTTGCAAGCTTTCTTGATAGCTATTATTATATGTGAATTCCATAAGCCGCAAATGTTCATCCCATGCTCCGCCATACTCAAGAATATAGCATCGAATCATATCTTCTACAATTTGATTAACTCGTTCCGTTTGGCCATTCGTCTGAGGATGATAAGCCGTGGAATATCGCAAATCTGTGATTGCGTATTGGTCTCGGCAGTTGAAAAGTCATGAAAAGAACTACCCAACGCATGATTTGGAGTTCACAGCAGTAATATTTGCGTTGAAGCTGTGGAGACACTTACTGTATGGTGCACAATGTAAACTTTTTACAGATCATAAAAACTTGAAGTATGTCTTCACGCAGAAAGAACTGAATTTGCGCCAACGGCGATGGCTTGAGTATGTAGCTGATTATGACGTGGACATTCAGTATCACCCGGGGAAAGCGAACGTTGTGGCCGATGCTTTGAGTCAGAAGACGGGGAAATTATTTCACCTTTCAGTCGATCGTCTTGTGGAGGAATTTTTATTGATGGATATTTCTGTGGGCAGATATAACCCGCAAAGTCATTCGGCAATAGAAGAACCGTCATGGCTGGTGCTTGCAAGAAAACATCAAAAAGATGATCCTGATCTTTTGCATTTATTTCTTCGGACTGAAAAGGGTGAATTACCAGATTTTGCGATTGACGGTGCATGCACGTTAAAGTATCGTGGTCGATTTTGTATTCCCGTAGTTGGAAACATTCGCGAGATGGTGTGTCGAGAAGCACATGGCTCAAGTATGGCCTACCATCCAGGCTTAACAAAAATGTACCATGATATGAAGCAAATTGTCTGGTGGTATGGAATGAAAAGAGATATAGCGCAATTTGTAGCTGAGTGTCATACCTGCAAGCGGGTGAAAGCTGATCATGGGAGGCCTGGTGGCAAGTTGACACCATTGGAGATTCCAACATGGAAGTGGGAAAGCATCTCCATGGATTTTATTATAGGTCTACCAAGATCTCCACGAGGACATGACTCCGTGTGGGTCGTCGTGGATAGATTGATCAAGTGTGCTCATTTTATACCATTTAAAGTCAACTACCCGATGAAGACAATAGCGGAGCTCTATGTGAACGAGATCATCCGACTGCATGGTGTGCCTGTGAATATCATTACCCTTTTTTTTCCTGAACCAGCAACTTATGTTGGGCAACCTTACCCGGGCGCGAAAAAGTGCAAGCATTCCCTAAGAGGCCTCACCGAGTCCCCAATTTGGACTCCGGTTTGCTGGGGAATCGTGCAACTTGGCAACCAAAACAGCCATTCGCAAGCCCGCGGGAAAAACCATGCTCAAACTACGGTCAAAGCCAACGTAACGCCCATCATACGTACGCAATCAAAAATCCGGGGCGTTACAGCAGTGTCCTGTCCTTCTTCTTTGCAAACAATACATGGGCTCCCCAGGGAGAGGAACTTGGGCGGACGAATCCAGCATCTATCAGTTCCTGAAGTTGGATCTTCAACTTGGCCAATTCCTTAGGGTCCATTTGATGGCATGCTTAGGACACTGGTCGAGCTCCGGACACAAGCTCAATCTGAGTGTTAGCCTCTCGCTGCCGAGGCAAACCCATCCGGAAAATTTCGCACCACCGGAACTTTGGTGATCTCTTGAACTTGATTCTTCATTTTGAAGTAGATGAGGAGTATATAAATATCATGCAACAAAACATGCATTCGATGTAGGCATACATATGCATATAGTACATAACATATGTATCAATATCTTACGTAAATCTAGTGTCTAAGATATATACCTATCACTACATCAGGGGTCAGTCCTTGCTGAAGGTCCAACGCATATGCTTCCAAGGGCGCTGCTCGGTCCTGTTGACCTTTCCTACCAGCTCCAACCCTTCAACTTATTTGGCCATGTCCACATGCTACCTGTCATCCTTGAACTGCTCCTAACCTTCCTGTCGCATGTGGGCCCTCATGTGTCCCAGCTGCTGGCACAAAAAACAGTTCCTTGCAAGGGGAACGTATTGTCATATTACTGGCGTGAGCTGTTATACTGGAGCTGGCCTAGGATCCTGCTGCGGTGTTGGGGGTGCTGGTGGATGCCTATATGTCTGCTTGTGTTGCCTATATCTGTGCCATCTCTCCTATTGGCGGGGAGCGGCTCTCTATCTCGTCCCTGACCTCTGGGTACCTCGACCTGTCCCCGGCACTACTGGGCCACCATCCTATGGTCTAACTCCAACGCATAAGAGTGAGTTGCTATAATGTGAAAGGTGGACTGAGAGATCATGATCAAGACCTATCTCAAGTCACCTGCAAGCCTCATAGAAGAGAACAGCTCTATCTTTGTCTGTGGTTGCTAGGTTCCCAACAAAACATGTCATATGGTTAAACTTTCTCTCGTAGTCTGGCATCATTCGGTCACCCTGACGGATGCGCAGGAACCTCTCCTGCAGTGCCGCTTGGTCATTATTCAAGATAAAGTGCTCTAGGAAAGCCTCTAACCACCCCCCACAGAGTAGTGCTCAACGGTGTCCTCTGAACATCGAGCGGCTGGCAGCTCTACACCGATTTCTAGCATATCCATCTAATAAGGTCACAACTAGTGACACTGCAGCTACTATGAGGCACATCATTCCTGCCAATAGCTCCTCTACGCGCTCAACCCACTCTTTTGTATGTATGACAGTCTCTGTGCCTCTGAAGATGGGAGGCCTCAGCCCCCGAAATTTTGTCAGTAGGTCAGCAGGTACCACCGACTGATGTGGTACTTGTGCCAAAGATGTCCGGAAGGTCGTCAGGATAGCTGTCAATGTTTGCCCCAAGTCAGTGTCGGCAAATGGTACAACTGTAGGGGTAACTGGGTCTGGAGGTGGGGTGGCAAGGACATATCCTCTGAAGGAGGATCTCTCGTTACTAGACTCCGGTATGTCTCAAGGTATAACAGGAAAACAAGTGTCAGTATTTTGCAAAAGTAGGGGATATTTGCAAAAGACTAACAAAGCGGAAACAAAGATATGCGAGCATGCTATCACAGAGTCTAGAATCCTTAAGCCTCTACACTAGGGTCCACCAGGCTTTCGCTGTGTGGTTCATCCCAAACCAAAGAATGAAGCAAGGGACGGAGGGATCCTGAGACTGCTCCACAAGTACGGATCGTGATCGCTCTGATCCATTTGTAGGACCCCCCCCCCAACCTTAGCACCGGGTCGGGCCAGAGTGGATCCTACTCACCAAAGTGTCCACCCAATGCTCCTTAAGAGTGTCAACCCACACTATTAAGCACTAGTTGGAAGCATTAACATGAAGACACAACAAATATATATAACAATATATATTTAACAGAAAATGCAAAAGGCCGTAACCACTGTTTATATAAGAAGCCCATAGGCTATAATAACACTACAACTAGTAACTCCTCTCTCTACTCTGATCGCTAGTACTCATGTCTCGAAACTCTGGAGACGATGGGGGTGTCTCTGCTCGAGTAGTCCTATCAGCTGGCATAACGTCCTGCAGTAGCTGGTTGTTACGGTGCTCCATTTCCTGTTAATGGTTATTTAAATAACCGTTAGTCACAGAGCTAAGTTGAAGCAAATCTCCTCCCTGGATCCATATCCTGGGGACGAGTACACACCCACCCAATCAAAAGTAGATAGCCGAAGCAAAGGAGAGTTTGTACAACACTTCATATATATAGGCTAGGAGCAATTATAAAGATGTGCAACATAGTATAACTGGAAAAACTGTAGCAATGCATATCAGTTGTAAATTATAACTCCACTAACATATGAGCACATCAGGTGTTCGCAACTTGTAACCTATTGTAGGCATTCACAGCAACGCACATACCGCAGGCATTCACAGCCACGCACATACAGCATGCATTCACAGCCGCACACATACCGCAAACATTCATAGTCGCGCACATACCGCAAGAATTCACAGCCGCGCACATACTGCAGGCATTCACAACCGCGCACATACCGCAGGCATTCATAGCCACGCACACAACCCTATGTCGACATAGTATGGACCGCTTCTATTCCAGCAGGGTAGCGAACCCCGTAGGTCTCACTGATGTGGCCGTCGGTGACAGTGGCTATCCTGCCACTTCTAGGAGGTGGTTGTACCGCACAGCCCCAGACACCAATGTACATCTCTGTGTACTCCTGGATATGAGTGACATCCGGTGATTCGATATTTTTGGCTGACAAGCAGAGGAAAACCTGACGGAGAAAATATAACGGTCGGACACCCATGGTACACATCTCCCTGTCGCCTTGAGTCGTCAACCTTCCCGCACTGGTACGAACGATCTGCGAAAGGCACTGGCCTGCCACAATTTATCGCAAGCAATTCACAAGAAATCAGTCAAACAATCATGCTAATATGCATCGGGTCTGTGGCGGCCTGCCTTACTATACGTTAACATTCAGCCATTGACGCTCAGCTGAACTTTCGATAAGGAGCGTGGGAGTGCTTTATTTGAGGCTAAACCCGTAGGAACACCTCAACTCCGATTATCCCCAACTAAGACTCAACCTTAACAAACAACTGCTCGTTAAAGCAAGACTCGTGCTTATGATAGTAAATTGCAGTAATGAGAATGCAGTAATTTAAGTTGTTGATAATAAATGCTGTATAATGAGATGTGACCAATATGAAACATGAGTAGTACTAAAAAAGAAGTACTGAACTGAAATGAACTTGACCAGTACGAGACTGGAGTAGTACTGAACTGAAATGAACTTGACCAGTACGTGACTGGAGTAGTACTGAATTGAAAGTACTGAACTGAAATAAACTTGACCAGTACGTGACTGGAGTAGTACTGAATTGGAAGTACTGAACTGAAATGAACTTGACCAGTATGAGACTGGAGTAGTACTGAATTGAAAGTACTGAACTGAAATGAACTTGACCAGTGCGTGACTGGAGTAGTACTGAATTGAAAATACTGAACTGAAATGAACTTGATCAGTACGTGACTGGAGTGGTACTGAATTCAAAGTACTGAACTGAAATAAACTTGACCAGTATGAGACTGGAGTAGTACTGAATTGAATATACTGAACTGAAATGAAAAAAGGAGTTGGATCAGTGCAAGACTGGAATAATCATAAAGAAAATGGCTAGTAGTCCAATCACTCCATCCAAGAGATTTCAGTTCCATCTCCATTCTCAGGAGGCATATTCAGTTACATCTTCATTCTCATGAGGCACATTCAGTTCCATATCTGTTCTCAGGAGGCACGTTCTGTTCCATCTCCGTTCCTCCGGAGACACATTCAGTTCCATCTCCGTTCTCAGGAGACATATTCAGTTCCATCTCCATTCTCAGGAGGCACATTCAGTTCCATCTTCATTATCAGGAGGCACGTTCAGTTCTATCTTCATTCTCAAGAGGCACATTCAGTTCCATCTCTATTCTCATGAGGCGCATTCAGTTTCATCTCCATTCTCAGGAGGCACATTCAGTTCCATCTCCATTCTCAGGAGGATTCTTTGGGTTTCACCCATTATTAAGTTTCGATAACTATTCACTTGCGCCCTTTTTAATCACGGCTTAATCAGATCAGGGGATGCTTATTATGAGTTACATTTATATTATTCATCCGAGAATAAATATCAATTCGATTGCTTGCATCGGATCGAATCCGAGAATCTCGTTAAATGGCACATTTTTTCTCGAATTTCAACCTCGATAATCGCTTCCAACATATGAGGGAAATTCTTTTTCTCAAAATGGGGTGGGGAATTATATTACTCGAAGCTCGTACTTTCATTTTCCGAGTTCACCCAAAATGCCCACGAGTTATTTTAGAAACGAGACGCTCGGTGATTTCGCAAAAACCTCAAAATACTCAGCGCTCGAGATCTTGCCATGATAACTTTCATCGATTACCCAATTGAACTTATTATATTAATATATATAAAGTGGTCGCGCACTCCGATTTCTATTTTCGAAGAATTTGAGCGCGTAATTTTCTTCTAAGCGCGACCGTAGGCTCCAAAAATTGGAAAATCTTCAATTTTTATCCCAAGGTTTCCAAGTTTTGATACAACCTTTAAGAGAGCCTAAAAAGAACCTAGTGATTTTTCCAAAATTTTCTGAGCAATTTTGGATCTCTAAATTGGCCAAATAATTCTCATTTAGGCTTTTAAAAATATCAAATTAACTCCAACAATTCCCAAAATTTTTTTGTAGACTTCTCTCATCAAGGGAAACAATTTTCATGTTCAAACCTTTTTCATCGGGGCTCTAGGTTAGCCTCAGAAAAATAAAACCCCCTTTTTTAATTATAATCTTATAATATTTATAAATATAATATTTATATATATTTCTTTATATCATCTCCTTCCCCAAACGCCTATACCGAAACCGCCCATCACGGGGCTTCTCCGCCGCCGGCCGGCCGTGACTCCGCCCTCGACCGACTCCCAGTGGTCGGGTGCTCCCCCCGTGCTCCGCGTAGTCCGGCGGCCTGCGTCCACCGACCAATCGCCGAGCTCTCTTTTTATTTTTAAACAGAAGGGAGGGGTGTGACGGCAGCGGCGCTCAGCCGTCCGGAGCTCACATACAACTCGTTGGAAAGATAGGGAGGAAGGAGAGGAGAAGTTTTCCACCTAATTTCTGGTCTTCAGAGGCTCTCGGCGAAATCTGCCATGGGAGGTGATGGAGGTGGTGTTGGAGCTCGGGTAGGCTGTTTCCAGCGAGACAGAGCTCCAATAGGGGTGGTGGTGGCTCATTTTGAGCTTGGAAGAGAGGTGTCAGGCTCTGAGGGAGGGGAGGTCTTTTTATGGAGGAGGAGGAGACCCCCCCCCCTTCATCTTCTTCTTCACGGCAATGGAAGAATATGAGTTTGGCTAACCTTACATGGTAAAGTGGGGGTGAGGTGGCTACATTATATTGGTTGGTTGTACCCCTAGTGGCTAGGTTAGGGGTTAATTTTAATAGGCATGAGGGAAATGCATGTTACGACCAATGGGGAAGAGAGAGAGAGAGAGAGAGAGAGGGTGGGAGCAAGGGTTGGTTCAACCAATCAAATTGGAGCAGCTGGTAGTGCTCTATTAGAGTCACATGGTCTCATCTTCAGTCATAACTTAGGTGGGCTTGGGTTTGGGAGTGGGAGGGAGGAGAGAGAGGGAGAGGGGCTCTCTTTCTTGGCTCTGCTCGATGATTCGTCGAGCTTCACTCGACGATTACAGTCTAGCTCAGGTCAACAATTAGCCTATACTTTTGTGGTGATATAGATTGCATCCTACCGAGTCATGGGTAGAGGTTCGGGTCACTTTTATTGGGCCTATTAGGATTCCGGTAGCCCAATAAAAGTTGGGATGTTACAACACGTTACCCCCGAATCCAGGTAGCACTTAGTGATGACCTTCGCATTTCCAACCATAGCAACAAAGTTGGATGACTCATCAAGGCTAATCATATTGGTTTGGTTGCCTCCTTGTGGTGTTCTAGTCCTTTACTTTTTAGGGAGCTTGCAATTAGATGCACTGTGTCCTCACTTGTTGCAGCTAAAACACTTGCACTTAAACCTTTTAATCTTTTTATTCGGGCTCTGCAACCTGGTACAGTTTGATCTTTTTAGGATTGGGCACATGTTTAGAGCTAGAAATCATGTTATCCATAACTTTATACTTGCTAACAGCTTCTAACGCATCACTAGTCCTATTTTCATCCTCAATGCGTATGAAGCGCTTGAGGTCATTTAGACCAACTTGCATCTTCTTGCGGTATATTTCAGTTTTGAAATTATACCATGTGGAGGGCAATTTGTAAACCATCGTGTCTGCAACAAAACTATCTAGTAAACTAATGTTTTCACTATGCAAGAAATCAACTAAGTTTTCAAATTCTAATACCTGAGGGAGAATGACTTTCTGCTCGTCGAATATGAAGTAATGAAACTTGTCCACTAGGTGTGCTTTTGACAGGTCCTCCTATTGCATGAAGTGTTTTTCCAGTGCCTCCCAGATCTCCTTAGCAGTCTTCATCTTGAGGTACGTCTTTACCAGGCTGGAGGACAGACAGTTCAACAAATAATCTCTGCAGAAGTCCTCGTCAACGACCCACTGTGCCACATCGTCAGTCTCTGTAACGTCAGCACGATCAGATTGAACTGTGTAGAACCTGTTAAGGTACTTCATCCAAAATTGGGTATTCAGTTATTGAACTCGGCCGCCGTGAATTTTTCCAATTTGATCATCGGAATGAGAGAGGAAAAATTATTCCCTTTCATCATTGAGACAGCGGCGAGGAGAGTGAGATTGCACAACATAGAACGTCGCTCCTTGAGACTCTTGAAGAATTTATAGGAACAACAATAATTTCCCAATGTCACAGATATCCAATGGTAGTGTGTCTAGCAGAGATCTTCCTCCAATAAAATAGACAAATCACAATCCTTGTTGAAACAGAAAACTCATTCTCCGTGGAGTTCACCCTTGGGGAAGGGGTGATCACACACTTGCTTCTCTTTTGCGAGCTGAACAGTTAAGAAAAAAGAATAGGGGACAGACCCAAGGACTCAGGGTAGAGGTCTCACCACACCCGCGGAAGATCTTAGAGCGCTTCCCCTCCCTAGACAAATGCCGAGCTAAGGATACTGTACAACCCCGTAATCTCCCCTATATAGTTTTAAGCTTTTTGGACATATGGGCACTCTCGG
This sequence comes from Platanthera guangdongensis, assembly GCA_039583875.1. NCBI lineage: Eukaryota > Viridiplantae > Streptophyta > Magnoliopsida > Asparagales > Orchidaceae > Platanthera > Platanthera guangdongensis. Next base: position 153,622,010 of record CM077156.1, on the reverse strand, counting down.
TGGCCAATTTTGGCTCTAGCTTGGAAATATACTAGTAGGGGGAGGAAAAATCTACCTCCCCCAGTGGCCCTCTTTTGGGGGGCGGGTGCGACAAGTTGGCTAGCACCTGCCCCGTCCTGATAAGTGCGAGGTGGGAGCGGCGGACCGACCGGGGGCCGAAGTCTCTCCCCAGCCCCTTCCTGCTTGGCGCCTCGAGGGGCGAGACCGGCCGGGGGCTGGGGTCTCGCCCCTGCCCCTTCCTGCCTGGAGGCCTGGCGGGGCGATGACCAGCCGGGGCCGGGGTCTCGCCCCTGCCCTCCCCTGCTTGGCGGCCTGGCGGGGCGAGGCCGCCGGGGGCCGGGGTCTCGCCCCTGCCCCTTCCTGCTTGGCGGCCTGGCGGGGCGAGACCGGTCGGGGGCTGGGGTCTCTCCCTTCCCTCTCCTGCTTGGCGGACTTGGCGGGGCGAGACCGGCCGGGGGCCGGGGTCTCGCCCCTGCCCTCTCCTGCTTGGCGGCCTGGCAGGGCGAGACCGGTTGGGGGCCGTGGTCTCGCCCCTGCCCTCTCCTACTTGGCGACCTGGCGGGGGCGAGACCGGCCGAGGGCCGGGGTCTCGCCCCTGCCCCTTCCTTTCTTCCTGCGGCCTAGCGGGGCGAGACCAGCCGGGGGCTGGGGTCTCGCCCTGCCCTCCTCCTTCTTGGCGGCCTGGCGGGGCGAGACCGGTCGTGGGCCGGGGTCTCGCCTCTGCCCCTTCTTGCCTGGCGGCCTAGCGGGGTGAGACTGGCCAGAGGCAGGGGTCTCTCCTTGCCATCCTACTTTTACACATCTTGCCCTCGGGGTGGGGGGGGGGGGTTACCACTTTACCCCCGGTGTGGTTGTTTCTATTGGCCCGAGTCATATTTTGCGTAAGGGAATTTCGGGCATTTTGGCCAATGGGATTTGGAAAACTATAAATAGACACTTAGGGGTGCCTTGGAGAGGATCACTTCAGCACTTCTTCATTCTCTCTTCTTCCTTCAAGGCACCCTAGCTCAAGCATTGGCTAGGGAGGCCGAAACCTCAAAGGTCTTCCGAGTGTGAGGTGGGACCTCCACGCTAGAGCCGAGGGTCTGTTTCTAGCTTCTTGATCTTTGCTCTATGACGTTCCTTCGGGTGTAGTAGGTGTGAGGTCACCCCTTTTTAGGGAACCCGAACTCCATATAGGTCAATTTTGGTTTCAACATTTTAGTGCGATGAGCGTGGAGAGTGACCAGCACAGAAGATCTCGGGAGAGTTTCATGACTAGATGTCAAGGAGGTAGTGATGATGTAACGCCCCGAAACTCAAAGTACAAAGGGGGACGTTTTGGTCCAGTTTGGGTCTGGCTGCAGGCAGGCACACGGCCTGGGACACGGGCGTGTCCCATGGCGTGTCAAGCCTGTGTCGACACTAAGGCGGGAAGTCGACACTTTGGTCTCGAACATTGTGTCGAGACTGGGCACACGCCTGCGACACGGGCGTGTCGCAGGGCGTGTCGCCCGTGTCGACACTTAGCCGCGAAGTCGACACTCTGCTTCGACGAAGTGTCGAGACATGGCACACGGCCTGCGACACGGGCGTGTCGCAGGGCGTGTTAACCCGTGTTGACACTCGTCCCGGGAAGTCGACACTTTGGTCTCGACATGGTGTCGAGACAAGGCACACGGCTAGGACACGGGCGTGTCCAAGGCCGTGTCATCAGGTCGACGATCTTCGCTCGACGAAGTGTCGAGTGTCGAGACAAGGCACACGGCCTAGGACACGGGCGTGTCCAAGGCCGTGTCATCAGGTCGACGATCTTCGCTCGACGAAGTGTCGAGTGTCGAGACAAGGCACACGGCCTAGGACACGGGTGTGTCCAAGGCCGTGTCAACAGTACACGGCCTGGGGTCCAGGCGTGTTGAGGTGACACGGGTAAGGACACGGGCGTGTCCTAGAACCCGTGCAGTGCTCGGGTTGATTTCGGGGAAAAATGATGGGGGTACACGGCCGGCCACACGGCCGTGTGAGGTGGAACACAGGCGTGTCAGCTTGTACACGGGCGTGTTCGATACCCATGTGAGGTTCCAGGCGAGCCGATTTTTGACGGCGAATGAGGCACCGGCCTGCTGGACACGGCCGTGTGCCAGGCCGTGTCGGTCCAGATTGGGCATTTCAGTCCCGAATCAAAGCCGTTCGTTTCCTTATTTTGAGATCCAACGGCTGGGGGTTGTTCCTGAAGGTATATACCCGGGATTGGACTTTGAAACCCTCACTTTTCATAACTTGTTATCTTTCTAAAAGCTTAGAGAGAGGGGAGAGCCAAGGAAGGAAGAAGGAGCTAGATCCGGCCATTGGAGGAGCTTCGGAGTTCAATCGCGAGCCGACTCCGATCCACGGAGGCAAAGCTAGTGCGGTGCTTTTCATCGCGATTACTTTTCAATGGCACCAAAGAGGAATGCTAGGGTAACGATCCTCATCTTGAGCATGAGTAGCTCTCTTTCTTTGCATAGGAGCCGCTCTCGCGAGTTTGCGAGAGTTGGAGGCGTTCCTTCGGTAGATATGCGAAGTCCCAGTTTTTTAGAGTCCGTAAGCGAGAACGGACATAGGCATGATGTGTGAAGCCTACCCGGACATGTTGGTCTGGATCGGTGATGTTGCATTGCATAATGCCGGAGAAGACTCTGTGCTATTGGTTGTTTTTCGGGTTTTCTATGCGGTAGATTGCAGCAGGGAGCCTGGGGATTAACCAAAGGTGCACCCGGAAAACTGGGCGGATACGAGATCTTGCCAACTTGGTGGCCTGAGAGCCACCTTGAACATAACTGGGTTATGTGAATTGTGATGGAAACGGGACTCGGTGGAAGTTTGACCCGCATATGACTTAAATTGTCGTTGCGGTGTGAGCACGGGTTAGATGGAACCGTACCCGCTCCTATGTCGTTCGGTTAAAGAGACTAAGGCACGTGGCACTTACCGTTGGCATAGATTAGGGTCTTTGGCGGTTGATGGCTTAAATTGTCGTGACCCAGGCCAAGAAGACAAATTGCTCATAGGTTTGGTCGTCAATTGACGATGGTGAGTCCGGACTGTTGACGGCTTAGATTGACGTGACATAGACCGGTTCACCGAGAATGTGCCCTGAGAGCACGTGGCGTGCGGCCGTGCGAGCCAACGTCTGTGATGAAATGGCTATATAAATATTGCTCGCTTATGCTAATGAAATGCAGGGAAGGAGCATCGCCGCCCGAGTTGGGGGCGGGTCGTTATAATTTGGTCAGCATTGCTGACCGTTGCCTTGTTTTGCCACCGTGCGGTGGTTTGTTGCTTGCAGGTGCAGCTGGACCAAGCGGTCAATAGTGGGCTAAAGCCCGAATGCGAAGCCGGCCCTTGAAGGCCTAATTGGAAGTGTTTACTGCTTTATTCATGTGTGACCGGCCTACGTGTCGTGGTTTGTAAAACATGTAATTTGAAGTGAAACATTTTGTAAGGCTTTAAGGCTTAATATTTTGGGTATTTTGTATAACATTCCTATTTTGTATTAGTAGACCTTCATGCTTTAATGCTGGTTCTTATTTGCAACTTTTATAAACTGCTTCTGCTAGAATGCTCTGTGTAGGACGTTGAGATTGGTTGGATGGTTTCCATAAGTAACCCCCGGTCTGTCTGTAGTATATGGAGTCGGGGCCCCGGCCGGACCTACTGCTATATGCTATACGACGGATATGGGGTGTTACAATTTGGTATCAGACTACTAGTTTTGGTCGGGCTTAAACTGAATTCGTGGCGAATTCTTTTAAGGGTGGTGAGCACATTGTGTGCGTCATTGTTATAATGGTAAAAGAACCCATGAATGTCCACTTAGGAATGAAAATACTCGTGTTTGGGGAACCTGCTGTGTTCCTATAATTGCTGTTTGCAATTTATTTGGTCGCTTAACGGTGTTTTGTACCACTATAGGTGACCAGAAGTGGTGTTGGGGCCGTCAGAACGTTGAGTTTCTGAGGCCTAGTAGTGACCGGATGTTGCTCCTGCAACACTCTGTCGGCTGAGAACATACGGTTGGTGGCTGAAGCGGTGTTGGCCGTGATAATGCCAGCACTGCAGCAAGGCAAACGCAGCGCCCGCTCCTGCGATGGAGCAAGAACCTCTGGCAGAGGCTGAGCCGAGGAGAGTGGAGCAAGTGGTTGTGGGACGGTAGTGCCAAGGAGGAAACTGAGAGGCAGCTTAAGCATGTAATGAGCTTTAACCCTCCATTATTCTCGGGTTGGGAACCCATCTCAGGCTGAAGACTGCTCTCCAGAGTGAAGAGAGTCATGACACAACAGAGACAGAGGAGTGGCAAATGACCACCATCGCTACGTTCCTTTTGGACGTGAAGCGAGGATGTGGTGGACAGATTGGAGCCTGCACTTACTGAGAGGTAGAAACTTGGTGATGTCTCGATGGTGGAAGTTCTCGAGATTATTCTTGGCTAGATACCTCCCTTCGACGCAGAAGATAGCATTGGAGAATGAGTTTCTGAAGTTGGTTCAGGTGAGAGGAGCATAGATGAATATCTCCATGAGTTCACTCGTTTGAGTCGATATGCTAGCTCCACCATCATGGATGAGGAGCGCAAGACTAATCGCTTCTATGAGGCTGAGGGATGAGTTGAGATTATTACTTTCGGGGCCGATGACGCAGGGTTTCTTGACCTTGTCAATACTGCCCGGTCCTTGGGAAGGACATGAAGAATATGCAGCAAAGAAAAGCTTGGGTGATAGAAATCTGAATTTAAAGTGCCACTATTTCAAAGTCCGGCTATCGGAGGTCTTTCAAGAAGCATAGGACTTTGGGTCCAGCTCCTTCTGGTGCTTCTGGGGCGACTACGAGTCGGACCCCGACCGTGTTTTACTTGTGGAAAGACGGGGCATTTTGCCCGTGACGTTTTGAGCGGACATCCTATGTCCGAGAGAAGGCCGGGAGCTACATATGAAGAGAAGGGAAAGGCGGAGGAGTCGACCGCATCCCATATGCTCCGGCCCAACCAAGGGTGTACAATCTTGGCCAACAGGAGGCCATCAAACAAGCTGATGTGGTGACAGGTACGTTTTAATTTATAGCAAGTCAATTTCTTTGATACTTTTTATGCACATGTTACCTTACCACTGCTTGTTTAGGATTTGTATTGATTTGTGAAAATCCGGCACGAGCACTCTTCGATACGGGAGCTTCACACTCCTTCTTGTCCGAAGGATTTATCACGCATCGGAGTCCCTTCTTCGATGCGAAGGATAAGTTGGAAGTGTTTGTTGCCCAATGGTGTTCAATGCGAGCGGACAAATCTGCGATGTTAAGATTCTATTGGGGAGCAGGAGTTTGACTTGCGGGCGTCTTTACTTCCGTTGTGGAGTTCGACGTCATATTTGCATGGACTGGCTCTCGGAGCAGCATGCCCATATAGATTGTGGTAGCAAGGAAGTCAAGCTGGGAGCAAGTCGTGAGACGACTTTTACGGCTTAAAGGGGTCGAGCAAGACTTTGATGTCTGCTCTTTAGGTGGTGAAGGCGGTTCGTGCCGGAGCAGAACTGTTCTTTACACTAGTGGAGGTTGCAAAGCCGAAGCCCGCGTTGGATTGTATTTCAGTGGTATCGAATACCCTGATATGTTCCCCGCAGATCTTCCTGGAGCCCTGCCTCAACGGGAGATAGATTTTACGATCGAGCTAATGTCAGGTGCAAAGCCTGTGTCACGATCTCCGTATCGGCTAGCGCCTAAGGAAATGGCGGAGCTGAAAGTTCAACTGCAAGAGTTGTTGGACAAGGGTATGTGCGCCCGAGTTCTTCGCCTTGGAGCGCACCGGTCCTCTTTGTTAGAGAAGGACGGGAGCTTGAGGCTATTGTATTGATTATCGGAGCTCAACAAGTTGACTGAGAAGAACAAGTACCCGATCCCCCGGATTGATGATCTATTTGATCAGTTAGTCGGGTCGACGGTGTACTCGAAGTTGGATCTCAAGGCTGGGTACTATCAGATGCGAATAAGGGAGAGTGATATCCGAAGACAGCGTTTAGTACGAGATACGGGCATTATGAGTTTACGGTCATGCCGTTTGGGCTGACAAATGCACCGTCAGTGTTCATGGATTTGATGAACAGGACTTTCAGGGAGTACTTGGACATTTCGTGATCATTTTCATCGACGATATTTTGGTGTACTCGCAAAGTGAGGAAGATCACTTCAAGCATCTTCATTTGGTGTTGGAGACGCTAAGGAGAAATCAGTTGTATGCCAAGTTCTCAAGTGCGAGTTTTGGCTATCCTCATGGCGTTCCTCGGGCATATAGTGAGTGGAGAGGGTATTGCTGTGGATCCGACGAAGATCGTTGCGATACGGGAGTGGCCTGAGCTTGCTACGGTAGCGGAAGTCCGGAGTTTTTCTGGGGCTTGTCGGCTATTATAGGCGCTTCGTAAAGAACTTCTCGCGGATAGCTTTGCCTCTCACTACTTTGACGAGGAAGGACATAAGTTCATTTGGACGCCGGAGTGCGCGCGATCTTTTGAGGAGTTGAAGTGTCGGTTGACCACGGCGCCTGTGCTGAGTTCGCCATGTGGGACCGAAGGCTACGAGATTTATAGTGATGCTTCGGGCAGCGGTTTTGGTTGCGTGTTACTGCAACACGGAAGCGTAATAGCTTATGGCTCGAGAGAGCTAAAAGTGCATGAGAGGAATTATCCGGTCCATGACTGTGAGTTAGCGCCGTGATTTTTTCTTGAAGCTGTGGAGACCTATTTGTACGTGTGAAGATTGATATCTACACCGATCACAAGAGCCTGAAGTATCTTATTGATCAGAAGGATCTGAATATGCGGTAGCGTAGATGGATGGAGTTCCTGGGACTATACATTCAAGATCCACTACGTGCCTGGCAAAGGCAATGCGGTTGCGGACGCGCTGAGTCGCCGACCCCCGCTCAAGCCAATTGGCTATCAGTGCATGATGAGCGGTTGGTGCGAGAGTTGGAGGCGTTGGAGATTGTTTGTGTGGATAGACAATCAAGACTGAAGTAGTTCTGAATTGGACTGAAGTCCAATATGACCTGGCTGATCGTATTCGGCAAGCTTTGGATATGGATGCTCATATGAAGCAGTTCATGGTAGAAGCTCTGGATGGGTCAAATTCCCAATTCGTCGTGGAGGACGGATTACTTTGGAAAGACGGTCGTTTGTGCGTCCCAAGTGTGGGCAATTTACGGGTGGAGTTATTGTACGAGGCACACCATACCAAGTACTCGATTCACCCGGGAGCACGAAGATGTACCGTGATGTGAAGAAACTGTTTGGGTGGCCGAGTTTGAAGAAGGATGTGGCGCTATACGTAGCAAGTGCCAAACTTGCACCTTGGTAAAGGCAGAGTGCCAAAAGCCGGAGGATTTCTTAAGTCTTGCCTATTCCGGAGTGAAAATTTGACGACATCTCTATGGACTTTGTGTACGGTTTGCCAAGGTCGCAAAAGGGGAACGACGCCATTTGGGTGGTTGTTGATCGATTAACGAAGGTGTCACATTTTATTCCGCATAGGAAGATGATCCGGTGGAGAAGTTGGCAAAGCTTTATGTAGATAACATAGTACGGCTTCATGGTGTGCCCCGCAACATCGTGAGTGACCGGGATGGGCGGTTCACGTCCAATGATTGGAGGCTAGTGCAAGCAAATGTTGGGAACAAAGTTGAAATTCAGCACAACCTTCCATCCGCAAACGGATGGGCAGACCGAGAGGGTCAATAGAACCATGGAAACATGCTTCGCATGTGTGTCTTGGATTTTGGAAAGCAATGGGAAGACCACCTTTATTTGGTGGAGTTCGCATACAACAGCTACCAAGCGAGTATTCAAATGGCGCCCTTCGAGGCCCTATATGGTAGAAAATGTCGCACGTCATTTTCTTGGTTAAAACGGGTGAGTCAAAGTTGTATAAGCGATCGAAGTGGAGGATGATGCTACTTCTTTGGTGAGAACCATTCGGAGAGGTTGCTTATCGCTCAGGACCGGCAAGCAAAGTACTATAATCCAAGCCAGGAACATGGAGTTCGCTGTAGGTGATTATGTATACTTAAAGATCAAGCCATTCAAGGGTGTCTCGTGGGTGCGGCGATTGAAAAAGCTAAGCCTGAGGTACCTTGGACCGTTTCGAGGTTTTGGAGCGAGTTGGTGAGGCGGCTATTGGTTGAAGCTTTTCAGTGGAGCTTGGTGTTTACACGATGTATTCCATTTCGGTACTTTGGAAGGCGTGCAGAGCCTACGCAAAGTGATCGCGGTTGATCAAGTGCCGGTGGATAGTGTGTTGGAACACCCTATTACTAATTTGGGTCAAGATCACTATGTCTCTAGGAACCTTTGCTTGACCTTCTGTATAGCTTAATAGGTCAATTAGAATTGAGTCTAAGGGTTAGAAGTCTAGGATTGGAAGCTGCCCTGAAGACCAAGTTTTTCTGTCTGCAGACTAAGTCCTATCGTCGAGCTCAGCACGACGATTCGTCGAACTCCGATCGACGATCGTCTAGCTCAACTTCGACAGATCGTCGAGCTCCACTCGACGATTGCTGAGCTCAACTTCATAATATCGTCGAACTCCATTCGACGATCGATGTCTCAGGTCGACGATTTTGACTCTGCACTGGATCTTTATCTCTGAGCTCAGTTCGACGATCTTTGAGCTCAGATCGATGATTATTTGCTGCTTGAGTTTTCCAGTTCGCTGAGCTCAGCTCGACTATAGCAGAGCTCAGTTCGACGATTTCATTAACTTCCAGAATTTCAAATTCAAATCAGACAGGAGTTATTTCTGCAATTAATTCAGAGATTTGCTAGCCGTTTTCATTTACTTCTGGACCAAGTTTCAAGGGATCTTTCAAGAATAATTCTGTGGACTTTCCTCCAGAAGAGTTTTTGGCAATTAGGATGCAATCAATGCAGACCACGGCTATCTTTGACAGAGAATGATATTCTATTCTGGAACAGAGAAAAAAGACGGATGTTTTTTGAATCTACATCAACCAGAATAGACACACAAATATACAGAATACAGAAAGATACTCAAAAAGTTTCTGTCAAAAAGAATTCTGAAGAACACTCATCAAAGAGATCAAGCTTTCAAAAATCTCAGATCTCCTTCAGCTCTCAAAGTGTTCAGGCCAACATCATTTCAAGACTCCAGACACTCAACATTTCAGCTTGCTGAAATCATTATTTGCTGGAGTTCTATCTTTGAAGGACTATTACCCTCAGCAAAGCTCTTCTTCTCCTGAAGATCTCAGGACTCAGGGGAGCTTTGACATCAATCCACTTAGTCTTCTCAGTTGGTTGAGAAGAGAAGACTGCCATAACTCTCTCACCCCCCACTCTGTAAAGGTTTTTTTCAAACTCCCTTCAAAAGTTTGAATCTGGTTTTTGAGCACCTTGTCAAAAGCTCATTGGTGGCAAGACACCTGATCAAAAAATCTGCTTTGGTTTTTGAGCACCTTATCAAAAGCTCATTGGTGCCCAGGACACTGATCAACTCATCCTGCAGTGGATTCCTACCTAGGGTGGTAGAAGAGTGGATGTACCCAAGTTTGGGGAACCACTATATTCCCTTGTGTCTTCTGGTTTTGGGGCTTGTTTTCTTTTGTTTCTGGCCTTGATTTTTTTGTGCTTAGTATTTGCATAGCTCAGTATTGTGTTTAGATTTTGTTTTCGCTTCTGCTCACACATATTACAATCATTGTTGTAAAAGTTTGCAAAAGTTTTTATAGCACCATATACTCTATTCACCCCCCCCCCCCTCTAGAGTATATCAGATCTAGTTTACTCTTTCATAGTGGGCTAACGCAAAGTC
>CM077156.1:153518348-153611679 GCA_039583875.1 Platanthera guangdongensis | reverse complement strand
AAAATTCGTCTAAGGAAAATTCGACGGGGAATCACCAGTGATTCTCGCCGATTCGGCGAGAATCACTAGGTGATTCTCGCCGAATCGACGAGAATCTTAGTGATTCTCGCCGACTCCTTCTGGCTACCTCAAAACGGTGCCAAGTAAGATTCGGCGAGAATCACTAGTGATTCTCGCCGAACCAGTGACCAAGCAGCTCATATATACAAAGTGAAATTCGTTGAGAATCAATAAGTGATTCGGCGAAATCACTAACGATTCTCGACGAATCGTCGAGAATCACTTGGTGATTCTCGCCGATTCGTCGAGAATCGCCTGCGATTCTCGCCGATTTTCACTTAGCGTTTTCTCAGGATGCTGCTGGACCGGATTCTGCCTCTGGACTACTTTGACCGACTTAGGGATTTCTAGTGTGGGTCCCACAAACGGTCATATTGGAGTTATCTACAGTATATATATTCCAGTATTTTGAACAGTAAAATCACGGAGAAAGGAAAAGAAACCGAGCCTCGACAAAACCCTAATTTCGCGATTCCTCTCCGCCGCCGCTGTCGCGCTCGGCAAGTTGGTCGCCGTCAACAATCGAGAATCCTTCGTGATCTCCGGCGTCAGAAGCTTAGCAAAGCTTGAGTCTCACGTGTCTATCCAGAGATCTCTGTCTCTCAATTTGTTGACCGGGAAAACTCCCCCGTCCGAATCGATCGAGACGACCGATCCTAGAGTGACCGTTGGTAGACCTAGTTTGCTGCTATGAAGTTTGGATCTCCAAGTTCAGCAACCGCTCATCATCGTTGCCGCCGATCCCGAAGCTAGCCGCCACTAGTGTGGCCACCGCCGGTTCCGGGGAGATCCTCTCCAAGAGAGACCAAGGTTGTAGACACTTCATCGACTTCAAGAACACGTCGTCAAACGAAGAGGAACACCGTAGTCTCCAAAAGAAGTTTGTATCACGTATACATTCTATATTTAATTTGTTGTAAAGGAACATTTGTTCCGTGTTGTAAGGGTTGGGTGCAACCCGTTTTGTGGGAGTGTTGACTCTCACGTGTGGAAGGGCTCCTTCCGTTAGTGCAGGGATTGGATTTCAATCCCGTTGGAGAAGTGACCGAGTCGTCCCTTGTTGGGAGATAGGTCGAAGGGGGAAAGTGGATGTACCCAAGTCGGGGAACCACTATAAATTTCCTGTGTATTCTGTGTGCTGTGCTTTTTACTTTTATTGTGCAGGTACTTTCGTAAATTCCGCAAAAGCGCTACACGTCACCTATCCCCCCCCCCCATAGGTGCACATAGCTGACACTAGGTGGACTTTCAACCTTAATGGGTCCTTGGTTACCCATTGGACTCCCTTAGTGCTTGGCAAGGTCTAGGTGGGTCCCTTTGGCCAAGGATAGGTCAGTTGACCATGTATGAGCTTAGTTTGACTTGATTAGGGTTTGAGTTGACTTTGGTCAACTTAACCATTTTAGTTGACTCTAATGGGTCATCATGGATCTAATGGACCCTCTATCAGGTTAGTGATGTTGTGGTGGGGTCATGGTGTCATGGTGAAGCCCTATGGTTATCCCTAAACTAGTAATTGGAATTCTACTATTTGCAGACCATTATGGTTTCCACCTTTATGTCTAAGCTCACTTGGTATTCTTGGGCTTCCTAGGGTTTTATCATGACCTAGTCATGGCAAAACCACTCTTAGTGGTCTAGTTGTCTGAGGGATGTTACATATCTATACTGGTGAAGTTTTTGTGCTAACCACGCTCCACGCTCACCGCACTAAAAATGTTGAAACTAAAAACTCGGTCTCTGTGGAGTTCACTCATTAGAGAAGGGGTGATCACACACTTCTCTTCCGCGAGCTGAAAAACTAAGAAAAAAGAATAGGAGACAGACCCAAGGGCTCGACGTGGAGGTCTCACCATACACCCGGAAGATCTTAGAGCTCTTCCCCTCCCTAGACAAATGTCGAGCTAAGGATACCTCAGAAAGCGCAAGAAGACTGGGGCATAAGTGAGCATGCATTCTAAGGTACCCCTTGAGTTTATTTATAAATTTCTGAGAACGACCTGCAAATAGCCATCCTCCGCTGTTCCGAACAGCTATGTGTAGCCCAGCTGGGTCTGCCAACAGCGTAACTCAACTGTTTTGGAAAGCTATTTGCACCCCCTACAAGGGCTTCCAGGTAATTTTTCCTCGGGGCCCCACTGGGCGAGTGCCGAGAACATGGGTTCAACTCGCCATTTTACTGGGCAGATGCGGCCTGACTCCCGTAGCTCGCCTTTTATCTCTAGGCGAGTGCGAGCCGGGCTACGGTGGCTCGCCTGCCCCTCACACAGAGGCGAACCGGCGGGAACTAGTGGCGGGCGCGAGCTGGGTGGGCTGGCTCGCACGGTTCGCTCGCCTAGCCTTGGCAAGAGCGAGCCGACCATCTGGATTCATCTGCCAACTATATTGATGTGGGGTGGGTGTCCTGGCTCGCTTGCCTAGCCAGATGGGCCCACTCGACGAACACGGGTTGTACAATCTCTTACTGATCCATGATGAAAATGGATTGCCAATACCGAGCTAGTCCTTCGGGCTGCAGGTCTATCGGCCAAGCAACACAGTGCTAGAAACACAGAGATCTCTGTTTAGGTCTACAATAAGAACTTTCCCTATCTCTATTCGCGGTGGCCGGAGAATCCCGATTTTCTCCTTCGATCGAACAATGATGGCAGAGGCGGTGGCTTTACGCGAGATGAGAGACGGAATTTTCTCTTCCCGATTTAGAGAATAGGCGGCGGCAAGAGCTCAGATCCGACAAGATCTTGTCCGGTGGAGGGAAAAAAGGTAGATCTGTTTCACGAGCAGTGGATCTGCTCTTGTCCACATACAAGCGCTAGTGATAATGAAGTGTAATGCGGCGGTGGTCGGAGAGAATGGCCGGCGGCCGGAGACGAGAGAGAAAGATTGAATTGGAAGAAGGGGAAGAGAGAGAGAGAGAGAGAGAGAGAGAGAGAGAGAGAGAGAGAGGAGGGAGAGAGACGACAAAGACTTAATTCATTCATTAATTAATTCCTAACTACAGCCCTGAGGTAATACTTATAGCTAATTCCTGCGGTTAAGGCCTGGCACATAATTTGCCAGCTCATAACCTTCATGTAGCCTATTTTGTAGCCTATCAATATTAATATTATGCCATATATGCGGCTACAATCCCTGCCCTGCCCGAGAGTGCTGCCCGGGTCGTCCGTGGCTGCCCCATTTTTTTTTTTGTTTCATCGTTTCTTTAACCCGTGGTGGGCTGGAAGCGCGATCGACGACGGCGGGGGACTGGAGGCAGCTGGCGCAGAAGCCATGATGCTCGTCGAAGGGACCGGCGAGGGTTACTGGAGGAGACCGTCCCTGAAGCAGGCAATTTGGTGCAAGGCTCGGTGGCTTCCTGGCTGAGGTGCGCACCCTGTGGAGATAAAAGACGATGACCCTTTGATGATTAGGATGAGAAACATCCCTGTTATTGTTGTCGGGTTTAGCTTGTATGTTATGTAACTCCTGCTCCCTGTCCTGTGGGCTTGATTGTTGCAGCAAAGGGGTAAAATTAGTGGAAATAATGGAATCTTGCGGGTGGATGACGAGAGAGCTGGGAAGGAGGAGGGCTTCCCTATTTGCCAGATCGGGGAATGCTATATCTGGTCCTTGTTGTCGGGTTGCTGTTAGGAATCCTTGATGCGGGTTCCCCTGTATCAATGGCAATGAATTAGAAGTAAGTGAAGAATTTAGCGGGGGGATGACAGCAGGATCTGTGTGGAGGTTGCCGTCCCTGTGAGTGTTTTGAAAACTGCCTGGTGATTGTAGTTCCCCGGGTTGGTGTAGATGTGCGTCCTGGAGGATTGGAGTCGCTACTGCGTTATCGTTCTGGGGAGGAGGTTCCTGCTGCAGAGAAACCGGGTGAGACATAATAAGTGTGGAGGTATCAGGGATGACAATTGGTGATGTTGGTGTAAGATCTTCCATGTGTCCCCCTGCGGATGGAGGAGCTGAACATGTGCAGTGTTGTTCCAAATGTTGAAGTGTATCTTTGTCGATGCTGGAGAGAGGTCCCGGTGGATTCTTCGGGCAGCAGACCTTCCCAATGAATGAGTCCCTGTGGATTGTCTGTCCCTCGTGCTGGACTGTTCGTCGCTCCAAGATAGCAATTGGATGCCGCCCTGTGTTGTGTGCTAGATCCAGATCCGGAAGTTCATGAGTTGGATAGGATGCGCTTGGATGGTATGGCTTTAATAGGGATACATGAAAAACTGGATGTATCCTACTTGTAGGCGGTAGGGCTAATTTGTATGCTACTAATCCAATACGTTGTAAGATTCGATATGGTCCGAAATATCGGAGGCGGAATCGTTTGCATGTTTTTTTGTGCATGGTGGATTGGCGATAAGGGTGAAGCCGAAGCAACACTAGATCGTCTTCCTGGAAGGAAATCTCCTGTCTATTGCGATCGGCATTTTTTTTCATTTTATACTGAGCGTGTTGTAAGTGCTGTTGAAGTTGTAGTATTAAAGTGGTTCGACTGGTGTTCTCGGGCATGAGGTGAGTGGACGCCTCTCCCGCTGTGTAAGCCAGAAAATTTGGCGGTGGTCGGCCAAACATGGCTTCAAAGGGTGACATTCCTGCCGAGGCATGATAGCTAGTTTTGTAGTGGTATTCTGCCCAGCTCAATATTTTTGCCCAATGCGCCGGATGTCGATGTGTAAACAAGCGTAAGTATTGATTGAGGCAACGATTAACGCGCTCGTTTGGCCATCCGTTTGGGGATGGTAAGCCGTACTAAAGCGTAATTTTGTGTCGTTGGTTTTAAAGAAGGTTGACCAAAAGGTACTTAAGAAAATCGTATCCCTGTCCGACACTATGGATTCGGGCAGCCCATGCAATTTGCCGCAATACTCCCAAAAGGTTTGGGCTACTAGTTGAGTTGTGTAATGAGAGGGTAGGGCGGCAAAATGTGCCCCTTTTAGTGAGTCGATCAACCATTACCAAAATTGTTGTAAAAGATTGTGATGTCGGTAGATGTGTAATAAAATCGATAGAGATGTCAGCCCATATTTGATTGGGGATGGGAAGAGGTTGCAAGGTACCGTAAGGCAAGGTATTGCGATCTTTCCCCTTTTGGCAGGCATCACAATGATGAATGTAATCATGTACATCCTTTTGTAGTCTGGGCCAGTAGTAATATGGGGCCAATCGTTTAATAGTTGCTATGATACCGGAATGCCCCCCGATTTTTGTGCCATGGGCCTCACTGATGAGAATGGTACGTAGGAGGGAGTCTGGTTTGTATAATTTCTTGTTGTAAAAAAGTTTTTTGCCCACTAATTCCCACTCGGGTATAGTATCCGGGTGTGTTTTTAATGTGACACGTATATCCTGTGCATTGGAATCTACGAGGTAGTGAGTGTCCAAGTCATTAAACAAATTGGAATAGGAAAATGAAACGTTCTGAAAACTATGGATCGCAGCATCCTCGGGCGGCTCATACATGCGTGAAAGTGCGTCTGCCGCTGTATTCTGTCGGCCAGGCCTATATTGTATGAGATAATTGAAACCTAGCATTTTGGAAAGGAATTTTTGTTGCTCGGGCATGGTCATTACTTGGGAGTTGAGATTGTGGAGTGTTTGATGGTCTGTTAAAAAGGTAAATGTCGAACCTATTAAATATTGTCTCAATTTGCTTACCGCTGTTGTAATAGCTAACATTTCACGGATATATGTTGATTTGGCCTGTTCCTGGCGGGACAGTTTTTTACTAAAATACGCGATCGGATGTCCTTGCTGGCTGAGTAATGCTCCTATACCGACCTTAGAGGCATCACATTCAATTGTAAATGGAATTGTAAAGTTCGGTAATGCCAAGACTGGGGCGGTGGAGAGTAATTCTTTAATGTGGTTAAAAGACGCGTGACTTTGAGCTGTCCATTCGAAACCATTTTTGACCAACAAATATGTGAGTGGGGTTGTAATGGTTGTGTACTGACGAATAAACCGTCGATAGTATTCAGCTATCCCCAAAAAAGAACGTAGTTGTTTTTGATTTTGTGGCACGGGCCATTCCGCAATAGCGGCCAACTTGCTTGGAGTGGGGCATACACCATCTGGTGTTATGACGTGGCCGAGGAACTCTATAGTGGAAACGGCAAGGATACATTTGGTGGGTTTGAGAGATAGATGATGTATCGACAAAAGGTGGAAAACTTGGCATAATTGATGTGCATGTAGCGCCACGGAGGGGCTATAAATTAAAATATCGTCAAAGAAAATGACGACTAAGCGGCGGAGGAATGGTTTAAAAATGGTATTCATTAAAGCTTGAAACGTGGCCGGGGCATTGTAAGGCCCAAAGGCATTACAAGGAACTCGTATAATCCATTATGTGTCCTAAATGCTGTTTTGTGAATGTCTTGTGGGTGCATGCGAACTTGATGATATCCCGAGTGTAAATCGAGTTTGGAAAATATTGTTGCCCCATGGAGTTCGTCAAGTAGTTCGTCTATAGTAGGCATCGGAAAACTATCCTTCACTGTAAGAGAATTTAATGCGCGATAGTCCACACAAAAGCGCCAAGTGCCATCTTTTTTCTTGATAAGGAGGACTGGAGAACTAAAAGTGGAATGACTTGGTCGTATGAGACCTTGGGATAACATTTCCGCTATTAAAACGTTCATCTCGTTTTTTTGAACATAAGGATACCTATAGGGTTTTACTTTGGCAACCTTAGATTCATCAGACAACGGGATCTTATGATCCAAGGTCTAACGGGAGGTAAACCCGTGGGTTTCCGGAACAACGTGGTAAAATTATTGAGGGTGGACTGTATAGCCGATGTGAGGTAGTTGGGAAATCCTGGGATTCTTGTAGGTTGGGATCTGTTTGAAAACACAAAAGCATAGATTCAATGGAATCTTGCACAATGAGTTTATGTATTTGTGAACGTAGCGGAGCCAGCAGTTAGTGAGGTGTCTCCTGTGATTGTACAGGATTCCCAGTTCTTGGTAGGTGAATGACATTGTGCGGGTAGTATAGTCGATGGTTATTGGGCCTAACGTCTCCAACCAATTAAAAACCCAAATGATATCCGCCCCATGGAGATCAGTTATAAACAAGTCCATGATAAATTGGATTTTCTGTATTGTTAAGGGTACGTGCGGACACCGTTCTTTACAAAACATATTACTCCCGTTGCCGACATGGACTTTAAATGGAGAAATTGAAACTGTTGGTAATTTGAGAAATGATGCAGCTCGTTTAGTAATAAAACTATGAGTGCTTCCGTTATCGAGAAATATGTGGATTGTGGAATTTCCGATCTTACCACGTACCCGAAAGGACTTGGAGGGGAATGTACCCATGAAAGCATTGACACTAATTTCTGGATTAGAGGGTTCATCTGGGTCTAGTTGTTCGTCGAGCGGAGGTGGTGGCTCATCGTCCTCCTGGTCCGGACCCCGTCAAAAAAATAAAGTGTCTATCGGTTTTTTACATTGTGTCCTGGGGTATAGCGTTCGTCACACGTAAAACACTGTCCGCGTTCGCGGCGTGACTGTAGTTCTGTTGGGGTTAGTCGTTTAACAGCAAAGCGATCGTTTTTATGATGCTGAATGTGTAAATTGTGGCCGGGTGGATGTGGTCGGTTGTGCCATGGTTTAGTGGGTTGGTGTTTTTGGTCGTCAGGGCCCGGATCTTCAAAAAGGCGAGCCAGACGGAACGCTTCGTAGAGAGAAACTGGTTGTTGGGCGACCACAGCCCGTTTGATGTGTGGTTTAAGACCAGAAATAAAATTTCGTCGTAACACATCTTGAGAAAAACCATCTACTTGACAAGCTAATAATTCAAAAGCATCTTGATAATGAGCACTGTAGAAACTTGTGTTAATTTCATGAGCTTACCAAGCGGGTCTTCATAATCGGTTGGGCCAAATCTACCAAAGATAGCTGTTTTAAATGTCATCCAATCTGAGCAGAGGCCGTTGCGCAATAAACCTTGAAACCACTGAGATGCGGGCCTGTCCAAGTGCATAGAGGCTATAAACACAAAATCGAAGGGGTTTACGTTATTATACCTGAAATACATCTCGATTTTGTAAAGCCAGTCCGTGGATCGCCGCTAGAGAACATTGGGCAGTCAATTTTTGCGGGTGCCGAACAGAAGCCATCGATGCGGGAATTCGTGGCGCCGAAGTCGTGAGGTGATTTGAAAATGCGGAAAAGAGACAGATAAGGAGTTATTGCTGGTAGGTGCAGAGGATGGGCCGGCTGGTGTGGGGACAGGCCCCATGATGCCAGGCTGTGATGAGGCAGCCCCATGAAAGGTCAAGATCGGCGCTCGGGACCGGGAGACCTCTGTCGGCGTGCCCACGGGTAACGGAGGCATGCGCTCCAGAGGAATGCCAAGGAGGCCGAACGAGAAATGAGGTAGAACCGCTGGAATCGCCGGTCTGAGCCGGCAAGATCCCCGCCGACGTGCTGGGTTGGGCTGGGATCAATACCCCATGAACTGCTGCAATTCTTCCCGCAAGGTCTGAAAAATCCTTAGTAAGAGGAGATGGGACTCTTGCATCTGCTGTTGATTGTGCTGAAATCGTTCTTGGGCCTGTTGATGTGTGGCCAGTGAAAGATGAAGTTTCTGCAATTCTTGAGAAACCGATCTTGAGTAGATTGAATGGAATCGCAGATGGCATTATGCTGATCCATGTAAAGGACATGGCGGCGGTCGAAATCGGCCCATGTGATGGCGTCGGTTTGGACGGTGGTGTCGGGAGGAGGGTTCGTCGGGGAAGATGGCGGGGGCGCGTCCATGGGAAGCGCAGCTTCTCAACGAGAGCACCAAATGAAGTGTAATGCGGCGGTGGTCGGAGAGAATGGCCGGCGGCCGGAGACGAGAGAGAAAGATTGAATTGGAAGAAGGGGAAGAGAGAGAGAGAGAGAGAGGAGGGAGAGAGACCAGAAAGACTTAATTCATTCATTAATTAATTCCTAACTACAGCCCTGAGGTAATACTTATAGCTAATTCCTGCGGTTAAGGCCTGTCACATAATTTGCCAGCTCATAACCTTCATATAGCCTATTCTGTAGCCTGCCAATATTAATATTATGCCATATATGCGGCTACAGATAAACCACGAGCTTTAGGTCAAGCACAGGGACGGGAAATTTTTTCTTTTCTTTTTGCGATCTGGTGCCAGCAACGAAAAAAGGGACGGCGGCGGATGAGATATTTTTATTTTGATTGCAGGGGCCAAGAAGTTCCAGGCGGTGCACAGGAACAACAACCACAGGAAAAATTTCCCTATTCCCTATCCCGTTCAAGGAAGTAGCGGCGCGCAGACTTCCCTTCGATAGAAACACCGGACAGGAGCGCGGCGACTTCTTCCTCTAGATTTCAGCGGCGGTGATTTTCAGAAACGGGAGTGAGATTCTTCCTTACCGATTGTTTCTAGCGGCGGCGGAAAATGAACTCCGGAGAGGAAGTGGTTACGGGATTTTTCAGAGTGACATGGCAGTTACTTCGAAGTGTCGCTCGAAGCATCCGGATGGTGATCAAAGTGTAATCACATATTTGTTGCCTCTAGGTGGGTATAAATAGACAAACCCTATAAGTTACTACGGGTATTAGATATCTGTGTATCCGAACCGACCCATTAAGCCTCCAAAATCATTATTTGTCCAAATATAGATTAACAAACGAGTGATCCACGTACAAGAACTCTGCTTAAGAGCTGACTCTCATGAGAGTAGCTAAAGTCTTACCTTTTTCCCCCTCAGAGTATTGTAAGGGAACAGTGGCATGTTGCTATCCTAGAAACTAACTTCTATAACTGGCTATTACTATTAGTGCATTTTGTTGGAATTGGGCAAGACCCCGTGGTGTTTCCCTTTCCGGTTATTTCCACGTAAAATGTTTGAATGTCCTGATGTTGGTATGCTTTTTGATTATTTGCGTATTTGGATTACTCTCGAGTTAAGAAAGTCTGATTCTTCTGATCCGTGGGAGCATTAAGCGACCAGTAACAGTTTGGCATCATTTGTGAGAAAGTGTTACCAATGCTCTGAAGAACTTTTGAAGACTTCACTTGCTTCGCAAAGTACTCTTGATTGACAGCAATAGCGAGAATAAGTGCTCGCACAGCCAATAGGGTGTTTTCAGAGGCACACACTGACCTAGTACCCGGCTAACTCCCCTGCATGCAACATGTTGCTTCTAAAGGAGGCTGTAACTGTGCCATCAACATTTTTCGACGAGCAAGTTTGTGTGATGGAGGAGAACTAGAATGAGGTGCTCACCCTGTTGAGAAACTTAGGCGCCCATCAAGCCCCAACCCGATTATCGCTCCAGGTGTCTGACTCCCGCTGGCACCCAACCATGTTTTTCCCAAAGGCATCACTTCGAAAATCCTGTTGCGATTGAATTTTTTGTCTATGTCAGCTCCATCCATGTCATACTGTCTGATGGGATTCTCAGGTATGTGTTATATGGACCCCCTACCAAAAACCAAGGGGATCCTTTTTTCCAAGGAGAATGTCATACCAAAAGGTTCATGTTTCAGTAGAGGATCCAACCTTCTCCCCCGATCCACGAGCCAATTGTCGGAACATTCATCTTCTAAGGTTATACATCTTTTAAAAAACATTCACATAATACAAAAATTGTGTGTAAGTAATAAATCATAGAATATAGTAGTATGATAAGATATATACATTATAACAAAAACCCATTATGGGGCATAAGAGTCCAAAATGATCATCTTAATAATATGATAACAAAATATTAACTCTACAAAAAGAAATCACTCTTGCTCTCTCCTCCTCAAAATAATACCCTCATATCCCCGTAGATCGTCCGGATTGGTGTTGGGAACTCATCAACAGGACCACATTTATGCTCCTCCATCCGCTCCTACTCCATCAATGGGCACATCGGGTCCTAAAATGATACGTACAAAAGAATGTTAGCTACGACGGACCAAGTATACATAATAGTCGAACTATTCTATAAAAGAGAAACATCCTTTGGTGCAATATTCATAAATGTCATTATACCCTCATTTTTTATTTAAAGAGAAAAATATACTAAAGATTTTTTTTCAAATACTTTTAAAATATGGGTTACACCTGTAATTTTACATCTCTTGCTAAAGTCATCTCACCCATCTTCTAATAGATGAGGACCAATATTGGATGGACCAAAATAACTAAAAAGTAATAAAAAGTTTTAAAACAAATGTCTTCCTTCTCCTTTCTGCTTCACTTCCTAGCTGGGGTGGATTTAAGGGGGCCTGTGGGGGCACAGGCGCCCCCCCCCCCCCCCCCCCAAGATTTTTTTTAAAAAACAAGTATACTGAAGGGCGGATGCAGTGTAAAGTGAGGGGGTGCAGCCGCACCCCTTGAATTTTTTTTAAAAAAAAATTAATACAGCTCGAATAAACAGTGGTTTTAATAAAAACTAATGTCTATTCTATGGTTCATTGTAGAATAGACAACGGTTCTTATAAAAATTGGTGTCTATTCCCTTATTTTTTGCTATAATAGACAGTGGTACATTAGCTTTTGTTCTATCTTCTCAAATTGCAACTCTAGCCCGGTTGCCCAAAACTCTCCCGCATGCCGCAATTGCAGGTTCTTCTGAAATCTGAGACTCTCAACCCTAGGCAGAAGGATTCTTTTGCACTTCGGAGTTAGAACACTGCAGTTTCTTCTAAAATCTAAGACTCTAAGTTCTGATCTTGTCATTCATCTTCCATATTTGATAGTTCATAGTTCCAACTTTCATGGATTTACTTGAAATTTTTTGCTTCATTCTCAAATTTCTGATACCTATCTCAAATAGATAATGTCTATAAGCTTAAGATGGTTATACTTTCAATTATGGTCATAGCTCTCGATGCTTGAATCTGTACAGGCAATTTTAAAACCTAAGCTTAAGATGCTTGAATCTTGATAGTTCTTAAGATGGTTAAACTTCCAGTCTACTAGTCAAGTTTTTTTCATGCAATGTTGAACACTTGAACTAAATTCATGTAATTAGGTTTTCATGAAAAAGTTAAAACAATTAACTCATTTTTCAGTAAGAAGTCCTCAACTTAAGTCGATACTCCATCATTATCAGAACCAGTTAAAGTTCAATCCCCTTTAGTTATTGTTGATTCTTCCCTAGTTGAGAATTCTTCACTGACTTCGAGCGTGATCCTGGATTACGCCCTCAAATTTGGGAATATCCTATAAATCAACAAGATGAAATGGGGTGAGCATATATTAAAGCTGGGTCTTATCGACACAAGCTTCAAGACTATCCATCCTCAGGTGAACATAATCAAAGATTTCAAAGTTCCTGGTTTGAGAGATTCCCATGGTTGGAGTATTCTCCTGCAAAAGATGTTGCATATTGTTTGTCGTGTTATATCTTCAATAAACAAATTCCTGGCCGGTTTGGAACAAGTTCATTCACAACCGAAGGATTTCGAACTGGGGGAAAGTTAATGAAAAGAATTGAGCTTTTTGACTCATGTTGTTAAGGATTATTCTTCTCCACACAACATTGCAGTCAAATGTTCTGCAGATTTAATGTCTCAATGTCAACATATAGAAACAATGATGGAAATACAATCTTCTCAGCAAATTGCAATTAACCGGCTGCGGGTCGGAACTTCAATTGATGTTGTGTTATTGTGCATTTCAAGGTATTGCATTTCGAGGTCATGATTAAAGTGAAGAATCAATTAATCGTGGTAATTTTGTCCAAGTTATTAAATTACGTAGAACTTATAATAAGGATGTTGATGAGCTTGTATTAGAAAATGTCCCAGGAAATGTTATGTACATATCGCCGATTATTAAAAAGGATCTTCTTTCTGTTATGTCAAGAATGGTGCAAGATATTATTCGTAGGGAAATTGGTGATTCTAAATATTGCATAATAGTTGATGAGTCCATAGATGAATCAAAAAGAGAGCAAATGGCTATCGTAATTCGATTTGTGGATGTTTGTGCGTTTATGCAGGAAAGGTTCTTAGATCTTGTTCATGTTGCATATACTAGGCACTAACTCTTAAGAATGAAATTCCTGCAGTACTCTATCGTCATAATTTGAGTATTCAAGATATGAGGGGTCAAGGATATGATGTTGCAAGTAAGATGCGAGGTGAATAAAAGGTCTAAAAAATTTGTTAGAACACCCTATTACTAATTTGGGTCAGGATCACTATGTCTTTAGGAAACCTGTTTTTGACCTCCTGTATAGATCTAAAGGTCAATTAGAATTGAGTCTAAGGGTTAGTACTTAGGTTTGGAAGCTGCCCTCAAGACCAAGGATTTTCTGTTTGGAGACTAAGTCTTATCGTCGAGCTCAGTACGACGAATCGTCGAACTCCGGTCGACGATCGTCTAGCTAATCTTGGACAGATTGTCGAACTCCATTCGACGATCGCTGAGCTCAACTTCAACAAATCGTCGAACTCCATTCGACGATCTTCGAGCTCAGTTCGACGATCTTGACTCAGTATTGATTCTCTATCTCTGAGCTCAGTTCGACGATCTTTGAGCTCAGATCGACGATTTATGTTGTTGTATAAGTCCAAATCGCTGAGCTCAGTTCGACGATAGCAGAGCTCAGTTCGACGTTTTTCTGATAACTTCAAGGATTTTTCAAGATTCAAATTCAGAACAGTTAAGGAGTTATTCAACAATTAATTCAGAAGATTTTCTAGCCGTTTTCATTTATTCTGGACCAAGTTTCAAGGGATTATCAAGGAATGTTTCTTTGGACTTTCCACCAGAAGTCATTTGCAATTAAGGATGCAATTAATGTCAGGCCAACGGCTATTCTTGACAGAGGATGATTTTCTATTCAGTACCAGAGAATAAAATTCAATTTTTTTGAATCTCTCCATCACTCAGAACATAGATCAGAAGAGAGACAACACAGACAAGAAGAACAAGAACAAAATATTCTCTGTCTTAAAGAATTCTCTCAAGAACACACACAAAAGGAGATCAACAAATCTGAAATCTTGAGATCACCTTTGATTCAAGTGTTCATGGTCAACATCTTTCAAAGACTCCAAACACCTAACATTTCAGCTATTGTTGAAATCATCAATTGCTGGAGATCAACTTCTGAAGGCCTATCACCCTACAGCAAAGCTTTATTTCCTGATCATCTCAAGGACTCAGGGGGAGCTCTGACAACATAAAATTCACATAGTCTTCTCAGCTGCTTTGAGAAAGAGAAGACTTGCATAACTCTTTCATCCCCATCTCTGTAAAGGGTTTTTCAAACTCCCTTCAAAAGTTTGTGCTTGGTTTTTGAGCACCTTGTCAAAAGCTCATTGGTGGCAAGACACCTGATCAAAAAATCTAATTTGGTTTTTGAGCACCTTATCAAAAGCTCATTGGTGCCCAGGACACCTGATCAACTCATCCTGCAGTGGATTCCTACGTAGGGTGGTAGAAGAGTGGATGTACCCAAGTTTACGGGAACCACTATAGCTCCTTGTGTCTTCTGGCTTGCTTATCTTTATCTTTTATTTCTGACTGTGATTGTTTTGTGATTAGTTTAGATCTGTGATTAATTTCTGTTGTAGGTTATTTTGTGATTAGATTTAATAGTTGCTTCCCTGTTCACTCAGATTACAACAATTGTTGTAAAAAGTTTTCAAGCACCATATACTCTATTCACCTTCCCCCCCTCTAGAGTATATCAGATCTAGCTGCACTTTCAATTGGTATCAGAGGGAGGTTGGTTAAACATACCACACCTTGGTGGTTGCACAAGCTAACACCTGAACCCAAAGATTCCTAGTTAGATCTGTCTTTGTAGATTTTATTATTAGATTTTATTTTCACCAATCATCGCCCAAAATAAAGATTATGCTAGCACCAGACCTCCAGTGTGCAATCTGTCCAAGTTTGCACTTTGGAAGGCAAGGATTAGATTATACATGAATTCTATTGACGAGGATATTTTTAATTCTGTGTTGACAGGTAACAGGAAAGGTAATATCTATCTAGTAGATTTTCTTTCAACAGATGTAGATATTTGCCTGTTCAATTCTGTCTGTAGACCTAATATTTTATGGTATAAGAGACTAGGACACTTAAACCTTAGAACTATTGTTAGGCTATCCAAGGACAACCTTGTTAGAGGACTACCTTCTGGCCCCTGCAAGAAGGAAGGACTCTGCAGGGCTTGTCAATTAGGCAAGCAAACTAAAAATAGTTTTAAGTCACTTAATAAGAGTGATTCACCTAGGATCTTGTATCTGTTACACATGGATCTCTTTGGACCCATCACAGTACAAAGCATAGGAGGGAAATCTTACACTTAAGTAGTTTTAGATGACTTTTCTAGATTCACTTGGGTGTTCTTTCTGAGGAATAAGTCTGATAATTTTAAGTGTTTGACAGAGTTTCTCAAATGTATACAGATTGAGTTCAATACTCACATTGCCCTGATCAGAAGTGATCATGGGACAGAGTTTGATTCTCTTCTTATGCAAGAGTTCTGTCATAGTGAATGGATCAGGCACACTTTCTCAGCTCCTAGAACTCCTCAACAAAATTGGGTAGCTGAAAGGAAAAATAGAACCCTTATTGAATCTGCCACTACATTGTTGTCAGATGCTCACATTCCTCTATCCTTTTGGGCAGAGGCAGTGAACACCTCCAACTATGTGCTGAATAGAAGTTTGATACATAAACTAAAGGGAAAGACTCCCTATGAATTACTCAAAGGGAAGAAACCTAAAGTTGATTATTTTAGAGTTTTTGGTTATATTTTCTATATACACAATAATGACAAAAAATACTTAGCAAAATTTCAAGGTAAAGCTGATGAAGGAGTGTTTCTGAGATACTCCATGATCAGCAAGGCTTATAGGGTTTATAATAAATCATCTCTAAAAATTGAGGAATCTGTTCATATATCATTTGATGAATCTAACATGTCTTTCAAGGAGAAGAACACTTCTACCATAGAACCTTTGCAGGAACACTCTCTTGTTGAAGATTTGAATAAGTTACAGGACACTCAAAAGGATGAAAGTAGTGAAGATGAAGAAAGTATTCAACGTATTGAAGAAAAACAACTTGAAGAGCCAGTTGTGTACCACAAGAGAAAACAACAACACAGGTTGGTGAACAATCAACACCCCCTGTTGATTTAGTAACATCAAGAGACCATCCAATTTCCCAAATAATTGGAGACATATCAGCTGGTGTGCAAACCAGAAATCAGGTCAACCAAAACCTGTTGCACACTTGCTTTCTATCTTAAATTGAACCTTAGTCCATTCAAGATGCAGAGCAAGATCCACACTTGATCATTGCAATGCAAGAAGAGCTGCATTAATTTGAAAGGAACAAAGTGTGGGAACTAGTGCCAAAGCCTAAGGATCACTCCATTGTTGGAACAAAGTGGGTGTTCAGAAACAAACTGTATGATCAAGGAGTAATTGTAAGGAACAAGGCAAGGCTAGTTGCTCAAGGATATTCTCAAGAACAAGGCATAGACTATGACCAGACTTTTGCACCAGTTGCAAGATTGGAAGCCATCAGAATCTTCTTGGCTTATGCAGCACATAAAGGCTTGAAGGTATATCAGATGTTTGTGAAAAGTGCATTTTTAAATGGAGACATCAAAGAAGAAGTATATGTCAGACAACCTCCAGGTTTTATCTCTCCAACTTATCCTAATTATGTTTTTAGGTTGAACAAAACATTATATGGTCTCAAGCAAGCTCCGAGAGAATGGTATGAGACCCTAGCATGCTTCCTTCTGGAAAATGGATTTATAAGGAGTAGAGTAGACCAAACTCTTTTCATTAGAACTCATAAGTCCCATACCCTACTAGTACAGATTTATGTAGATGATATTATTTTTGGTTCTACTGATTCAAAACTATGCAGAAGGTTTTCCAACCTAATGCATTCTAAATTTGAAATGAGTAGCATGGGTGAGCTATCCTTCATCCTAGGATTGCAAGTCAAACAATATGTTGAAGGCATCTTTATTTCTCAAACCAAGTATGCAAATGAATTGGTTAAAAAATTTGGCATGTCTGAAGCATCTTGTATGAAAACACCTATGCCTACCAATGTTGTATTGGATGCTGATGAACATGGGAAACCTATTGATCAGACAACATATAGAGCAATGATTGGCTCTTTACTGTACCTTACAGCTAGTAGACCAGATATAATGTTTGCTACATGTATATGTGCTAGGTTCCAAGTAAGCACTAGAGAGTCACACCACCTAACACTAGTAAAGAGGATTCTCAGGTATGTTAAAAGTTGTCCAAATCTAGGTCTCTGGTATCCAAAAGATTCAGCATTTGATTTAACTGGATTTTTTTTATGCTGATTATGCTGGATGTAGAATTGACAGGAAAAGCACCAGTGGAACTTGTCAGTTCCTTGGTGACAGACTTGTCTCTTGGTTTTGCAAGAAACAAACTTCTGTGTCAACTTCAACTGCTGAAGCTGAATATATGGCTGCAGGCAGTTGTTGTTCACAAATCTTGTGGATTCAAAACCAACTCCTAGACTATGGCTACAACTTAGAGAAGTCTAAAATATTTTGTGATAACACCAGTGCTATTTCTATAGCTCAAAATCCAGTCCTCCATAGTAGGACAAAACACATAGAAATTAGGCATCACTTTTTAAGGGATAATGTTGAGAATAATAAAATTGAACTTCAATATATCCCAACTGATTTGCAAAGGGGAGATATTTTCACAAAGCCCTTGGATGAAAAGAAACACACCTTCTTCCTAAATCAGTTAGGAATGTTAGATAGAGGAAGTCTAAAATAATATCCAAGATTTTAAAAGTTTAAAAATTGACCAAGACTAGGCAAACATCTTGATTTTTCTTAGTGTCTAGAGTGTTTTTCTGGTCTCTGAACTGCGCTCGACGATTTTCCCCAAGATCGTCGAACGGAGATCGACGATTTCCAAAATCGTCGACCTGAGTTCAGCGGTTCTCAAATAGTATGAACTATCTCTTCTGGTCGACGATCGTCGAACGGCGCTCGATGATTTTGTTCTCTGAACGATCGTCGAACAGAGCTCGACGCTTTCCAATATCGTCGAACGGAGATCGACGATATTGAAGACTCTTCAGATTCCTTTATAAGCCCCAATCGTCGAACTGAGTTCAACGATCTTTCCTTTTCTACGTCGAACCCTAATATAAAATTCATTTTTTGCCGTCATTCTCCTTTTGCTCTTTCGATTTCTCTGCAAAAATTCTCTTTCCCTCCAAACATTTCTACACTTGGTCGTTTTGTTTGTTGATTTCTTTTGCAGGTAACCATGGCAGTTTCTGTTGCTGTTCTCGCCGCAATGAAAATCGATGCTAGCTTTGACATTGACATGGAGTCCTTCAGCACAACAGATCAAGTTTTCCATGAAATTTTGGAGTTGTTCAAGGAGCAGAAACTTGCTACAATCATGACCACCAGGATTAAACTTGATGCTGATGAAATTAAGGAGTGGGTCTACACTGCCCACAACCAGGATCAAAACACTATAATTGGATCAATTTCTGGCACCCAGGTACCCATGACCCCAGCAATTCTGACAGAAGTTTTTGAGTTAAGTTCTGGTAGAGATTCTGCTGATCTGTCTGGAGAGGAATTTGATGATCTCCTTGCAAGAATGGGTCACTGTGAAGCTAACCCTAGCAAGTTGCTGAAGAAGAACCTGTCTATGGAATATAGATTCTTAGCTGATGTAGTAGGCAAGGTTTTGTTGGCTAAGCACTCAGCACATGATACCATTTCTAGGTATCAGCTATGTTTAATGGGAGCCATAGTGGACAAGAAGAATTTGCACTGGGGAGAGGTCTTCTTTGACCTTATTAAAAAGAAAATTAACAAAAAGTTTGTAAATTTTGGGAGGATTCTAGGCCTCTTTCTGCAAAACAGATGCCCTACCCTGCTTGTATCATATGGGATACACATTAATGCATCTAAGAGATTGTCCTGTGCCCTATTTGGCAAATGGGACAGGAAGATCACCAAGCCCAGCAGACCCTCTTCAAGCACACCTTTAGGCACCAGGACTGCAATAGTCACTTCCCCTCAAGTCTCTGCCCCTGCAGATGACTTGCCTGTTGCTGCCTCTCCTCCTCCTCCAATTCCATCTTCTCCAGTTCCATCCACCATTCAACCTCCATCCATTATCATCATCTTCAGCCCATCTCCAACATCAATACCATCTCCAATTCCAACTCTACCAACAACAGAAGAACTATTCCATCCATTATATTCCTACCCTCCACCAGATATTGAAACATCCACCATTCCATCCTTCAATCTTATTGATGATTCCTTCATGGATGACTCAACCTCCTCTCCTCCTGAGCTACCCTCCTCATCAACATCTTACCAGGAACTTCTACAAGAGATCATTGATCAACCCACCTTCACACCCTCTCTCTCCATCCCACTGTCCTCCATATACACTATCCCCACACCTCAACCATCACTCCTACCATCCATCAGCTCTCCACCACCATCACTAGTAGCTCCACCTCCATCCTCTACCTCTACTCACATCCCTGTTGAGCAAGTAGATCTTCCAGCCCTAGCTGACAGGATATATGAATTGATAGCCCCCAGGCTATCTCTTGTATTGGATACCTCCTTGGCTCCATTACTTCAGTCAGTGGCAGCTCTTTCTGCCAGGCTCTCCTCCTTATTCCCTCAGGCAATCTCTTCATCAGTGTGCCTTGATCCAGCCTTATCTGCATCCAGGCAGGGGGAGATGCCTTATGAAGTGAGCTTGTCTGCTGTTTCTTCAGTTAGTGTTGTTGCTGCTGCTGTTGTTCTTCAAGCTCCAGTTCCGACTCTAGTTGTCTTCCCAGTGGACATCAGGTCCTTACTTTCAGCATTTGATTCAGCCTACTTCAATTGTCTTCCAGAGAGAGTTGTTGTCCAGCCCCCAGAGGATCTCTCCAAGGCCCTTATGCCCTTCTCATGCTGTGATACCAGCATTATAACTTCTTTTGTCAATTCAGTATATGTTGCTGCTACTCCTGATGAGAATATGGTTGTTATTCCTGCTACTGCTGTCAATAATGATGCTACTGTTGTTCTAGTTTCTGATGATATCCATATGACAGAGGCACATGATTTTGAGTCTTCTGTATTTACTGATGATATTCCTGATGTTGCTGATATTGTTGTATCTGAAACTGTTGCTGCCCCAACTTCTGCTGATATTATTGCTGCTATACCTTCTAAGAGTGCTGCTCCAGAACCTTCTGTGTCTGTTTCTACTGCTTCTGCTTCAACTTCAATTGCTACAAGTGTTGTATCTGCTGCTCCAACCTCTGTTGCTACATCTGCTTCAACTCAACTACAGAAAGACTTGATGAAAACGATTGATGCTCTTTATGATGAGTAAAGTTCTGAAAGTGATGAATTCAAGACTGATTCTGATGACTCCTCTGCCACTATTGCCAGAAAGAGAAAGGCAAGGAGCAAAACCATGAAAAGAGTACCTCCAGCCAAAGTCAAGGACAATAATGACATTCCATATTATATTCTTCATGACTGCCCCATAACTAAGCACTGGATGCAGTATTCAAAGAACTAACTCAAAGACATGAAGAAAAAGAGGAAGTATGAAAAAGGATCTTCCCAGTTTCATCATTCTCATCCTCCTCCACCACCTCCTCCTGATGCAGGTGCAGGTGGAAGCTCATCTGCTCAACCTCATGCTAAAAGCCAAACCCCCTATTAGCCACATGCCAGATCTTATCATAAGGGAAGCCAGTCTAGAGGTTCTCAATCCAGAAGAGTAAACTATAGAGGAAATCAAAGGGAAGTCCAGGTTTATTCAAAAGGCTATTCAAGGCAACATCCTTACTCCAGAAAAGGACAAACCTCATCAGACACAACCTCAGGTCCATTTCCCTATAAGCTAAAGGAAGTAGTTTCATCCAGACCTCCTCAGGATAATCCATCAAATAGATATGAGCCACCAGTGCCCTTTGAAGATCCTGAAAATAATCCAACTGCTTGGACTGACAGGATGAAAGAGCTTGCTGCACTGGACCAAATTAAGAAAGCTAAATAGCAAGGCAGAGACTCCTCCAACATCACTACACTATCTGAACAGAGAAAGAAAGAATTGGAAAGATATGCTTCAAGCAAATTCTTTGATTCTGATAGATATATGGAGCTGCATCCTGAAGCTGTAGTTCTAAGGCCCAAACAGCAAACCTCTTTAGGTGCAGCAGATGACACAAGATCCAAAAAGGAAGTCCTTAACCCCAATAGAGAAATCAAACTCATAAAGAGCAAGGAGAAGAAATAACTATGTAAGGTGACAATCTTTTTGACTTTTGATTTCTGTCTGGGATGATATATATCTGTGGTTCTGCTAAGTCCTGCTTATTGCTCTTCTGTTTTGTTGCTTTGTATGCTGTTATTTAATTTTTCCAAGTTCTGTAAATAGTAATCCTAACCCAAATAGGGGGAGATTGTTGGAACACCCTATTACTAATTTGGGTCAGGATCACTATGTCTTTAGGAAATCTGTTTTGACCTCCTGTATAGATCTAAAGGTTAATTAGAATTGAGTCTAAGGGTTAGTACTTAGGTTTGGAAGCTGCCCTCAAGACCAAGGATTTTCTGTTTGGAGACTAAGTCTTATCGTCGAGCTCAGTACGACGAATCGTCGAAATCCAGTCGACGATCGTCTAGCTCATCTTGGACAGGTCGTCGAACTCCATTCGACGATCGCTGAGCTCAACTTCAACAAATCGTCGAACTCCATTCGACGATCTTCGAGCTCAGTTCGATGATCTTGACTCAGTATTGATTCTCTATCTCTGAGCTCAGTTCGATGATCTTTGAGCTCAGATCGACGATTTCTGTTGTTGTATAAGTCCAAATCGCTGAGCTCAGTTCGACGATAGCAGAGCTCAATTCGACGTTTTTCTGATAACTTCAAGGATTTTTCAAGATTCAAATTCTGAACAGTTAAAGAGTTATTCAGCAATTAATTCAGAAGATTTTCTAGCCGTTTTCATTTATTCTGGACCAAGTTTCAAGGGATTATCAAGGAATGTTTCTTTGGACTTTTCTCCAGAAGACATTTGCAATTAAGGATGTAATTAATGTCAGGCCAACGGCTATTCTTGACAGAGGATGATTTTCTATTCAGTATCAGAGAATAAAATTCAATTTTTTTTGAATCTCTCCATCACTCAGAACACAGATCAGAAGAGAGACAACACAAACAAGAAGAACAAGAACAAAATATTCTCTGTCTCAAAGAATTCTCTCAAGAACACACACAAAAGGAGATCAACAAATCTGAAATCTTGAGATCACCTTTGATTCAAGTGTTCAAGGCCAACATCTTTCAAAGACTCCAGACACCTAACATTTCAGCTGTTGCTGAAATCATCAATTGCTGGAGATCAACTTCTGAAGGCCTATCACCCTACAACAAAGCTTCATTTCCTGATCATCTCAAGGACTCAGGGGGAGCTTTGACAACATAAAATCCACATAGTCTTATCAGCTGCTTTGAGAAAGAGAAGACTTTCATAACTCTCTCATCCTCATCTCTGTAAAGGGTTTTTCAAACTCCCTTCAAAAGTTTGTGCTTGGTTTTTGAGCATCTTGTCAAAAGCTCATTGGTGGCAAGACACCTGATCAAAAAATTTGATTTGGTTTTTGAGCACCTTATCAAAAGCTCATTGGTGCCCAAAACACCTGATCAACTCATCCTGCAGTGGATTCCTACCTAGGGTGGTAGAATAGTGGATGTACCCAAGTTTAGGGGAACCACTATAGCTCCTTGTGTCTTCTGGCTTGCTTATCTTTATCTTTTGTTTCTGGCTGTGATTATTTTATGATTAGTTTAGATCTGTGATTAATTTCTGTTGTAGGTTATTTTGTGATTAGATTTAATAGTTGCCTCCCTATTCACTCAGATTACAACAATTGTTGTAAAAACTTTTCAAGCACCATATACTTTATTCACCCCCCCCCCCCTCTAGAGTATATCAGATCTAGCTGCACTTTCAAACTTTATTTATTAATGAAAATTCACAAGCTTATTATGTTCATTGTTCTGCACATAAGCTTCAACTAGTTCTTATTGCAACATCAAGAGAAGTGAAAGCAGTGCATAATTTTTTCAATGAATTGATTTATATTGTTAATACTATTGGTGCCTCCTCCAAGCTCAATGATCAATTAAAAGCTGCTAAAAAGGAATATTTCGTTCACATGATTGCTTTAGTGAAATTGAGACAGGAATGAGACCCAATCAAATTGGTTCACTACAACGACATGGTGATACTATATGGTCATCATATCTGAACTCTGTTCGTAGTGTTATAAATATGTATAATGTCACGTGCTCTGTGTTGTTTGAAATTAGCAAAAATGGAGGGACATTTGCTCAACGAGGAGATGCTGAAGCAGCATTTAGAAAACTTGGAGTATTCGAATTTGTATTTATCTTGTATTTGATGAAAGAAGTTTTGGGAATCAGTGACGTATTATGCAAAGCATTGCAACATCAATCTCAGGATATATTAAATGTTATAAATTTAGTTTCAACAACAAAAGCACTCATTCAGAAATTACGGGAATCTGGCTGAGAAAAGTTCTTAAAGATTGTAACTATATTTTGTGAGGTCAATGAAGTCGAAGTTCCAGACATGAAAACTCGATTTAGTGATCGTCGGTTTCGAAGTCCGCGTGATATCATAATAGTGGAACATCATTTTCGAGTATATATTTTCAATTCCACAATAGATTGTGTGTTGTAGGAGCTCAACCAAAGATTCAGTGAAAATTCTATGGAACTACTTCGTCTAAGTATGTCTTTAGATCCAAGTGATGAATATAAATCTTTTAATATTGATAATATATGTGCCCTTGCAAAAAAATTCTATCCTAAAGATTTCAACGAACATGAAATTTATGTGTTGAATACTCAGTTGCAGCATTATTAGCTTGATATTTCTTCCCACAAGGACTTCAAGAATTTGTCTACACTTTTCATGCTTTATCAGAAATTGGTGGAAACAAAAAAATCGAAGACCTACTATCTTATTGACAAATTGATTCGACTCATTTTGACTCTTTTGGTATCAACAACAACCACAGAAAGATTATTTTCTGCTATGAAACTTGTTAAAACGAGGCTTCACAATAAGATGGAGGATGAATTTCTTGCAAACTGCATGACTTTATACATTGAACGAGAAATAGCGGAGAAAATCAACAAATATTGTATCATAGATGAATTCTGTGAAGTGAAGAATCGGTGTGCACAATTGAAGTAACATGTATGGAATTGTTTGTATCTTTTTTGCTTGTTGAATATATATAATACATATATTTTTATATTTAAGATTGCATTTAATTTGTTTTAGCTTTGCTTGGTGACTGGGCCCCCCTAGGCAAAATTCTTGGATCCGCCCCTTCTTCCTAGCACAGTTATTCCATTATTATTTTATTTTTTTATTCTCACATTATTTCATATCTACATCTATATTGCTGCACACAACCAACTTGCTCTTTGACAGTAACCCACCACACTCCACAAAATGTCGATCTCAGCGGAGTCCTCCACAATGCCTCCTCCACAGACCGTCCTCCACGACTCCTCCATGCAGCCTCCTCCATGGCACTTGCTTCGCAGCTCCTCGGCTGTCAAGACGACAATCAACTTTCTTCCCACTATGATGCGTTCTTTTTGTGTGTCTTTTTGTGGGCAATGATTATTATTATTATTTTGGGGGGGGGGGGTATTTTATTCATGCTTGTGCCAGGTATATAAGGCATTGTGGGAGGGTGTATTAGGGTATGATACATTGTGGAGTGTTGTTGCTCTCAGCCGTCAGGAAACGTTCTTGTTTCTTTTTTGTCCATCTGTTCAGGAGCCTTTTCCTTAGGGCTAGATTTGGAATGTATGCTTGTAATCTGCTTCCAGTTGCTTGATTAATACATCTATTGTTCAATTGCTTCATTAGAGTTATGCAGACGAAGGACCCTAGCTACTCCTCCGCATCCAGGTTGTATCACTGGTATCAGAGCCACCATGGGTCGGATCAACCATGTCGGTCTCTGACAATAACTGTTACACCACATCGACGCCGGACCTGGAGCTTCTTCGCCAGGAACACGTGGTGTTGTCCACCTCTGTCTACACCCTCACCACGCAATCAGACAGGCAAGGTCGCACGATGGTGGAGCTTCGTACGATGATGATGCAGCTACTCCCAACAAGGCCGGACAATGCTAGTGACTCCGGCGGCTGCACTACCAATGCGAGGGGTACCGCCTTCCGACACAGGAATCTCACATCAACAGCCGTTTACACCGTTTCGAGTTCCCGCACTTCTATGGTGACGACTTACAAGAGTTGATTTACAAGGCGGAGCAGTTTTTTGAACGGGATGAAACGTCGGATGACTTCAAGGTGAAGATTGTTGTTGTACATGTGGTGGGTAAGGTTTTATATTGGCATCAAGCCTTCATGAAGTCCCGTCTGACCCGCCATTGGCCAACATGAGATGAGTACATTCACACTTTGGCTTAACGTTTTGGTTCGGTCATCTTTGACGACCCCATGGCAGAGCTCAAGAATTTTAAGCAGAAGGGGACGGTTCATGCCTTCTTAGATGAATTTGATGTCTTGCTCCATCGGGTGAACATCACCGAAGCTAATGCAATGAGTATTTGCCTCACCGGCCTCCGGGACGACATTGAGTATGCCATCTGCATGTTCCAACAAAAAACCTTGCACGATGTCTTTGCCCTCGCACGAATGGAGGAACGACGAAGAACCTCATCTTAATGACCCAGTGTCATCGGATCGACGGAGACAAACTTGGACTCTGGGTGGCGGGTGATGTTGCCCAAGCCACTTTCGACCCGTATTCTGGTGTCGCAACCAGGCAACACTGCTACCACCCATCGACTCTTGACGATAGTTGAAATGGCGGACAAGAGGGCCAATGACCTTTGCTTTTGGGGTGATACCAAGTACACGGCCGACCACGGTTGTGCGACACGAGGGAAATCATACACCTTGGAATTAATTTTGGATGATGACGATGGTGACCCGGACCAGGGGGCTGAAGGCGCGACCAAGGACCCACTTGAACAAGATGCGGTGGAGGAGGTTACACATTTATCGGTGCACGCCTTGATGGAGGTGACCCAATATCACACCATGAAGGTTACAACTTCGCATCAACGACAGACCATTTGTGTTCTCATCGACTCGGGGAGCAGCCACAATTTTTTGGACGAGGGAGCAGCTCGACGTCTGCACTGCCCTTTGACGCTGATTCCTACCTTCAATGTCGCCATTGCGGATGGAAGGCATGTTTCGAGCTCCAATAAAGTGGTCGGTTTTACTTGGTGGATGCAATGGGTGTTTTTTACCCCTGACATGTTGGTTTTACCACTGGAAGGCTGTGACGCGGTGTTGGGCGTGCAGTGGTTAAGCACATTGGGGGTCATTAATTGGGAATTCGGCAATCTTCATATGGATTTCATGAGCTAAGGATGGAAAGTCTCCTTGTGGGGCACTAAGACGGCATCCGTCACTTGGATAACATAACACGGCTTGGAGAAAGTGATTGCCAAGGAGGGTAACTTGAACATAATGTCATTCTTCACTCTGTACCAGGTTTAAGCAGCACTTGTAGGGAGGCTACATCGCCTGGGCACTCGGCCGAGCACGGGGAGGACGGCCGACCATCGCTATACTGGGCGGAACAACTTTTCCTCACTACCGGGGATGGAGACCGCCTTGGGGAGCCAGTTGGGGAGCGCAGCCAAATGAGGACACCTGTTGCCTGGAGGAAGTGTTGGCGCAATTCGTGGATATCTTTCGGGAGCCGACAGGGCTGCCTCCGCACAGGGACCATACGCACAAGATTCCCTTAGCCGGGGGACACGACGACATCAATCTGCGACCATACCGTTATTCTCCGCTTCAAAAATACGAGATATAAAAGCTGGTAAATCAAATGTTGCAAGCTGGAATCATCCAACCAAGTAACAGCCCTTATGCTTCACCGGTGGTGTTGGTGCCGAAAGGGGATGGATTGTGGCGACTATGTATCGATTATCGTCAGCTCAATATGCAAACAATGAAGGACAAGTTTCTCATTCCTCTCATTGAAGGACTCATCGACGAATTACACGGGGCTGTTTTTTCTCAAAGCTGGACACGTATGCCGGTTATCGTTAAGTCCGCATGGAGGAGTAAGATTTGTACAAGATGGCATTTCAGACACATCAAGGACACTACGAGTTTTTGGTCATGTCGTTCGGATTGACCTACGCCCCGTCGACATTTCAAAGTTTGATGAACACGATTTTCAAGAACCAACTCAGGAAGTTCATTTTAGTCTTTTTCGATGACATCTTGATTTTTAGTCCCTCCTGGCAGGAACATCTGGAGCATATCACTTTCACCCTAGCGACACTTCGCCACCATAGCTTATTTTTAAAGAGGAGTAAATGTAGCTTCGGACAGCGGCAGATTCATTACCTCGGTCATATCTTATCCCACGGCGGAGTGGCCATGGATCCGAAGAAGGTGCGATCTACGTTGGAGTGGCTGGTTCCCAAGACAATCAAGCATGTGTAGGGTTTTTTGGGCCCCACCTGGTACTATCGCCGGTTCATTCAAGGTTATGACATCCTTGTGAGGTCGTTAATGGACCTGCTGAAATCAGCCTGCCTACAATGGACGCCAGAGGCTGAACAAGCGTTCATCCAACTCAAGATGGTCGTCTCCCAACCGTCTGTGTTATGCTTGTCGGACTTCACCAAGGCATTTATGGTGGAATCTGATGCGTCTGATAAGGGCATTGGCGTGGTTCTCCTACAACAGGGTCGACCCATAGCCTATTTCAGCAAGGTGTTAGGCAAGAAAAATGCAATGCTTTACGTCTATGAAAAGGAACTCTTGGTCGTGGTCCTAGCGGTGCAACATTGGCGACATTACTTGATTACCAGGCCCTTCACCATTCGCATGGACTAGCAAAGCTTGAAGTTTCTTTCCAACCAAAAGTTGGCGACCCTAACACAACAAAAGTATTTCTCCAAATTATTGGGCTATGATTACTCTATCCAGTACAAATAAGGGAAGGAAAACCTGTGTGTGGATTCCTTATCATGACGGGAGGGAGAGAAGGAAGTGGAATTATGCGCCATCATCATGATCACCTCAAACTTCATAAGTAAACTCAAGGAATCGTGGAAACGTGACTTCAAACTACAACATATTATCACACAAAAAGTGGTGGGCAGCACTAGTCACCGCAAGTATCAATTGGAGAGAGGGTTGTTGAAGCGGAAGGGGTGGTTAGTTGTTGGCGAAGATGCTACAATCAAGCTAAAGTTGTTGAAAATGTACCATGAAAGCACTTGGGGGGTCACTCGGGCATCATAACCACGTACCAACGCTTGAAGAGGATGTATTTTTGGAAGAAAATGAAGGTGGAGGTCTATGACTATGTGCAGCGCTGCACTGTGTGCCAACAGTATAAACCGGATAACCAGAAGACCAAGAGGTTACTTCTGTAACATCTCGATTTTTATTGGGCCACCAGAACCCTAGTGGGCCCAATAAAAGTGACCCAAACCCCTACCCGTGATCCGGTAGAGGTAACGCAAGGTTGGAAATAAAGCTGGAGAACTCCAATTTGAGTTCTGTCAGTTCCTGTGGCCTCGTAAGACCCATACGAGCACATCAGAACTCATCACGTCGCAATTTGGCGCCTAACGACGAATATAAACATTTTGACCATTTTAGCGCAATGCGACGCGCGGATTTTGGACTTTTGACAAACGAACTCCGATTCAACCTCAGTTAGTGGCGTTGGACTCATGTGGTCAATATAAAGTCAACAGAAGTAGTCTAGGGAAATTTTGACGAAAATAGTCAACCAATGGTAAAATCGAGCGCAACCATGCACTAAAAAGCATGCGCACACCAATTGCGACACAACACTCCAACTTTGACCTGATCCTGATGACATGGAATTACTTTGAATTTGACCCACATGGGGGACCCACCCCATGGTTGACTTAGTCGAACCCCCCTAAAATCCAATTTTTGGGTTTGTTTTCTCAAAGAGGTGCTCACCTTCCCTTCACTAATGGCTAAGGCTCTACCCCCTCTCACTCCTTAAGCCATCTTGACCAGCAAGGCAAGGTTAAATGGGCCCATGATAAAAGCCCAACAACTCTCTCTCTCTTTCCCATCTCCTTTCTCTAAACCCAAGCCAATTTAAGGCAGGCCCAAGAAATTTCCACCTGGCCACCCTTGACCTCTTAGGAGGTGCCACCTGGCCGACCAAGTGCAGGGGAGGAGAAGAGCACCTCCCCTCATGGGACTTAATCCCACACCGGCTAGGGGGAGGGATGGACACCCTCCCCACTCTATAAAAAGCCCTGACCAGCCTCTCCCCTCCACACCAACTCAAACTGAGCCAGGGCCCCCTCTGCCGGGGCTGCCCTCGCCGGAAACCACCACCCTCGAGCTCCACTACTGCCACCTTTAATGGCGGATAAAGCTGGACCCTCCCAGTCTCCTCCTCCTCAAGTAGAATCTTCTCCCATCCTCCTTCCCTTCCTCTTGAACGAGCTGCATGGACCCTCTGGCGGCCGAAGTGCTGCCGGCACCACCCGACCCTTGCTCCATGTCGGGTGGCAGATGTAGGGAGGTTGGACCTTCCCCCGCACCAGCAGTGGCATTAGGGAAGACTAGACCATCGGTGATGATTTTTTCGGTGGGGAGAAAGCCGGGGTACCGCCGGAAAACGTCGCTCCGGCGGCACCCGAAGAACAAAGCATTTGCTCTATTTTTATCTCCGTCGGCGGCCGGCGGCGGATGGTTGCCGGACCACCACCGGAGAAGAGCCCCACCCCTAGCATGCCAACCGGGGGTGGTCCCGGGGCTGGTTTCAACCCCGGGAAGGCAGGGTGGCGCGGTGGCACTGGGAGCAAATATCCCGCCACCCCACTCTCGGGTTGGCCGAACCAGGCGGAGGCCGGCGGTGGCAGGACGCCGGGCCACCACCCAGGAAGTCGCCGGCCCCCGGTGAACCGTCCGGGAACAGCGCCGGCGCCCGGCAATGACTCATCGATGGTGGCAGCAAGCATAGTCGCTTGCTGCCGGCAAATAGCAGCTGCCGTCTGAACCCTGGTAGGGATCGGACGGCTAGGATCATCTTAAATCCAGCCCGTGCCTCAGCATCAGCGCCTCCCCCCCCCCCCCCACCACAGCGGATCCGTGGTCGATCCGCTGTGGGGATAGAAGTCTCAATTCTCTGGTCCGGCTCGATCTCGGCCGCGTGATCAAGGTGATTTGGCTATCTGCAGGCCATATATATTGACAGAACCTAGAATTAAATCCAGAAAATAATTGGAGCCTTTGGGGGCAAAGTGGTTAACATGAAAAATGTTTCGAATAATAAGAGCTATCACTACAAAAATTTGGAACATTTTTGGAGTCGATTTGGTATTTTTAAAAGAACAAATAAAATTTATTTGGTCAAATTTAAGACCCAAATTTCTTCAAAAAATTATGGAAATTTTTCTAGACTCACTTTAGACCTCCTTAAAGGCTATATCAAAATTTGAGAAGTTTGGAGATCAAAATTAATTCTCCCTCTTTTTCTTAAAACATAGAACCACGCACGAAAAATTACTCCGTTCATTTTCTTCGAAAATGAAAATTTGGAACGCACAGCTTTTCTCTTAAAACATAGACCTAGACTTCTGTAACTCGAGAGAGAAGGTTTAAACTACTCGAGTACTTATATAGCTACTCGAGTAATTTACTTAGAAAATATCTGGAGAAGAAATTCTGTTAACTCGAGAATGAGAAGGAATCTACTCGAGTAGTTTTCTTAGCTACTCGAGTGCTATAACTTGGCTACTCAAGTTCTAACTTCCTTACTCGAGTATAAAGATTTTTACTCGAGTATTAACTAAGCAATTTACTCGAGTATGTAGAGATCTACTCGAGTAAAATACTTAGTAAATTCCTTTTAATAGAATTCTCTTCTTCTAGGTGAATCCAACAAGTCTTTTCCAATTAGTCCTAGTGCTTGAATATGAAGTGTATCCCAATAGAGAGACTACACATGAGTCAACACCTTGGATCACACAATGAGGGATTATATTGTATGGTCATGTATTTGGTGAATCGTTGTAGACTGACATTGGTCTACACTTGGTATTAGAATTCTGCAAAGACATAACTTAAATAAATCATCAAATACAACTTAATTCATCTTAGTTCAAGGATGACTTCATCAAATCTCGGTTAATGTGGATACAATACCCAACAATCTCCTCCTATTTGTAGAAGTCGGAACCTTTTACACTGAGGTGAATTATCGACATAAAACGTGCTAAATAGATAAATCAGTGTAAGCAAACATAAGACTATAAACAAGATTATATGATCAAAAGATAGAATTATATAAATGTGATTTTCCAAAGTATCCTTTATACAAAAATCATTTCCACATTCTCATATATCTCTAAGCTTGATGATGTTGTTGCTTGTCTTTCTTCTCTTGTTGTCTCCTCTGGTAGTTGTATGGCTTGGGGTAGTATTTGGGAGGCTTGGTAGGAGCATATGGGTTATTCCTGCCATGTTCTCTATCATAGAGTCTCCTCTTTGTCATGGACTTCTCATATAATTCCCATTCCTATGGATTGTAATGTTCATTTCTGCTTTCATGGTAGTCCATAACTAGTTTGAGAGTGTCTAAGATAAGGGACTTTGAGGTAGGAGACCATATCTCTGCAAACTCAGGGGCCTTTCTCTTTTCAGCATCAGAAACTGGAATCGACCTGCTGGCAGAAGCACCTTCACCATACTTCCTTTTCTTGGGAGTGTTAATTTCTGGAGGGGCCTTGAGAAAGATATCAGCTGGATCATCTTCCCAATCCTGAGTATATGATTCTGGAGGAGCAACAGAGTCTCCAGGCCTTGGAGAGAAGGTAGGTTGTTGAGTTTGAGCAGGAGCAGCAGCAGTTAGAGGGTTGAGATGATGAGGAATGTAGTTTGGATCTTTAGCAAACTCATAAAGGATCTGATTATGCATTCAGACAGCAGTGTCATATGTATGGAATTTGACACTCTGAATTTGTCCTAAGACATCATCATAGATCTCTTTCATTTTGGCTTCCCAAAGCTCTTGCTTGAGTGCATCTGATTTGTCTAGATATTCCTTCACCAAACTCTCCCCCTTTCTAGCTTCAACAGTCAACT
Organism: Platanthera guangdongensis; assembly: GCA_039583875.1. Lineage (NCBI taxonomy): Eukaryota > Viridiplantae > Streptophyta > Magnoliopsida > Asparagales > Orchidaceae > Platanthera > Platanthera guangdongensis. Next base: position 153,579,365 of record CM077156.1, on the reverse strand, counting down.
TACTGATTGTATCTTTTTGAATGTTCCAACCTCTTCACAAATCTTCATTTTGGTAGCTTCAGCTCTTTTATCCAATTCAATCTGATTTCCTGCCAGAGTGACACTTTGTTCCATAACCTGACCAACACTAGTAATAGTGTGATCTCGAGCTTTTCCACCAATTTGGAAGAGGTGTCTTAGTTGATCAGTATTATGCTGGATTTCTGCAAATCCCCTACTTATTTCAGTCTTTAGAGCAGTGACTTTATCTGCAATAGTTTTAAGAGAGGCATCATAGTAGGTTCTTTGCTCTTGAAGCAGAAGGACAACTTGATTCAGCAACTCATTGGAGGAAGCAGCAGTAGAAAGAGCACTAGTAGAGGGAACTGGAGGAGGAGGAGGAGCAACCCATGGAGCTATTTCTACAATGGAGATAGAGCTCTTTGCTCTAGTAGTGTGAATCAGGGCATCCCCTTCATTAGTGACTGTGGCTTGTGGGTATGGAGAAGTCCAGTTTTCTCAAAGGGGCTTCTGCTGGTTTTGGAAATGGCTCATCAGGAATGAAGATGGTTTCAACCTGCTCTTGGTGTGCAGCAGGAGACTTTGTGGGAGATGGAGTATGTACTGGAGATTGTACTGGAGTGGATTCTTTTGGTATTGCAGTAGTGCTTCCTTTTGGAGAAGGGGGAATAGGTTCATCTGCAGTCAGCTCTTCAATCATTTCACTAATTGTAGCTTCTGTTGACAATAGGGCTTCTTGAAGCTGTTGTTTAGATGGAGTTTCTTCTGGAGTCTGAGGTGGAGGAGGAGTAACAGCTGGAGGTGTAGGTATCCTAGCTAGGACAGAAGGAGTAGGCTCCCCCTCAATAGATGTACCAGAGGAGCTGGCAATCTGAGGTGGAGAGGGAGATGGGGTCCTGTGCTCTGTGGCTGGAATCTCTTGAACCTTGGCAGCCTGAGTTGGATTCTGCAGTTTCACTTCCCATCTTTGAATGGAAGATATAGAAACTTTCTTTATGTGAGGAAGAACAGTCCCTTGTGAGAAGTTGAAGACTTCTATGTTGATTTCATGGAGGAGGAGAGAGATAATTCTGGCATAATTTGGAGCTTTAATACTGTCTTTAATCTTATCCAAGATCATCATGCCAAATTGAAATTTTTTACTACAGACAATTGCTTGCATGATATCAAAGAAAGAGAGGGAGATGTCTCGGATAGAATTATTTTTGCAGAGAAGGACCTTCCCTATAATGTCCACAAGTAATTTTCCTTCAGGATTCAGCTGAGACCTTTTGATGTATTGTTCATCAGGAGAAATTCCACAGAACATACATGTTTTCTCTGACTCATCAGGGCCTAGATGATCTTCTTCATCTACAATCGGCATTCGAAGGAGTTGAGAAACAGATGTCTTTCTAAGCTTGATTTTAAGTCCTCTGACTTTCGACTCAAGAACGGCACCATGTCGCTTGACCTTGGCATTTCTGAAGAACTCGACAACATCTGGAAAGAGAATTTTACAGGGCTCTTGGAGAATTAAGGTAAGTCCGGCGGTGTCGAGAAGTATCATAAGATTATGGAAATCATCTCAAAGGTCTACGATGCCGGCGGAAACCAGTTTGGAACCTATGCCAATCTTTGAAGAAGTGGCCATGATCCAGAAGGTCTTGGAAAAACTGCGGCGGGGAGGAAGATGACGCGGCTCTACAACTTCTTGCGGAAGGCGAAATGACTTTCGGCTTACTCCAGAGAGAGAAAATGATTTCGTGTAGAATAATTTTGGAATTTCCGATTTATATAACCCTAGGTTTATGTCTAATTAAGAGATAAATGATAGAATCATACCTTGGAGGTGGCGGCATAGGCCTCGGGTTGCGAATATGGAAATTTGATTCAAGGAGAAAAGGTTGGCTGCCATATACTCGAGAGACTTGATATTACTCGAGTAAAGATCTTGAGGTACCCGAGTAGATATGGTTTGAAGTACTCGAGTGATGTCTGGAAGTACTCGAGTAGTTGGGTTGAAGTACTTGAGTAGTTATACTGAAGTACTCGAGTGAAGTTTCACTACTCGAGTAAATGATTTGACTACTCAAGTAAGTCATTCTGCTACTCGAGTAGATATGACTGGATTACTCAAGTAGGTCATTTTCTTACTCGTGTACTTTGTAACATCCCAAAATTCGGAAACAGGAAATTTTTGGGTGACACGGCCTGGGACACGGGCGTGTCACAGGGCGTGTCAGCTGACACGGCCTGCGACACGGGCGTGTCGCAGGGCGTGTCGAGGTTGTGTCGACAATCGGCCTTTGTCTCGATGATTTTTCGCTCGACGATGCGTCGAGAGGGGGGCACACGGTCCAGGACACGCTCGTGTCCAAGGCCGTGTCACAGGGCGTGTCAAATCAGGTCGACGAACTCAGCCCGCCGAAGGATTTCGACAGGGCGTGTCTTTGTGCCGTGTCTGGGCACACGGCCTGGGACACGAGCGTGTCACAGGCCGTGTGAAGTCTCAGGATGTTTTGGGATTTTTTTTCACCCAGGCACACGGCCACAGACACGGGCGTGTCTGAAGGCGTGTTGGTGACACGGCACATGTCACGGGCGTGTCCCATGGGCATGTCACTGGTTTGGATAAGTCGGTTGACCACCGCTTGAGGCACACGGCCTGGCACACGGCCGTGTCAGAGGCCGTGTCAGGTCAAAATCAGTGTTTTTGGCAGAATCGTGGCCGTCCATTCTTCCAGCTGGGATCCAAGGGCTGAATCTTCTTCCTCTTTTTCTTAAAGGCCGAAATCAGAGAAGTGATTCTCATTTCCTTGGCCTTGATATTTCTTCAAGTTAAGAGGGAAAGAGAGAGAGAAAGAAGGAGGAAGAGGGAAAGGGGGCTGGTGGTGGTGGTGCTGCGGTTTACCGACAAGAGTTCCGAAGCCGGCGTTGCGGAGGAAACGTTCTTGCGAGTCTTGCAAGCAAGCTTTGAGGTCATGGCACCGAAGCGGTCGTCAAGGGTAATGACTTTTCTTCCTAGCCATGTTAAGGCTTCCTTTTGGCATATCTTGTGATTTCCCCCACCAAGAGGTGGTTGATTTTGGGAATCTTTGGGTGGATGCTTGAAATCCCCTTTTGTTAGCATATAGATCCGGAAATGGAGTACGGAATAGGCATGCTGTGTGAAGCACATCTGGGCAGGTTGGTCTGGATTGGTGATGTTGCATACGAACCGGAGAAGACTCCGTGATAACGTGTAGTGTAAGGAGTCTACGGGTTATACCTGCAAAAAGGAGTAGCAGGAAGTACTGGAGTGGTAGCCCAGGAAAAATAGCCATTTGATGTTTTGGGTTCACCCTGTGAATGAGGCACAGGAAGTACCGGTGTGACCAGGAAAGGCCCTTTTGTGATGCTTGATGTCATAGGGTGTCCACCTGTGAAGCGAGTAACAAGAAGTACTGGAATGATAGCTAGGAAAGACCCTTGACATTTGTGCTTGTGCGGTGTCCACCTGTGGAGAGAGTCACAGGAAGGACTGGGAGGCCCAGGAAAGACCCGCTGTTGTGCTAAAGAAATGGGTATAGAGAAATACCCAGGCTTGAATGCCAAGAACAGGATTGGTGAGACCGAACCGCGCCTTTGATATAGCCATGAGTACTCTGTACTCGGAGAAGGTAAGGCGATTTGAGCAACGTGGGGTGGAGGATCCGACCAGCGCTATGTCCGTCCGATGTGAGACCAAAAAGTGCGGTCTGTTGGAGCGCATAGCAAGAGTCTTCGGCCTGCACGTCATGACACAATGGGGGGCTATGGGCCATCCCGGTGTAGGAAGACTAACTCCGGTTACACGTCATGGAGTAAATGCTCACGAGATTTACCGTTGGGTTGTGACCCTGATACGGTGGTGGGCAAGAGCTTTGCCAGAACACCAAGAATGTGCCCTGAGTGCACGGACCGTTGGTCCGGGTGGCGAACGGTTGTGATGGATTGTGTGCGTGAAAGCACATTTTGATGATATATAGTGGCCATACTTGTGATATGATATGCCTGCAGGGAAGAATACCACTGCCCCAAGAGAAGGGGTAGGGTCGTTATAATTTGGTCAGCTGAACGCTGACCGTTGCTTTTGTTTGTCACCGGTGGGTGGATTGTACCTTTACAGGTGCTAGAGAGCCGAGCGGGACGCATAGAGGTTGATGTTCCTGCTGGTGTTGTTGCTACTGTTGTTAGCCCTCGAAGGCTATAGATTTTGTTGTGTGGTTTTTTTTTATTGTGGCCGGCCTACGCGCCAATCTGTTTAGGCCACTGTTTGAAAGCCATGTAAGGCCATAAGGCCAACTCTTTTGAATTGTTGTAAGACATTCCTATAATTTATAAAATGTGGAGTTTTATGGTTGGACATTCATGAGGAGTTCACGTTGTAGTCTAGGCTTCCGCTAGAATGTTTTGTGTTAGGTGCGATGCGCGACTCTGGTATCATCCTCTACCTTCACCGACTGTTTTGTGATATATCCTGTGGGGCCCCGATCGGACCTTCTAGAATATATCATATGAATGGATGAGGTTGTTATATTTTTGGTATCGGTCGTCTTGGTCTTTCCCTCTCGACGTCGTGGCTGACTTCTTTTGTGGGGTGGCGAGCACGTGTTTGTGCACACCAAAGTCTACGAATGAACTCCTGAATGTCCATGATAGGAATGCAAACTTGATGTATTTGAGCAACCTGTGTGTTCTGATTTTTGTGTTGATTGCTTGGGTACGACCGCTAATGTGTGTGTCTGGTCCACCTTTAGGTGACACGAAGTGGGGCTGGGCCGTCTGAGTCCCAGCGTTCTGATGAAAGTACGGCACCAGCCGCGGTGCCTACACCTCCACCGTCTGCGGAACATGTGCATTTAGTTGCGGAGGCCTTATGTACCATGATCCAAGGCCAGCCACTTAGGCAGGAACAAGCGACTGTGAGGCCAGAACAGGTGGCGGCAAGGCTTGAACCTGTCGTGGATGTGGCTCCTCGAGCGGCTGAGAAGCAACTAACGCGGTTTATGAGTTTCCATCCGCCTACGTTCTCGGGAGCGGGAACTCCGACGCAGGCTGAGGATTGGTTATCGCGCGTCAAGCGAGTGATGATGGCGATAGGATCGACGGAGCATCAGAAAGTGACCTTAGTTACCTTCTTGCTTGAAGGAGAAGCTCGATTATGGTGGGATGAGATGGAGTTGCATCACTGGCGGGTCGTCCGTTAACCCAAGTATCGATGGAAGAATTCTCCAGACTCTTCCTAGCGAAGCACTTTCCTGCGGCTCAACGGATAGCCATGGAAAATGAATTCCAAAGGTTAACACAAGATGATGGCAGTGTTGACGCATACTTGCATGAATTTACTCGCTTGGGGCAGTATGCGGGTTCTATTTTTGCTGATGAGCAGAGGAAGACTAATCGGTTCTATGAAGGACTGAGGGACGAGCTGAGGTTCCTTGTGTCAAGTTCAGTGAACCAAGGTTTCCAAGCGTTGGTTGACACCGCGACCGCGTTGGAAAAGGATATGAAAAGGGTGCAAGGGAAGAGAGCTTTGGCTGTGACGCAACCGGAGTGGAAGGCGCCCCGATTGGGAAAACCATTTTATAAGAAGAGATGGGGCAAGAAGTCCAAGCCGAGTGGACAAGCTCCTTCATCAGTTGCAACGGGAGCAACGTCAGGGGCTACCTCCAAGCCAGACACTCGTATCTGCTTCAATTGTGGCCGGATGGGGCATATTGCGCGAGATTGTCGGATGTCGCCAAAGAGTGAAATTAAGGCAGGAGCATCTTATGCGGAAAAAGGAAAGGCGGTGGTGGATTCCTCTGCCTCGCAGGCGCAACCCCGGGTCTACAATCTTGGCCTGCAAGAGGCCATCAAGCAGAGTGACGTGGTCACAGGTATGAGTTTAGTTTTGCATATGCTATTGTTTGTATGCTTTGCTTAGTACCCCTATGTTTGCGGTTTGTATGTGTGACATGTTTGTCATAGGCTTTGTAATGATTCGGGACACGCTGGCGTGAGCACTGTTTGATACGGGTGCGTCGCATTCTTTTCTGTCTAGTGAGTTTATTACGCGGCTTGGGCTACCCAGTCGTGCAAAGACAGATAGCGTCAGAGTGGTGTTGCCGAATGGCTGTTGGATGCTTGTGGATCAAGCTTGCGATGTGGCGGTTCAGTTAGGAAGTCGGGATTTTCGTTTAACTGCATTTGTTTTGCCAATATCGGAATTCGATGTGATTTTTGGGATGGATTGGCTTGCGGAGCAGCATGCTATGATTGATTGCCAGTCCAAAGAAATCACATTGGGCCAGAATACTGAACAGGAGACCAAGTTCGCGGGTATGCGAGGAGTGGACGGGACGTTGATGTCAGCACTCCAGGTAGTCAAAGCTGTTCAGAAGGGTGCGGAGTGTTACTTTGCACTAATTCAGGCTGTTGAGCCTAAGGCCACTTTGTGCGAGGTTCCGATTATGGCAGAATTTACAGATGTGTTTCCCGTGGATCTCCCTGGGCTACCACCCCAGCGAGAGATTGACTTCACGATCGAGTTGGTGCCAGGTGCGAAACCTGTGGCCCGCTCGCCATGTCGCGTTGCGCCTAAAGAGATGGCTGAGTTGAAGGTTCAACTATAAGAAATGTTAGAGCAAGGTTATATCCGCCCAAGTATGTCACCTTGGAGCGCGTCTGTGCTTTTTGTAAAGAAGAAAGACAGTGGGTTGCGATTGTGTATCGATTACCGTGAACTGAATAAGCTGACCGAGAAGAATAAGTATCTGATACCCCGGATTGATGAGTTATTCGATCAGCTGGTGGGCTCGACCGTCTATTCGAAGTTGGACCTGAAGTCTGGTTATTACCAGTTAAGAATTCGGGAAGGTGACATTCCCAAAACCGCATTTTGAACGCGTTATGGGCACTATGAGTTCACAGTCATGCCCTTTGGATTGTGCAATGCTGCCCTCGGTGTTTATGGATCTGATGCACCGTATTTTTCATGAGTACCTGGATCTGTTTGTGATAGTGTTCATTGATGACATCCTGGCGTACTCGAAGTCCAAAGCCGAGCATGAGATTCACTTGCGGTTGGTGTTGAACACGTTGAGGCAAAATCGGCTATATGTCAAGTTCTCGAAGTACGAGTTTTGGCTATCGTCAGTGGCATTTTTGGGCCATGTGGTGAGTGGAGCAGGCATTGCAGTGGATCCAGCGAAGATAAGAGCCATACAAGAGTGGCCAATGTTGTCTTTCGTGGCCGAGGTCAGGAGTTTCCTTGGACTTGCGGGCTACTATAGACGATTTGTGGAGAACTTCTCGCGGATCGCTTTGCCGCTAACCACACTGACGTGAAAAGATCAGAAGTTCGTTTGGACGCCAGAGTGCGCACGAGCTTTTGAAGAGCTGAAGGTTCGGTTGACCACGGCGCCGGTGTTGTCTTCGCCACGTGGAACCGATGGATTTGTGATTTATAGTGATGCCTTAGGGAGCGGCTTAGGCTGCGTTCTTCTGCAAAAGGAAAAGGTGATTGCTTATGGCTCACGCCAGCTAAAGGTGCACGAGCGAAACTATCTCGTCCATGATTTGGAATTAGCGGCGGTGATTTTTGCACTCAAGTTATGGCGACACTACCTTTATGGAGTGAAGGTGGAGATCTATACCGATCATAAGAACCTAAAGTATCTTTTGGAGCAGAAAGACTTGAACATGCGACAACGAAGGTGGTTGGAGTTCCTTGGGGATTACACTTTTGAAATTCACTATACGTCCGGGAAGGGGAATGTTGTCGCGGATGCCTTGAGTCGGCGAGTTCCGGCTAGAGCAAATTGGTTACAAAGGCATGATGAATGTCTTATCCAGGACCTGGAGGCATTAGAGATCTATTGTGTTGACAAGAATTCCATTGCCACTGCATGTTTGAACTGGACTGAGGTGCAATGTGACCTTGCAGACCGAGTTCGACGGGCAACGGAGTTGGATGAAGATATCTTGCGCTATGTGAATGAAGGGCCAGAAGGCAAATTCACCTGGAATGACGGTCTTTTGCGAAAAGAGAGCCGTTTGTGCGTCCCGAATGTGGGGAAATTGAGGGAAGAACTGATGTATGAAGCGTATTATACAAAGTATTTCATTCACCCCGGGAGCACAAAGATGTTCAATGATATGAAGAAGCTTTTCTGGTGGCCAGGGCTCAAGAAAGATGTTGCCCTTTATGTCTCTAAATGCCAAACATGTGCGATGGTGAAGGCGGAATGCCACAAGCCGGGCGGTTATTTGAAATCACTACCGATCCCAGAGTGGAAATTTGATGATATTTCCATGGATTTTGTGCATGGGTTGCCAAGATCGCAGCGAGGAAATGATTCCATTTGGGTGATTGTTGACCGGCTAACGAAAGTGGCATATTTTCTCCCGAACAGGCGGGATGATTCAGTTGAAAGTTTGGCAAAGTTATATGTTGACCAAATTGTGCGGCTTCACGGTGTTCCTCGGAGCATCATAAGTGATCGAGATGGGCGATTCACGTCAAATGATTGGAGGCTAGTTCACCGACTGTTGGGCACGAAGTTGACTTTCAGTACGGCGTTTCATCCCCAAACGGATGGCCAAACTGAACGTACCAACAGAACAATGGAGGACATACTCCGAATGTGCGCCCTTGACTTCGGCAAGAGATGGGAAGATCATCTCTATATGGTAGAGTTTGCCTATAATAACAGCTACCAGGCAAGCATTGGGATGGCACCATATGAAGCTCTATATGGAAGGAAGTGTCGTACTCCCTTGGCTTGGGTAGAAGCGGGTGAAGCCCGGGTTTTTAAACCAAATGAGGTGGATGAAGCAAACTCAACCATCAGGACTATTCGAGAGAGATTGCTTATTGCTCAAGATCGACAAGCGAAGTACTACAACGCCAAGCACCGGAACGTGGAATTTGCGGTTGGCGATTGGGTCTACTTGAAGATCAAGCCATTCAAAGGTGTCTCCAGGATTCGACGATTGAAAAAGTTGAGTCCAAGATATTTGGGTCCTTTTGAAGTGGTTGAGCGAGTGGGCGAAGCGGCTTATCGGCTAGCGCTGTCGGCAGACTTGGGTGGATTACATGATGTCTTTCACATCTCGGTGCTTCGGAAGGCCGTGAAAGATCCAGCTCAAGTGATCGCGGATGATCGTGTGCCGGTGGAGTATGGGCTAACAATGAGAATTAGACCCATTCAGATCGAAGATCGAGCCGAGAAACAGTTGCAGAACAAGACGGTCGACATGGTGAAAGTCCGATGTGACAACTGCGGCCGTGAAGAACTGACATGGGAGCAAGAGCAAACCATGTGAGAAGAGTTCCCTGAGCTGTTTTTGTAATCTGTAGCGCGAATGTTGTAACATAAAATTTTATATGTTGTCACATGTTTCTTGCTGATTTCTGTTGCCTTTCCTGTGTCTCAATTTCGAGGACGAAATTTCTTGTAGGAGGGGAGGATTGTAACATCCCAAAATTCGGAAACAGGAAATTTTTGGGTGACACGGCCTGGTATACGGGCGTGTCCCAGGGCGTGTCAGCTGACACGGCCTGCGACACGGGCGTGTCTCAGGGCGTGTCGAGGTTGTGTCGACGATCGGCCTTTGTCTCGATGATTTTTCGCTCGACGATGCGTCGAGAGGGGGGCACACGGCCCAGGACACGGGCGTGTCCAAGGCCGTGTCACAGGGCGTGTCAAATCAGGTCGACGAACTCAGCCCGCCGAAGGATTTCGACAGGGCGTGTCTTTGTGCCGTGTCTGGGCACACGGCCTGGGACACGGGCGTGTCATAGGCCGTGTGAAGTCTGAGTCTCAGCGTTCTGATGACAGTACGACACCAGCCGCGGTGCCTACAATTGGTGATGAGGGTTGAAAGAACTTCATAGTTAAGCGTGCTTGGGCGAGAGTAGTACTGGGATGGGTGACCTCCTGGGAAGTCCCCGTATGGCCCAACTTAATAGTCGAGTTCGCTCATCAAAGGGAGGCTGTGGCCACCAACAACCCGCCTGTGGAGGGAGAGGGGTTGGGGTGCTTGGGCTGCAGCCCGGTAGCGTCGCCTAGAGCGGAGCCGTGACGCTGTCACGTTGGATCGGCTAGGGACGTTACAATAAAAGTGCACTTTTTATTGTAATGCCCCTAGCCGATCCAACGTGACAACATCACGGCTCCGCTCTAGGCGACGCTACCGGGCTGCAGCCCAAGCACCCCAACCCCTCTCCATCCACAGGCGGGTTGTTGGTGGCCACGGCCTCCCTTTGATGAGCGAACTCGACATTTAAGCCGGGCCGTACGGGGACTTCCCAGGAGGTCACCCATCCCAGTACTACTCCAGCCCGAGCACGCTTAACTATGGAGTTCGTTCAACTCTCATCACCAATTAAGTTGCAGCTCAATTGGTGATGAGAGTTGAAAGAACTCCATAGTTAAGCGTGCTCGGGCTGGAGTAGTACTGGGATGGGTGACCTCCTGGGAAGTCCCCGTACGGCCCGGCTTAACTCTCGAGTTCGCTCATCAAAGGGAGGCTGTGGCCACCAACAACCCGCCTGTGGATGGAGAGGGGTTGGGGTGCTTGGGCTGCAGCCTGGTAGCGTCGCCTAGAGCGGAGCCGTGACGTTGTCACGTTGGATCGGCTAGGGGCGTTACAATAATTTCGCTCGACGATGCGTCGAGAGGGGGGCACACGGCCCAGGACACGGGCGTGTCCAAGGCCGTGTCACAGGGCGTGTCAAATTAGGTCGACGAACTCAGCCCGCCGAAGGATTTCGACAGGGCGTGTCTTTGTGCCGTGTCTGGGCACACGGCCTGGGACACGGGCGTGTCACAGGCCGTGTGAAGTCTCGGGATGTTTTGGGATTTTTTTTTTCACCCAAGCACACGGCCACAGACACGGGTGTGTCTGAAGGCGTGTTGGTGACACGGCCCATGTCACGGGCGTATCCCATGGGCGTGTCACTGGTTTGGATAAGTCGGTTGACCACCGCTTGAGGCACACGGCCGTGTCAGAGGCCGTGTCGGGTCAAAATCAGTGTTTTTGGCAGAATCGTGGTCGTCCATTCTTTCAGCTAGGATCCAAGGGTTGAAGCTTCTTCCTCTTTTTCTTAAAGGCCGAAATCAGAGAAGTGATTCTCATTTCCTTGGCCTTGATATTTCTTCAAGTTAAGAGGGAAAGAGAGAGAGAAAGGAGGAGGAAGAGGGAAAGGGGGCTGCTGCTGGTAGTGCTGCGGTTTACCGACAAGAGTTCCGAAGCCGGCGTTGCGGAGGAAACGTTCTTGCGAGTCTTGCAAGCAAGCTTTAAGTTCATGGCACCGAAGCGGTCGTCAAGGGTAACGACTTTTCTTCCTAGCCATGTGAAGGCTTCCTTTTGGCATATCTTGTGATTTCCCCCACCAAGAGGTGGTTGATTTTGGGAATCTTTGGGTGGATGCTTGAAATCCCCTTTTGTTAGCATATAGATCCGGAAATGGAGTACGGAATAGGCATGCTGTGTGAAGCCCATCTGGATAGGTTGGTCTGGATTGGTGATGTTGCATACGAACCGAAGAAGACTCCGTGATAACGTGTAGTGTAAGGAGTCTACGGGTTATACCTGCGAAAAGGAGTAGCAGGAAGTACTGGAGTGGTAGCCCAGGAAAAATAACCATGTGATGTTTTGGGTTCACCCTGTGAATGAGGCACATAAAGTACTGGTGTGACCAGGAAAGGCCCTTTTGTGATGCTTGATGTCATAGGGTGTCCACCTGTGAAGCGAGTAATAGGAAGTACTGGCATGATAGCTAGGAAAGACCCCTGACATTTGTGCTTGTGCGGTGTCCACCTGTGGAGAGAGTCACAGGAAGTACTGGGAGGCCCAGGAAAGACCCGCTGTTGTGCTAAAGAAATGGGTATAGAGAAATACCCAGGCTTGAATGCCAAGAACAGGATTGGTGAGACCGACCCGCGCCTTTGATATAGCCATGAGTACGTTGTACTCGGAGAAGGCAAGGCGATTTGAGCAACGGGGGGTGGAGGATCCGACCTGCGCTATGTCCGTCCGATGTGAGACCAAAAAGTGCGGTCTGTTGGAGCGCATAGCAAGAGTCTTCGGCCTGCGCGCCATGACACAATGGGGGGGGCTATGAGCCATCCCGGTGTAGGAAGACTAACTCCGGCTGCACACCATGGAGTAAATGCTCGCGAGATTTACCGTTGGGTTGTGACCCTGATACGGTGGTGGGCAAGAGCTTTGCCAGAACACCAAGAATGTGTCCTGAGTGCACGGACCGTTGGGCCGGGTGGCGAACGGTTGTGATGGCTTGTGTGCGTGAAAGCACATTTTGATGATATATAGTTGCCATACTTGTGATATGATATGCCTGCAGGGAAGAATACCGCTGCCCCGAGAGAAGGGGTAGGGTCGTTATAATTTGGTCAGCTGAACGCTGACCGTTGCTTTTGTTTGTCACCGGTGGGTGGATTGTACCTTTACAGGTGCTGGAGAGCCGAGCGGGACGCATAGAGGTTGATGTTCCTGCTGGTGTTGCTGCTACTGTTGTTAGCGCTCGAAGGCTATAGATTTTGTTGTGTGGTTTCTTTTATTGTGGTCGGCCTGCGCGCCAATCTGTTTAGGCCACTGTTTGAAAGCCATGTAAGGCCATAAGGCCAACTCTTTTGACTTGTTGTAAGACATTCCTATAATTTATAAAATGTGGAGTTTTATGGTTGGACATTCATGAGGAGTTCACGTTGTAGTCTAGGCTTCCGCTAGAATGCTTTGTGTTAGGTACGATGCGCGACTCTGGTATCATCCTGTACCTTCACCGACTGTTTTGTGATATATCCTGTGGGGCCCCGGCCGGACCTTCTAGAATATATCATATGAACAGATGGGGTTGTTACATACTTTACTTCTTACTCGAGTCAAAAAGTTAGAAATTTATAGAATTCCAACTTTTTACTGATTCTTGATTTTTGAGCCTTCTTGGGGGTCCATCTTCTCTAATCTTCTTTGTTGAGCATTCCAAGTTCTGTTTTGAAGAATGAGAACTTGGTCTCATCCAATGGCTTTGTGAAAATATCTGCAATCTTCCTGTCTGTAGAGACATATTGGAGATCTATGTCCTCATGCTCCACATGCTCCCGGATGAAGTGATACCTCAGATCTATGTGCTTTGTCCGGTTGTGCGAGACTGGGTTGTTGGCTATTGCAGTTGCGCTGGAAGAGTCGCAAAACAATGGAATGTTCTGGAACTTCATATTATAATCTTCAAATTGATTCTTTATCCATAGCAGTTATGCACAGCAACTGCCTGCAGATATATACTCTAACTCAGCTATTGAGATAGCTACACAGTTCTGCTTCTTACTGCTCCAGGAGATAAGCCTTCTTCCTAGGAATTGGCAAGTCCCGTGAGTGATTTTCATGTCGTCTTTGCTCCCTGCAAAATCTTCATCTGAAAAACATATTAGTTCGCTATCATTACTTCTTGGGTACCATAAGTCAAGATTTGGCGTACCTTTAAGGTATCTCAAAATCCACTTTGCAGCAGTGTAGTGAGATTTCTTAGAGTTCACCTGAAATCTAGCACATACACATATTGAAAACATTATGTCATATCTACTGGCAGTAAGGTAGAGCAAGGATACAATTATGCTTTTGTACATGATTTCATCAAAAGGTTTCCCTTTTTCATCCTTGTCCAGAGACATAGTTGAACCCATTGGAGTCATCATCGAGGTTGCGTTCTCCATTCCGAATTTCTTAATTAGCTCTTTGTTGAATTTGGTTTGCGAGATGAAAATTCCATCTTCAGATGTTTCACCTGAAGCCCTAAGAAATACTTCAGCTCTCCCATACTGCTCATTTCAAACTTCTCTTGCATAAGTTTTGAAAACTTCTTGCAGAGATTGTCGTCTGTAGAGCCCAAAATAATATCGTCGACATAGATTTGCACTAGCAAAATCTTGTCTTTTACTTCCCTAAGAAATAATATCTTATCTATATTTCCACTTATGAACTTGTTCTCCAGTAGAAAGCTAGACAGCGTCTCATACCAAGCTCGAGGAGCTTGTTTCAGACCATATAAGGCTTTATGTAGTAAGTAAACGTAATCAGGAAAGTTAGAATCAACGAAACCTGGAGGTTGTTTCACATACACCTCTTCCTTTATGTCTCCATTAAGGAAGATAGACTTCAGTCCATCTGATAGACGGTGAAGTCTTTGAGTGCAGCATATTCTAGGAATAACCTGATGGCCTCCAGCCTTACCACTGGAGCATACATCTGGTCGAAGTAAATTCCTTTTTCTTGACAATATCCTTTAGCGACGAGTCTAGCCTTGTTCTTTACGATCGTTCCATCCTCGTCCATCTTGTTTCTGTAGACCCATTTTGTCCCGATGATGTTCTTACATGTGGGTCTTGGAACAAGTTTCCAAACTCGGCAGCGTTTGAACTGATTTAATTCTTCTGTCATCGTCATAATCCAAGATGCGTCTGAGTTGCACGTAACCCTAGAGATAGGATGATGTAAATCTTACAGATTGGAGTCAAATCCAATAGTGCGGGTCACCTCGATAATGTAACTTTAGGCCCCTTTGATTTGTAAAGAGATTTCGATCAAAGCATCTATAAGTTAGGAGACTTAATGCTCTAGCGAGATTTTGTCTTAATTTCGGATCCATCACGGTCGAGTTTGATTTGCAAGCTTAAAATTATACTCTTTATCTCTCTCATCTCGTTTCATGGTGAATCTTCGATCGAATGCTAACTTTTTATTATAAATTTTTCGTCTAAAAATTATCTTTAGATTTAATTTAAAAATTCTCAAAACTCACTTTCTTTCGGTAGGATAATAGTTCAAGCGTGAGTAAGAGTAGTTGACAGCCCCGAGTTTTAATACGACCTTGGTACTACAATTTGATAGGTACACTTGCCTGTTCGGGTTTTAGCCCATCAAGTTTTTGGCACCGTTGTCGGAGACGCTTTCTCGTCAATATTAGGAAAACGCTTTCGCTATTACTTCTGCAAAAAAAAAAACTTAAATTTTCTCTTTCTTTTTGGTAACAGTTTTTTATGGAATCGTCTTCTTTTGGCGCATTTTGTAATTTTTGTGGGTCGCCCGACCACTTTTATTCTGAATGTCTTTCAGGAACCCATCCCTCTTTTGATTTCAATTTTTCTGGAGCAGGTCAAAGTGACCAATTTGACCCTTACTCCAATTTTTATCCTACTTGGGAGGTGGGGAACCCGTCTTATTTTTCACATGATTTTGCCCCCGCAAAGCATCGTGCCTCTAAATTTTAATTCAATCGATAATGGGTATTTTGAATTGCAAACTTCTCTTGATAATATTAATTCGCATTTCAAGACCATTATCGATTATTTTTATTGTGAGGCCGCTTCGTTTTCTTCGTCTTCTTCTCTGTCTCCTCTAATTTCATCGTGTAATGAGTCACCGGATATCCCGGCTTGTCTTTTTCCTCTCTAGGAGGATAACTATTCAGATATTCTGGATTGTTTCCTTCCTACTTTGGATGACACCCCTATGGATATTTCGGCATGCTTCTTACCCTTTGAGAATGACAAGACGTCTCATCATTCTCTTTCTTTTTCTGAAGACGTTTGTGATTCCATTTCACATCAAATTTCAATTGTTCCAAATTTTTCTATTTTTAGCGAATCTTCTTCTTCTATTTTAGATAATTCTTCTTTCATTCTTTCTACCCCTCCTCCCAAAATTTCACAAGTCCCTCGTTCTCCTTGTGAAATTTCCGTTGATGAAATTTATTTTTCTACTTCTTTTATTCCTCTTTCTATTTCTTCTTCTTTTTTTTTCTTCTTCTTTTGACGACCCATTCTTTCCCATTTTACATACGGCGGAGTTCTTCTATAACTCCGTCCGTTCATTTTTGGGCGTCATTCCATTGAAGATTCCACCCCATGTCGGTGCGATTCTTCATTTTTCTCTTTTTTGATGTACTCTCTTAAGCGCATACTTAGGTAGTTACCGCTTCACTTTAGTTTTTATTTTCCATTTAGCTAACCAATAACGTCGGGCTCAGACGACGTTAAACAAAGAGCGCTCTTGGGAGGCACCCCTTGCTTATCCTTTTTGTTATTTTGTTTTTTTTGTTTTCTTATTGTGTTTTGCAGGAATAAAACCTTCGGCGGTTTGTTTAGCTCCATCATTTTTTTTTTCTTTCTTAGGCATGAGTCGGTGTCCAGCATAAGCATGGGGCAGCGACATCTATATTCGGTCTTCCGATCCGGGGAATTCATTTTTCTTTTTAAGTATTTACTTTACTGCATTTTCTATCCCCCCTCTTCTCCTTCTCTTTCTCTTTTTTTGTTTTTCATTGAGGACAATGAAAAATCCAAGCATGGGGGAGGACTTCGCTCTTTTTCCTTTTCTTTTCTTTTTAATTTCTCTTTTTAAAACTAAAAAAAAATCTCTTTTCGTTTTAAGTTTTTCAAAAAAAAAATTGTTTTTAAGTACTTTAGCTTTATCAAAAAATAAAAAATAAAGCTAGAAAAAGCAAAACCTGAAAACAATGAAAAATCCCAAAAAAATAGATTTCAACCTTTTAACAAAAATGAAAAAATCTTAGAAAAATCCAAAAGTATAATAAACCCCTTGCTTAGGCTTTTTGTTGTTTTCAGAAATTTTGTTTGAGTTCATTTATAAGCATTTTTACTATTTTTGATTTGCTAATCTTTTGTTTCATCATGTTTAGTTAAATCTAATATTTAGTGATTTAGTTTTGAGAATTATCTTATGCTTTTAATTTGCTTAGAGTAATTTATTTAGCACTTTTTCTCCTTTATTTTAAATAGTTTTAAGTTTGTAGTAATTTTGCTTAACAATTTTGGATTCTAATTATTATTACCTCATGTTTTTAGATTCTTAGGAAATCTCAATCTACTAGTAGTTGCTCTCTAGTATTTTAAGTTTATTTTCTAAAATTTTGTTTAACTCCTTACTTTTTCTTTTTATTGTTAGATCATATGTCATGAGAATAAGGAGTTGTTAGTTCCTTATTCTCTGGTAAACATATGCAACCCAGATGAAGAGAGAAATTAAAAGTTCATATATGTCGTGGGAAGTGATAGGACGTTAGTCTATCATTTTCTGGTATTACATATATATTTTATTTAAAACTTTTGGTGGGGTGTGAAAAAAATAATGATGATCACCTCCAATCAAAGTCCTCTTCATGTTGATTTCCTCCCCAAACCCCTTAGCCAATATTATTGTCTTAGATTTTAAATTAAAATATTGGGAGAGCATAAGTGGCAGGTTGCATTCTTCCTTAAGTTTCTTTTAAGTTATGGTTTTTATAATTTTAATCTAACCTTGTTTCCAATTTACTCAATTTTGAGTGCTAGTTAATTTATTAGAGAATTTTTGGCTAAATATTTCTCTCTTTCACTTTAATTCCATAATTTAGGACTTAATTCGTAAATCCCTAAATTTTATTTTTGCCTTGATTTTGGTGTAAATAATTTTTTTAGTTTAATTGAAAATTTTATAAATGTCTTATAAATATTTCTCATACTTTTGCTCTGGAATAGCAAATGCCTAAGCATGGGGGAATTTGATTACTAGTTTTAGTCATCATTTTTTTGGACTAGCTTAGTTTAGATTTTCCTAGTTTTAAGTATTATTTTTTTTGTATGCTATGTTTTAATATCTTATTTTTGATAATATTATGTTTGTTATTATGTATTGTATGTTTGTTATGTTTTTATTATTTTAGTTTTTATGTTTTGTTATTTATGATTTTCTTTTACGATTGTTGTTGTTTAATCAATGATTTAGTTATTTGATATAAAAATAACTAACATTATGTTCTATTATTTTTTGTTTGTAGGTGCAGCCCACATAGTGCATGGCCGACCATCTTAAGTACAATCCGAGCCCTTTACTCCAAGTGCAGCAGCCCACTTCAATTGAGCATCCCATTTCAATGATGCAGCAGCCCGAACCACTTCATTTATGCCACATTGGTGCAGCCCGGCCCTCTCCAACTGCAACCCAAGCCTCCTCCAAAGTGCCACCCGAAAATGCATGTATCAAGCCACCTTGCATGGATCCCCATTAAGTGCATGGTCGGCCACCTCATGCTCTCCACCTCACTTAATTCCATGCATGTACCTTCCCATTCATGCATTTTCCTCCTTGATGGCCGGCACCTCCCCTCTCTCTCCCCTTTATTATTTTCTCTCATTTCATATTTCTCATTCATCCTTTTTTCCCTCTCTCTCATTCTCATTTAAACTCATACATTGCCCCTTTTTATAATTATTTGTGTTCCTTTTTATTTTCCCAAAAGAAAGTGCATGCATTTGGCGTTTTCTCTCTCCCTCATTAAATGATATTCATGCACCTTCTCCACCCTACATGGTCGGCCACCCCCCTTGTCCCCTCATCTTTATTTCATTATAGAAACTTCTCCCTCTCCTATATAAAGACCCCATCCCTCAAGCATGAATGGGAGATCCAAGAGAAGAAAATTTAGAATCCAAGTTTGAATTTGAGTGTCGAGTTGAAGTTTTGAGAGTGCTTGTGAGCTGTTTTTATTTTACCTGTTGTTGTAGTTTTCCATTATTGTAATTTTTGTTTTGGTAGTTTAATATAGTCTTGTTTTTTATTATTGTGTAATCCTCTTCCTTTTTGCAAGCAATGAAAATATTTTCTCTTCATCTTATTTTGTTTTCTTCCTCCACTATGAGTAGCTAATTTCCCTTAGCATTTGATTCGTGAGGATCCATGAAATGAGATGAGGTTTTCTTTTACTTCTTAGTTTTATTTTTGTCTAAATTATTTCTCGATCCTTCTTTGATTTATCTCGTGTCGACTCCGTATTTCCGGTATACAGTAGTAGGCAATTTGATCTCATTTCATAGAAGTAAAGAGACTCGTTGATTTGAAAGATCACTCAAAGAATGAAGGAGTTGCACGCAACCCTAGATATAGGATGACGTAAATCTTCCGGATTGGAGTCAAATCCAATAGTGCGGGTAACCTCGATTATGCAACTTTAGGCCCCTTTAATTTTTAAAGAGATTTCGATCAAAGCGTCTATAAGTTAGGAGACTTAATGCTCTAGCGAGATTTTGTCTTAATTTCGGATCCGTCACGGTCGATTTTGATTTGCAAGCTTAAAACTATACTTTTTATCTCCCTCATCTCGTTTCATGGTGAATATTCGATCGAATGCTAACTTTTTATTATAAGTTTTCCGTCTAAAAAATATCTTTAGTTTTAATTTAAAAATTCTCAAAACCCACTTTCTTTCGGTAGGATAATAGTTCAAGCATGAGTAAGAGTAGTTGACAGCCCCGAGTTTTAATACGACCTTGGTACGACAATTCGATAGGTACACTTGCCTGTTCGGGTTTTAGCCCATCAATAAGGTGTCTTAAAGACACTCTCACCAAAGTTTCTGGGGCGAGTCCATCCTTGGTAGCGAGACTTTAGCTCTACATAGGTAGGACTGGTCAAGTGACCGTAGGACGAGCAAGATCAAACTCATTAGTTAGAAATATGACTTTCTTGAACGAAGTCTGATCTTGAGGGGCTTTCCCCTTCTCTTTAGCTGAGGCCTTCTTGGCGGCCTTATACTTTCTTTGAGCCTGGTTCCTCCTAGAAGATTTGCTAGGAGCTTCTTCATGGCCTAATTCAACAAGTTTTTTTTAGCGGCGAGTTGTTCTTCCAACTCTTTGATGATTTTCTCTTTTAGGTCAAGGTGCTCAAGAGCCTTATTGAATTCTTCAATAGCATTATTGAAGTTATCTTTGAGTGAGTCAGTGTTGGCGACTTCTTCTCTCAAGATGCTCTCTTCAGCTTTTAGAGACTTTATCTCTTTAGCTTGAGTTTTCACGACTCGACGACATTTGTCATAAGCCATAATCAACTACTTGTACTGGGCCATGAGTTCAGACTCATCGTCAGAAGAGCTGTCCTCACGATCATGCTCAGAAGCTTTAGATTCTGAAAGAGGAGTGTGAGAGTTTACCTTCCCAGTGAACTGGGGCTCTTGTTCGTCATCTGTCTGAGCCATAAGCCCAAAGTAGGCTTCTTCTTCTTCACTCGACTCTGATGAGTCGGAGTCACTAAGAGTTTTGCCCTTTTTGGCTATTAGGCTCTTCTCTGTCTTCTTCTTATTGTATGAGGACTTATTTTCCTCTCTTCTTCCACCCTCATTCTTATTATGGGGGAAGTCAGCAATGACATGACCTGGCTTATTACAACAGTAACAAACGATGTCAGTAGAAATGTGTTTGTTCTGTTTAGGAGTATACCTGTTGTGGCTGCTTGAGCCTTTTCTTTGACGATCACCATCATGTCGTGATCTTTTATAAGAGACATTCTTGCCTTTCCAATGCTTCTTTTTGTACAAGAATTTCTTGAACTATCGTGAGAGTAGTGAGAACTCTCCTTCAGATAGCTCAGAGCCTGAGTTACTTGGCTCTGAAGTTTCTTCTTCACTCACTTCTTGTGCTGGAGCAGGAGGAGCAGCCTTTGAATACTTTAAGGTGTCTGCCTTTAGAGCAACAGACTTCTCTTTGAATGCAGACTTGCTCTTCTCTTCTTTAGCCTTTCTGGTATTGAGTTGAAGCTCATATGACATAAGCTTCCCGAAGAGATTTTATGGGTCTATCTCGGCTAGTTTTCCAAACTCCCTGATGGCACAGACCTTGTTATCTCATTACTTAATTAGGGGTCTCAAGAACTTGTCATTCAATTCTCCGTTTGTGAAGACTCTGCCATAGACCCTTATGTCATTTACTATCTTGAAGAAATTCTCAAATGTGTCAGCAATGGCGTCCTTGTTTCCTTGTCGGAAGGCTTCATACTTTTGATTTAGAAGGGATCCTATATCATCTCTGACTTCTTTTGTACCTTCCATCAAGGTAACTAGAGACTGTCACATCTCCTTTGTAGACTAGCAGTGGATCAGGTTTTGCAGCATCGAGTCATCGACTGCACTTGCTATTATGTTCTTGGCCTTCTTGTCTAAGGACACAAGTACAATCTCGTCCTTGTCTAGATCCATTTGTTTCTTTGAGACTTTCTTAGTTGGATTTATTGTGGATATTGTCATGGGAATGTAAGGACCTTCTTCAACTATCATGAAGATCCTTGGATGCACAGCTTCCATAAAGAACTTGATTCTTTTTTCCACATGGAAAAGTTATTCTTGGTGCACAACGGAAGCTTGGCAAAATCTTTAGCCGTGTCCATGTTTGGTAGATCTCAAAAGACAACTAATCAGATATGATCAAGGTGTTAACCTTTTAGTGATCAGCCTGGCTCTGATACTAATTGAAAGTGTTTAGTTGCCTACCTAAATCACCTAGAGGGGGGTGAATAGGTGAGATGTGCGACTTTTTACGAAATAAAAATTTAAGATCTATGCACAGAACTATCTACCAATAAATCACAGACAAAGCAAGATTTATAGTGGTTCCCCAACCTTGGGTAGATCCACTTTCCCTCACCGATCTAGCAATACACTAGACTCAGCTACTCCACTATCTCGGATTGAAAACCAATCCTACTCCTCGGAACAAAGTTCCTACAATCTCGATCCACCAAACGGATCTACACTCGGAAGATAAAACTTCCTGCAATCTCGGATACAAAGGCTCCTACACTCATAGAAAATTCTCCTACAAGAATGAAATAGAATGTATGTAAAAATACAAACAGTGAATCTTAATCAGATCTACAAACAATCAGCCTGGATCTTCCTCTTTTACACTTTGCGGTTTTATCAGAGTGGTTGAAGAAAATCTCAGCAATGCTAGATCTGGACTTTCTTGGCTTCACACGATCGGATAGAAGATGAGAAATTGGGCGACGATGTCGATCTGTAAACCTTCTTGATCTGAATCCTCTGAAATCGAAAACCCTAGCCGGATGTGAACAATGAGGATCGACGGTGGCGGCTTTCACTTCTTGGAGAGAGAAAAGGATTCAGAGAACTTAGAAAATAATTTGACTGCAAAACTTCTGATTAGGGTTTGTCGGTTTGACAAGACCTTATATATGATATGCGATAACAATCATAATTAATTCTTTAATGAGGTACATGTGGACCAATCACATCAAGGCTCATTAAGAAATCTGTCAATTCTGGACTTAACGAATCTTCAAAAAAAGTGAAGTGACATACTCGAGTGAAGATACAACTACTCGAGTACTATATAGAACTACTCGAGTGAACTGAAGATAACCACTCGAGTAAAGACCTAAAGAAAATCTGGAAATGAAGATCAGCTACTCGAGTATAAAGAGATTTACTCGAGTGCTAAAACAGTTACACGAGAAGTGGAGTTGGAGTACTTGAGTACAATAAATTCTACTCGAGTGAAAAGAAATTGACTACACGAGAGATAGAGTAACTACTCGAGTCAGGGACATAGAATATTTTTCTGAAATAGAATTCTGGGTTACTCGAGTAGGTAAACTGAACTACTCGAGAGGAAAGAACTACTCGAGTATAAAGAAACAGCTACTCGAGTAATGCACTTAGAAAAATTCTGAGGAAAGAAAATAAGGTTACTCGAGTATAAGCTCTGGACTACTCGAGTAGTAGATGAACTACTCGAGTACATGACTTTGTCTACTCGAGAGAGGAAAAGTGACACGAGACCTAGACTTCTGTAACTCGAGAGAGAAGGTTTAAACTACTCGAGTACTTGTATGGCTACTCGAGTATTTTACTTAGAAAATATCTGGAGAAGAAATTCTGTTAACTCGAG
This sequence comes from Platanthera guangdongensis, assembly GCA_039583875.1. NCBI lineage: Eukaryota > Viridiplantae > Streptophyta > Magnoliopsida > Asparagales > Orchidaceae > Platanthera > Platanthera guangdongensis. The sequence goes on along the minus strand of CM077156.1, from coordinate 153,556,620 downwards.
AATGAGAAGGAATCTACTCGAGTAGTTGTCTTAGCTACTCGAGAGCTATAACTTGACTAATCGAGTTCTAACTTCCTTACTCGAGTATAAAGATTTTTACTCGAGTATTAACTAAGAAATTCACTCGAGTATGTAGAGATCTACTCGAGTAAAATTTTTAGTAAATTCCTTTTAACAGAATTCTCTTCTTCTAGGTGAATCCAACAACAAGTCTTTTCCAATTAGTCCTAATGCTTGAATATGAAGTGTACCCCAATAGAGAGACTACACATGAGTCAACACCTTGGATCACACAATGAGAGATTACATTGTATGGTCCTGTGTTTGGTGACCCATTGTAAACTAACATTGGTCTACACTTGGTATTAGAATCCTGCAAACATATAACTTAAACAAAGCATCAAATACAATTTAATTCATCTTAGTTCAAGGATGACTTCATCAAATCTGGGTTAATGTGGATACAATACTCAAGACTCCTAATAACCCCCAACTGATTAAGCTTTAATTAATAGGGTGCAACAGAACTGTTATCAGATCATAGTGATAGGTAAAATCCAAGGAAATCTCCTGAAAATGGAGATGGAACTAAACATACCTTCTGAGAACGGAGATGGAACGGAAGCCTCCTGAATGGAGTGATTGGACTACTAATCATTTTCTTTATGATTATTCCAGTCTTGCAGTGGTCCTAGACCTTTATTTAATCCAATTCAGTACTTTCAATTCAGTACTACTCCAGTTCCATACTGGTCAAGTTCAATTCAGTACTACTCTAGTTTCGTTCTGGTCTAGTTCAATTCAGTACCTTCAACTCAATACTACTCCAGTTTCATACTGGTCGAGCTTAATTCAGTACCTTTAATTCAGTACTACTCCAGTTTCGTACTGATCGAGTTCAATTTAGTACCTTCAATTCAGTACTACTCCAGTTTCGTACTGGTCAAGTTCAATTCAGTACTACTCCAGTTTTGTACTGGTCAAGTTCAATTCAGTACTTTCAATGCAGTACTACTCTAGTTTCATACTGGTCAAGATCATTTTGATTTAGTACTTTTATTTCGGTACTACTTTAGTTTCGTACTCGTCATATCTCATTAGGCAGCGTTTATTAGCAGCAGCTTAAATTACTGCACTCTAGTTACTGCAATTACTATTATAAGTACGGGTCCTATTTTAACGAGCAGTAGTTGGTTATGGTTGAGCCTTAGTTGGGGATAATAGGAGTTGAGGTGTACCTCCAGTTTTAGCCTCAAATAAGTGCTCTCACGCTACTTAGCGAAAGTTGAGTTGAGCGTCGTTGCCTCAAGGATAATATATAGTAGGGCAAGCCGCCACAGACCGAGTGTATATTAACATGATTGTTTAGTTGATTGCTTGTGGATTTCTTGCGGTAAGTTACGGCGGGTCAGTCACTTCCGCAGACCACTTGTACCGGTGCGGAAAGTTCGACGACTCAAGGTGACAGGGGGATATGTACCACGAGTGACCTGCCTTTTTGTTTTCCCCGTCAGGTTTCCTCCTCTGGTTGGCCAAAATGTTAAAATGTTGGTTGTCGCTCACATCCAAGAATACACAGGGATGTACGTTAGGGCCTGGGGCGGTGCGGTATGACCACCCCCCCAGAAGTGACAGGACTGGCCACTGTCACCGACGGCCACATCAGTGAGGCCCGCGGGGCCCGTTACCCTGCTGGAACAAAAGCGGTCCTACTATGTCGACATAGGGTGTCTGGCATGGCTGTTTATGCCTGCGGTGTGTGTACACAGTTGTGAATGCCTGCGAATAGATACGGATTGCCAATACCTGATGTGTTAATGTGCTTGTGGGACTCGTGCTATTGCTGCTATTTTATTTTCGGTTATATTGTACTACCTTGTCATTTTTACTCCTAGCTTAAAGTATGAAATATTGTGTTAATTCTCTCATACTTCAGCTACCTTATTCTGCGGGTTGCGTGTGTGCTCCTCCCCAGGATATGGATCCGGGGAGGGAATTTAATTCTACTTAACTCTGTGACTAATCGTTATTTAATTAACCATTCATAGGAAATGGAGTGTCGTAGTAACCCGCTGCTGCAAGAGATTGCGCCAGCAGATTGGACCACTCGAGCAGAAGCACCCTCGACATCTGCAGAATTTCGAGATGTGAGTACTGACGAGCTGATTAAGGAGAGGGAGTGAGGAGTTGTATACAGTACTTGCACAGTCTGTAGGCTTATAGATATATATTGTCTACGGCCTTATGATTGTGTAATCTTATATGATGATATGTACATATACGTGGTACTGGTTTCCTGTTAATGCTCCCACATATGTTTATGACGTGATGTGAACATTGTGATTCAAGCCGAGTAAGACGACCAACTAGTGCTTGGCAGAGAGGGTCGTTACCCCTCAAGGAGCGTTGGGTTGACATCTTGGGCAGTAGGATCCCCTCCGGCCCAACCCGGGTAAAGTTGGGGGGCTTACAAATGGATCAGAGGGATCACGATTCGTCCTTTTGGAGCAGTCTCAGGAATTCCCCGTCCCTCGCTTCGTTTCTCGGTTTGGGAAGAACCTTGCAGCGAAAGCTTGGTGGACCCTAGTGTAGAGGTTTAGGGATTCTAGATTGTACGTTAGTATGCCCGTACACTGATGTTTCTGCTCCGTCAGTCATTTTTGCAAATTTTCCCTACTTTTGTAAAGTACTGACACTTTTCCTGTTACTCCTCCAGATACCAGAGTGCAGTAACGGGGGGGTCCTCTTCCAGATGATATGTTCCCTCCACCCCACCTCTAGACCCGGTCGCCCCCGTGGTTGTACCATTTGCTGAGACTGACTTGGGGCAAATATTGATAGCCATTCTGGCCACCTTTCGGACAGCCTTGGCACAGCCACCACGAGAGATGATGGCACCTACCGATTTACTGACGACTTTTTTAGGACTGAGGTCGCCTGCTTTTAGAGGTACAGAGACTGCCATCCAGACAGAGGAGTGGGTGGAGCGTGTGGAAGAGCTGCTGGTAGGAATGATGTGCCCAGTAGTGGCTGCAGTTTCTCAAGTGGTGACTTTGTTAGAAGGATATGCTAGGAATTGGTGGAGAGCGGCTAGTCGCTCTACTTTTAGAGGACGACCATTGACCACTATCCTTTGGGGGGAGTTCTCAGAGGCTCTACTAGAGTTTTTTATCCTAGATGCAGACCAAGCAGCTTTGCAGGAGAGATTCTTGCACATTCGACATGGCGGATGGTCGCCGGACCACCACCGGAGAAGAGCCCCACCCCCGGCATGCCAACCGGGAGTGGTCCCGGGGCTGGGTTCAACCCAGGGAAGGCAGTGTGGCGCGGTGGAGCTGGGAGAAAATATTCCGCCACCCCGGTCTTGGGTTGGTCCGATGGTCGGCGGCGGCAGGTCGTCGGGCCACCACCCAGGAAGTCGTCGGCCCCCGCCGAACCGTCCGGGGGCAGCGCCGGCGCCCGGCAATGACTCGCCGGTGGTGCCAACAAGCATAGCCACTTGCTGCCGGCGAATAGCAGCTGCCGTCTAATCACTGATAGGGATCGGACGGCCAGGATCATCTTAAATTCCGCTCGTGCCTCAGCATCAGGGCCCCCCCCCCCCACACACACAGCAGATCCGTGGTTGATCCGCTGTGGGGACAAAAGGCTCAATTCTCTGGCCCAGCTCGATCTCAGCCGCGGGATCAAGGTGATTTGGTTATCTGCAGACCATATATATTGACAAAACCTATAATTAAATCTAGAAACTAATTGGAGCCTCTGGGGACAAAGTGGTTAATATGAAAAATGTTTCCCATAATGAGAGCTATCACCACAAAAATTTGGAAAATCTTTGGAGTCGATTTGGTATTTTTAAAAGCCCAAATAAAATTTATTTGGTCAAATTTAAGACATAAATTTCTTCAAAAAATTATGAAAATTTTTCTAGGCTCACTTTAGACCTCCTTAAAAGCTGTATCAAAATTTGAGAAGTTTGGAGATCAAAATTTATTCTCCCTCTTTTTCTTAAAACCTAGAACCGTGCATTGAAAATTATTGCGTTCATTTTCTTCGAAAATGAAAAAATTTGGAACGCGCAGCTTTTCTCTCTAAATTAAAGAATCAATCCAAAATTATCTTATCAATGAGAGTGGTCGGGCCAAATAACCAAGCTTCGTGTGCTCCGAGATTTCGTGAACCCGTCGAGCGTCTCAAGTCTCGGGTGCTGCGGGCACGCTCGGAAGATAAGAACACAAGTGATACACGACAAGATTATTCTTGAGAAATATTTAAGAAGTAACTCCTAATAAGCCCCGAACAGATTAAGATGTAATTAATAGGGCGCAACAGAACTATTACCATATCTTAGTGATGGGTAAAATCCAAGGAAACCTCCTGAAAATGGAGATGGAACTAAACATACCTCCTGAGAACGGAGATGGAACTGAAGCCTCCTGAATGGAGTGATTGGACTACTAACCATTTTCTTTATGATTATTCCAGTCTTACACTGGTCCTATACCTTTATTTAATCCAATTCAGTACTTTCAATTCAGTACTACTCCAGTTCCATACTAGTCAAGTTCAATTCAATACTACTCTATTTTCGTAATGGTCGAGTTCAATTCAGTACCTTCAATTCAGTACTACTTCAGTTTCGTATTGGTCGAGTTCAATTCAGTACCTTCAATTCAGTACTACTCCAGTTTCGTACTGGTCAAGTTCAATTCAGTACCTTCAATTCAGTACTACTCTAGTTTCGTACTGGTCAAGTTCAATTCAGTACTTTAAATTCAGTACTACTCCAGTTTCGTACTGGTCAAGAAGATCATTTTGGTTCAGTACTTTTATTTTGGTACTACTTCAGTTTTGTACTGGTCACATCTCATTAGGCATCGTTTATTAGCAGCAGCTTAATTACTACACTCTAGTTACTGCAAATTACTATTATAAGTACATGTCTTGCTTTAACGAGCAGTAGTTGGTTATGGTTGAGCCTTAGTTGGGGATAACTGGAGTTGAGATGTACCTCCAGGTTTAGCCTCAAATAAGTGTTCTCACGCTCCTTGTCAAAAGTTGAGTTGAGGGTCGTTGCCTCAAGGATAACATATAGTAGGGCAGACCGCCACAGACCCAGTGTATATTAATATGATTGTTTGGTTGATTGCTTGTGGATTGCTTGCGGTAAGCTGTGGCAGGTCAGTCACTTCCATAGACCGTTCATACCGGTGTGAAAAGTTCGACGACTCAAGGCGACAGGGGGATAAGTACCACGGATGACCTACCTTTATGTTTTCCTTGTCAGGTTTCCTCCTCTGATCGGCCAAAATGTTAAAACGCTAGTTGTCGCTCACATCCAAGAATACATAGGGATGTACGTTAGGGCCTGGGGAGGTGAGGTACGACCACCCCCCCCCCCCTCCCAGAAGTGACAGGACTGGCCACTGTCACCGACGGCCATATCGGTGAGGCCCGCGGGGCTCGCTACCCTACTGGAACAAAAGCGGTCTGTACTATGTCGACATAGGGTGTCTGGCATGGCTATGAATACCTGCGGTGTGTGTACGCAGTTGTGAATGCCTGTAAATAGATATGTATTGTAAATACATGATGCGTCAATGTGCTTGTGGGACCTGTGCTATTGCTGCTATTTTATTTTCGGTTATATTATACTGCCTTGTCATTTTTACTCCTAGCTTAAAGTATAAAATAGTGTGCCAATTCTCCCATACTTCAGATATCTTATTCTGCAGGGTGTGTGTGTACTCGTCCCCAGGATATGGATCCGGGGAGGGAATTTAATTCTACTTAGCTTTGTGACTAACGGTTATTTAATTAACCATTTACAGGAAATGGAGCGTCGTAGTAACCCTCTGCCGTAAGAGATTGCGCCAGCAGATAGGACCACTCGAGCAGAAGCATCCCCGATGTCTGCAGAATTTCGAGATGTGAGTACCGACGAGCTGATTAAGGAGAGGGAGTGAGGAGTTGTATACAGTACTTGTACAGCGTGTAGGCTTATACATATATATTGGCTACGGCCTTATGATCGTGTAATCTTATATGATGATATGTACATATACGTGGTACTAGTTTCCTGTTAATGCTCCCACATATGTTTATGACGTGATGTGTGTAACGCCCCGAAACTTAAAAGAGGAATGGGTGGCATTTTGAACCAAGTTTGGTGCTTGGTAGGGGTCACACGGCCTGGGACACGGGCGTTTCCCAGGGGCGTGTCGTGCTCGGGTTCGACGATCTGGCCGTGTGGTTGACGAAAGTGCAGTCGACGATCGTCAAGCAGCGAACACGACCTGAGACATGGGCGTGTCCCAGGCCGTGTCCTTCTTGGATAGTTAGTCGGGTTGTATCGAGAGTGGAACACGGCCTGGAGCCCTGGCGTGTTCAGCCTGACACGGGCGTGTCAAATTCGATACGGGCGTGTCGCATACCCGTGTTCTCCTTGGGTTGGTGTTGGTCCTGTGTCGATGGAGGAACAGACCCCGCTACACGGGCGTGTACTGGATGACACGAGCATGTCAAGCTTGACACGGGCGTGTCGAGAGCCCGTGTTCTTTTTGGGACGTGACAGTTTTGGCATCGAATGAGGCACACGGGCGTGCCACAAGTCATGTTCGGCCCAGGTTTTGGATTTTAAGTGCGAATCGTGGTTGTTCGCTTCCTTCCTTTGGGATCTAAGGGTCCTAGCTGATCCTGGCAGGGTTTAACCCGGGAATAGGGTTTAGAAACCCTCATTTCTTTTGGGTTTTCTCTTTCTAAGAGTTCTAGAGAGAGAGGGGAGAGCAAGGAAGAAGAAGGAGGAAAGATTCAGCCGCCGGTGGAGCTTCGGAGCCCCAAATCGCAAGACGATTTCGGATCTACGGAGGAGAGGACGTTGCGGTGCTTTTCACCCGCATAGATCTTCATGGCGCCAAAGAGGAATGTTAGGGTATCGATTCTCATCTTTGACATGTGAAGTCCTCTTTCCTTTTGCATAGGAAGCCCGCTCACGCGATTATGAGGAGAGTGTGAGGTGTTCTTTCGGGTAGACATGAATAGTCCCCGTTATTTTGCATGTAGAGTCCGTATTCGAGAAATGGACATAAGCATAATGTGTGAAGCCTACCCGGACATGTTGGTCTGGATTGGTGATGTTACATTGCATGAATGGCCAGAGAAGACTTCGCGCCGATGGTTGTTTTTCGGGTTTTCTACGCAGTAGATTGCAACAGGGAACCTTGGGGACTAACTCCAAGGTGCACCAGGAAAACTGGGAAGATGCGTGATTCTGCTATCTTGGTGGCCTGGGAGCCAACTTGCACATAACTGGTGAAAGAAATTGTACTTAATCACCTAGAGGGGGGTGAATAGGTGACTAAATCTTTTTAAACTTTTTAGGCAGATTGCAGAATATTTCACAGAGTTATAACTACTTTTTCACAGCAATCAATTAGCAATCACAGAATAAAACATGCACACAGTGAACACACAGATTTATAGTGTTCTACCACTCAGCCTTTATAATAACAGGCTCAGAGAATTAGATCTCCTACACTCGGGCACACATACCCTACCACTCAGCCTTTATAATAACAGGCTTACAACTCAGATCCCTAAGGATCCTACAAGAAATTTAGAATACAAAGAATATTTCTACAACTCAGAGAAAAGAGAGATGAGTTGATAGGTTCTTGATGAGTTCTTGGAAGAACTCTGTTGAGAACAATCTCACTTGTCTTTTCTTCAAAGCTTCTTGAATGTAGAACATAATAGGATTGATTCTCTGCAGCTGATCTTCAATCACTGCAACTTAAGATTCAGAACAAGGTCTGAACCCTTCTTCGCAGCCTGGTTCCAACGGCTGTCTTCTTGGATGGAGCTCTCTCTCTCTCCAACTACTTAGATCTTCACTTGATTCTTCAATGAATAGCTAGATATTTTTTTTAATCTCTTAATCTTCTGTTTCTGTAGACAGTATAAGCCTATATATAGGCCTTCTTCATGGTGACCGGCTAATCCGGTTCCTAATAGCTTTTTGACAACTCTGACAGGTGTAGTAGACCGGCTGGAATGGCAGCTGTCAAGTTATCCAGTAAGTTCTTGAAATATATGTAACTGTCTGAAAGTGTCGAGACAATCTGTCTTTAAGTGTCGACACTTATAGACTAAGTGTCGACACAAGTTGACTAAGTGTCGACACTAGCTTTCAAGGTGTCGACACAACTCCTTGTGTTGTAGAATTCACTTCTCGACACAGCTTCTTCATCATGTGTCGACACTGATATTGTGTGTCGACACAACTCCTTGTTCTTTAGTACTTTGTTGAATTCTTGTAAGTGTCGACACAACTCCTTTGTGTCGACACATCTTCATGTGTTGAACTTGTTCAGTGTCGACACTTCTTCTTGGTGTCGACACATGCCTTCTGTGTTGATACTTTCTGAGTGTCGACACTTCTCCTTGTGTCGACACATCCTTCTTCTGTTGAGACTTTTGCTGAGTGTCGACACATCTCCTTTGTGTCGACACTTGTACTTAGAATTTTGTTGAACTTTGATAAGTGTCGACACAGCCTCCTAGTGTCAACACTTTCTTCATATATTGAGTCTTCTGCTGAGTCTCGACACATTCTTTCTTGTGTCGACACTTTCTTCAAGTGCTGAGTCTTCTGCTGAGTGTCGACATATTCTTCATTATGTCGACACTTATACTTAGACTCTGCTAACTTTTGCTAAGTGTCGACACTTTCTGATGTAGACACAGTTCCTCTGGGTGTCGACACTACTCTAAGTGTCGACACAGCTTCACTGGACTTCTCTTCATTGAGTGTCGACACAGCTCCTTGTGTCGACACTTTCTGTCTGGTCTCGACTCTGCATCCCTAGTGTCGACACAATTACTCCAAGTGTCGACACTGCTTGTCTGGGTGTCGACACAAGTCTTCTTAAGTGTCGACACTTTCCCTCTGGGTGTCGACACATGGACTTAGAATCTTTTCTTCTTTTCATGCAAATACTTAACATGCACAAGGTAACTCAAAATACATCAAATACATTTTGATGTATATCATTGAGTAGGGCGAGGCTTCTTCAAATCAGGTACATTTAAACCAATGTACCCAACAATCTCCCCCTATTTAGAGAAGTCATAACCCTTAGTCAATGATATACACCATACATGACAAAATCACAGTATGATGTAAACAGGATTATGCAATCAGGGAAAACATAAACATGTATCAAACAAAACATGTATACACAGATATCATCTCAGAACAATTATGAAATAGATTTATAACTCATCGCATTGTTCTAACAACTTTGTCACATTCATTATACAAAAGTTTACAGAATGTTTAAAATCAAAAGATTACAACTGTAAACTAAAGATAAATTCTATTCTATTTCTACTCAGCATCCTTGATCACTATGCCCTTCCCAGATTGTATTTTGGCTTGTACAGGGGCTTCAGCATCTTCAGCAGCAGCAGGCTTCTTACCTTTTAGATCCTTCTTCTTTAGCTCATCAACTTTAATCTTTTGCCTCTCAAAGTAATGATATGGCTTGGGAAAGTACTTGTTAGGCTCCTGGGCATTAGGAGGTAGCTTTCCCATCTTTGCCTTCCTTCTATATTGCACTATGGCTTCTTGCCTAGACTCATGCTTTCTCCATTCTAGTTCAGAATACCACTTGTTTCTGTCTTGAATATTATCTTTTGCAACCTTCCAAGCAGTCAAAATAATATTTCTTGAAGTGGGGCTCCACTGTTCAAAATCAGGCCTTTGTTCAGCTTGTTCTCTGAACCTCTTCTTAGATAGCTGAGTCTCTTGTTCCTTGAGCAGCAAAGCTTCTTATTCTTTCAATACAGCTTCTGGAACTGGCTGAACCACCTTCTCTATGATGACCTTATCAATTCCCTCAGGAGGGCTATACATTGATTGTATATCTGCATGAATCATATCAAAATCTGGTGGAGGATAGATCACCTGAGCTACTTCAGCTTGCTCACCTCTAAGATAGGCAGGATTAATCCCAGATTCTGCTACATTGTCATCATCACATAAAGGAGGATAACCAAGAGTGGCTCTGATAGAATTAGAAATCCACTTTGCATGATCAGAGATGGCTTTGACTAACACCCTCTCCCCCTTTATGACTTCTCTTTCTATGTGATCTCTTAGATCATCCTTCTGAAACCTGATTTGGGCATCCAAATAGTTTACTCCATCTTTAAAGAAAGGTTTCAACCTTTGGAGCTTTTTAGTTATCAACTCATGAGAGTTTTTAATAGCAGAAGTAACAGCAGTTATACCCTCTTGTAAAGCTTTATCAAACTCTGCCTTAGCAGTAGCAGTAGAAGTAGTCTGTCCAACAGCTATATTCTTCATCTCTGTGACAATTGCATTGTGTGAAGCAGTCAAGTTATCATTCATTCTGAGCTGGTTCTCCAGAACATATCCTTGCTTTAGTGCAATGTCATCTACTTGAGCTTTGATCTTTTCTTGATGTGTAGCTAAGTAGACCACTGCATTCCCACCCTTGTGGAAGCAGTCAGTCATCTCCTTCTTATTTAGATTCATTTCAAATCTAATAGACTTAATATCTTGGGCAAGATCAAACTGTAAAGACTTATGCCCCTCATCCATATATGTTTATATAGCTTTCCTTTGCTTATCAAGCTTTATTTGCATTGCAACCATCAGAGAACTGTAATCTACAAATGGTGCTAGCTGTGGTGCAGGCTGTGGTGCAATAGTTTGTAAAGTCTTCTTATAATTCTGGCTCCTTCTTTTGAAGACTTGAAACTTTCTCTTTTTAGCTCTTGCAGTCTCTTCATCTTCAGAGGATGATGTGCTTGCTATTTCTACCCTCTTCCTAGGTAGCTCCTCAACATCCTTTTGCTTCCCAGGCTCTTTCCTTGCAGGTTCTTCAACAATTACTACTGGCGTCCCCTCAACTTGGGACTTCTCCCCCTCAGCAGCATCACTTTCCTTTTCAAAGTCTGTTTGGTCCAGATTAAGGAAGAGATCTTCCATTGTAAATTCTTGTTGAGGAAGTGATGGAGATTCTCTTATCTCATCAGTTACTTGATGTGATTCCACTTGATCTGCAACAGATGTGTCCTCCATGACAACATCTGGGGGTTGGCTATGTGTTGGAGTTTGCTGATGAACATTATGGAAGGAATCAGACAAAACATCATCCTCAATGTGAAAATCTAATGTATTAATCTCAGTGATTACCTCAAGTATAGTGTGGGTTGCTTGCTCACTCTCTAGTGGAGTTGGCTCTTCCACTACTAGAGGCTCCCCCTGGATAGAATCCGGGTGTATGGGGCTAGCTTGAGGTAGCTCCCCCTGCCTCTCTGCATCATCTTGTTGAACTGGAGACTTCCCAACAGTTCTAGTGTCTTCTTCATCAGGAGTGAAGACAACTTGTTCCTCAGAGCTGCTAGATGAATCTTGAGCCACAGTGGCTGACTTCTTCTTCTTTTGAGGAGTGATTTTCTCAGGAGTAGGCAATTCCTTGGTCAAGACCCTATCCCATCTAGAGAAGAATCTCATGTCCATCTTTCTCATATGGTTGATCTTTGATCCAGCAGCTTGACTCATTACTTCTGGTATACTACCAGCCAAGTAAAGGCTGAGTATCCTACCCAAATTGGGTTTCTTCGGACTCTCCTTAATCTTATCAAAGACTACAACAGACCAATCAGTTTGTAGGCTGAAAATTATCCTGGTCATGAGACTGAACATATGGGATGATACCCTGTCATGCCCTCTAGGCTTACTCAAGATCACCTTGCCAACAATTTCTGAGAGAAATTTGTCTTGGCTGTTCATCCCCTTTCTATTGAATACTGATCCAATTTTCAGCTTGGAATCCAGTCCACACCATGTTAAAGCTTCTCTGGTCTTAGAAGCAGTAACTCCATCTTCTTCCTTTGTCCTTGGTAGATTTAGTACCTTTCTCAAACTTTTAGGTGAGACCTTCACCTGTTCTCCATGAACCCTTGACTTTATCTTGAATCCAAAGTCGTATAGGGTTGCTCCATTCAGAAATTCTAATACTTCTTTCTTCTATATCTTTGTCAGCTCTGAAACAAGAAAATCTAACCCTGAGTCTGCAACTAGGGTTACCACATTCTTGATCTCCGATTCTGCGTCATCAAACGCATGTCGCACCAGTTCATAGCCTTCATTCACGTTTTCTTCGAGCTTTGGCGCCATTAGGGTTTGAAGAATTTGAATTGAGAGAAGAGAGGTGTCGACACACAAGTTTTGTCTCGAAAATTTGGTGAGCGTGTCGACAGACAAAGGTGAAATGCTATTTATACCTTTCTAGAGTTGAAGATGAAAGGGCGCGTCAACTAACTTAAATTGTGTCGACACTGTTGAAAAGTGTCGACACAGACTTATAATGTCTCGACACACTGTGTCAACACAAGTATAGTAGACAGAATATATGTGTCGACACTTGTTTATGTGCCGACACCACTTAGCTCGACACTTAGTCGAGACTTTACTTGCTTAATTCTGTGTAAATCTTAAGTGTCGACACCACCTTGGTTGTGTCGACACCTACACTGCATGTGTCGACACTAATTCTCTGAAGTGTCGACACCAACTTCCTAGATGTGTCGACACCTTTTCTCTGAAGTGTCGACACCAATTCTCTGTCTCGACACAGACAACTCTGTGTGTCGACACTATTTTACTTAGCCATTTCTGTAAACTTATTCTAAGTTTATCATACCTAATTCAATTTTGAACCTATTGAACTTGGTTTCTTCTAGGGGCTTAGTATACATGTCAGCTAGTTGATTATCTGTATTTACATATTCTAGTGAAATGTCTTCTTTTTCTACATGTTCCCTTAGAAAATGATATTTTATTTCAATGTGTTTAGTTCTACTATGGGAAACAGGATTGTTTGCAATTGATATAGCACAAGTAGAATCACAAAATAGTGGCGTTCTACTTACTTGAATACCATAATCCTCAAGCTGATGTTGTATCCATAGAAGTTGAGCACACTTGTTTGTTTCTTGCTACTCCAAGATATCAGTCTTCCACCTAGGAATTGACAGGTTCTAGTTGTACTCTTCCTATCTTCTTTGCAGCCTGCAAAGTCTGCATCTGAATAACCTGTTAGTTCAAAGTCTCCATTCCTAGGGTACCAAAGGCCTAGATAAGGAGTGCCCTTTAAATATCTCAGTATCCTTTTGACTGCTGTCAAATGAGACTCTTTAGGGCATGCTTGGTACCTAGCACAGACACATGTAGCATACATGATATCTGGTCTACTTGCAGTCAAATATAGAAGGGAGCCAACTATCCCTCTATACAAAGTCTCATATACTGGTTTCCCTGCATCATCTTTGCTAAGAGACATACTTGACCTCATAGGAGTTTTCATGGTACTGGATGAATCCATACCATACTTCCTTATTAGTTATAGGGTGAACTTAGACTGGCATATGGATAAACCATTCTCAGTCTGTCTAACTTGGAGACCTAAGAAGAACTTAAGTTCCCCCATACTGCTCATCTCAAATTGTCCTTGCATAAGTTTTGCAAACTTCCTGCAAAGACCACTTTCAGTAGACCCAAATATTATGTCATCTACATATATTTTTTCTAGTATGATCTTGCCTCTGGATTCCCTAAGGAATAGAGTCTTGTCTATTTTCCCCCTTGTTAATTTATTCTCAATGAGGAAACTAGACAGGGTTTCATACCAAGCCCTAGGGGTTTGTTTTAACCCATATAATGTCTTCCTAAGTCTATAGACATAATGAGGTTGAGTTGAATCAACAAAACATGATGGTTGTTCCACATAGACTTCCTCTTTCAGATTGCCATTCAAAAAGGCTGACTTAACATCCATTTGGTATACTTTAAAACCTTGATAGGTTGCATAGGCCAGGAACATTCTTATGGCTTCCAGTCTGGCTACTGGAGCAAAGGTTTGATCAAAGTCAATACCTTCTTCCTGCCTATATCCATTAGCAACCAGTCTTGCTTTGTTCTTGATAATCACTCCATGTTCATCCATCTTGTTCCTATATATCCACTTGGTTCCAATTATGTTGTGGTCTTTTGGTTTAGGAACAAGCTCCCAGACTTTGTATCTCTTGAACTGATTTAGCTCCTCTTGCATTGCCTCAATCCAGTGAGGGTCTAGGATGGCTTCTTTAAACTTCTTTGGTTCTACTTGGGATAGAAAACTGGAGTAGAGTACTGCATTCAGATTTTTACTCCTTGTTTATACCCCTTGTATCAGATCACCAATGATTTGATCTGCTGGATGATCTCTTAGATATCTACTAGCTGGAGGCAGCCTGACATCAGGTTGAACTCCTTCAGCTTCTTCAACTTGCTGCACTCCTTGGTCTTCTTCAGCATTAGGTACATGTAGTAATCCCCCTGGACAGCAGCCACTATCATCTACATGCTGACTTGCAGTAGATCCTTCTTCAATAGTGAGCTTGTCCAACTTCTTTGTCACACCTGTGGGGCTGCAAATACTTCTAGACAACTTATTGTTAATAAGTCTAGCTTCATCAAATACTACATGTACAGACTCCTCTACAACTTGAGTAGTCAAGTTATAGACTCTATAAGCCTTACTGTTGTTGTTGTACCCAACAAAGATCCCCTCTTGGGATTTGGCAGCAAACTTGGTTAAGTAAGATTTTCCATTGTTAAGTATAAAGCACTTACAACCAAAGATCATGAAATAGGATAGGTTTGGTTTTCTGCCTTTCACAATCTCATAGGGGGTCTTATTATGGCTTTTAGTAATGGTAGCCCTATTAATTACATGGCATGCAGTGTTCACAGCCTCAGCCCAGAAATATTCTGGGAGAGATGTATCACTTAATAGGGTTCTACCAGCCTCAATCAAGGTTCTATTTTTCCTCTCAGCAATGCTATTTTGCTGAGGTGTTCCTGGTGAAGAAAATTCCTGAAATATCCCAAATTCTTCACATAGTTTTGTCATACTATCAGACTGGAATTCAGTACCATGGTCATTTCTTATCTTGACTACTGTACTGTCTAACTCATTCTGAATTTGTTTGACAAAGTTATAGAAGATACTAGGTGTTTCAGATTTCTGTCTAAGGAAGAACACCCAGGAAAACTTTGAGTAGTCATCTACAACCACAAAGGTATAGACCTTCCTACCTAGGCTGTGAACTGGCATAGGACCAAAGAGATCCATATGCAAGAGGTATAAACACCTCACAACATCTTTGTTTTCAATGCTATTAAAGTTGGATCTAGTCTGCTTGCCCTTTTGACAAGCTGAACATATTCCATCTTTAATACACTTAACTTGAGGACCATTCCTCACTAACTCTTTGCTATATAGTTGGTCAATTGTCTTGTAGTTAAGATGGGCTAGCCTCTTGTGTTATTTGACATAATGAGAGACTTTCTCATTAGCTACAAGACACACTAGAGAACCATTGGTCTCACACATAATGTCTAGGCAATAGACATTTCTCTTTCTGTAACCTGTCAAAATGATCTCTTGATCATTTGACCTCCTGATATGACAACCATCTTTAATAAATGAGATGTCATATCCTAAATCACTCAATTGACTTATACTAATAAGGTTATGTTTCAAACCTTCAACATAAGCCACTTAAGTAATAGTAATATGGGTGCTAGAAATGTTACCAAAACCCTTGATGATTCCTTTTTCAGAACCACCAAAGGTGACTTTAGGATCATCCTTGATTGGTGTGAAGTCCTTTAGCAATCCCCTAGTTCCAGTCATGTGTTTGGAACATCCACTGTCTAAGTACCATATTGGGGCATGGCCACTTGGACTTACCTGCAAAACAGATTAGTTGACCTTAGAACCCAAAGAATTCTTGGGTCATTGGTGCTGGTTAGTTTGCCTCTTAACAAAGCTACCTGTAGATTTTCAAACAGGCAGTTTGCTACTCAGCTTAGCACTAGAATTATGTCAATATTCTATGGCATAGTGGCCTACCTTGCCACATCACCAGCACTCAAACCTATTGTACATTCGCTTAGGTACATTTCTAGCTGTTTTATCTACAGCTGGCTTGTTGAGAGCTGGGGCTTTGCCCTTAGACTTGGACTGAATAGTCTTAGCAGGTTTAGTAAACCCCAGTCCAGCTTTACCCTTGTGAGGTATAAACTCATCAATCAAAGGTAGAACAGACTTTGGTTTAGAAAACCTAGCAACAATGTCTCTCTCCTTCTGAAGACTAATCTCCAGACTTTTGATTTGATCATTCTTGAATGTTATAGTTCTCATCTGAATAACAGTTATGTTCTTCAGTCTGGCTATTTCATTTAACTTTTGATCAAACAGCTTCTCAAAATCAGTTGCAGCCACTTTGAGACTTGCAATCTCCTTAGCCTGACTCTTGGCCAAGGATTTGCTTTTCTTAAATGCTTGCAATAGAACTCTATATTCATCAATCAACTGATGAACATCCCCTTCAGATTCAGATCCACTGGCATCACTTGATGCTGATGTAACTGAATCTGAACTAGTACTAAAAATTGAACTTAAAGAACAATTTTGTACCTTACTAGGTCCAGGCTGATCCTGGAGTTTGTCACCTTCTGTTAAGGCCATCAGTCCTTTGCACTGAATGTCCTCTTGCTCATATATAGAGTTCATTATCTGGATGAACTCCTCTTCCTCTTGTTCAGGAAACAGTCCTATGTATGATTTAGCTTCTGACTCAGTTTCTGAAGAAGATATGTCTGACAGGCTTTTGTCCTTCTTGGCAACAAAGGACCTTTCCTTCTTGCCCTTGAATTGAGTCTTCTTTTTATCATTAGACTCTTTCCTTTTCTCTGAACAGTCAGCAATAACATGTCCTTGTCTGTTACAGCAATAGCATACAATTTTTGATAAGGTTGCTTTGCTTGTCTTGGGCTTTCTCCTGTCTTTCTTTGATGACTTCTTATTCTGATAATAGTCATCTTTTCCCTGTGAAGTAGATGGCTTTGACCTCCACTGTTTATTCTTTAGAAACTTCTGAAAGTGTCTTGTGAAAGCTGCAAAGTCCTCATCACTCTCACTGCTTTCAGACTTTCTGCTTGTTGTTTCATCTGACTCAGTCTCTGACACTTTTGGAGGTGTAGATGGAGACTTACTTTTGTATTTTTTGGTGGATTCTGTTTTGAATGCCACTGTTCTTTCTTTGTGCTCACTTCTGGTAGTCTTCTCCTCTTCTTTCCTTATCATCAACTGCATCTCATAGGATAGCAGTTTTCCAAACAATGTTGGAGGAGGGATATCTGCTAACTTGGTCATTTCCCTAATGGCACAGATCTTGGTGTCCCAGTCCTTTGTTAGGGACCTCAAGAACTTATCATTCAGCTCATAATTGCTGAATTCTCTTCCATAGGACATTAGCTCATTGACAATCCTATAGAATTTCTTATAGCATTCTGTTATGCTATCAGTCCTACCTTGCCTGAAACTTTCATATTCTTGGTTTAGCAATGACTTTCTGTCTTGCCTCACTTCTTCTGAACCCTCCATATACACTATAAGAGTATCCCACATCTCCTTTGATGTCTTACAGTGTATCAAGTTCTGGAATGTAGCATCATCTATGGCACTCACAATGATATTCTGAGCCCTCTTGTCCATTGTGTCTAGAATTATCTCATCTTTTGTCATTTCAGAGAAGTCTTTAGGTGTTCTCTGATTTGCATCTAAGACTGAAACCTTCATAGGCACATATGGCCCTTCTTTAACTGTAATATAAATTCTAGGGTCTGAGGCTTCCATAAATAGTCTCACCCTTTCCTTCCAGATGCCAAAAATCTCTTTTCTGCAAATGGGCAACTTCATGGATCCAAGTTCCTTATGATTCTCTGTTGAACCCATGTTTCTTGATTTTCTTGATTTCACTGAATCTTCCAATAGGATCTACTCAGACAGTTAAGTCCTTTTTGAGGAACCTGCCTCTGATACCACTTGAAAGAAATTGTACCTAATCACCTAGAGGGGGGGTGAATAGGTGACTAAATCTTTTTAAACTTTTTAGGCAGATTGCAGAATATTTCACAGAGTTATAACTACTTTTTCACAGCAATCAATTAGCAATCACAGAATAAAACATGCACACAGTGAACACACAGATTTATAGTGGTTCCCCAAGGTGTGGGTACATCCACTTTCCCCCTTTGCCTATCTAGTAGTGTACTAGATTCAGCCAAACTCCTCCACTATCTCAGATCCTCAGATCTTACACTCAGAACCCCAAAACAGGTTCCTACAGCTCAGGCCCAAGGCCCTACAACTCAGTCTTCTCCAAAGACCTACACTCAGCTTCTTCACAAAGCCTACACTCAGCCATAATAGGCCTACACTCAGAGAATTAGATCTCCTACACTCAGGCACACATGCCCTACCACTCAGCCTTTATAATAACAGGCTTATAACTCAGATCCCTAAGGATCCTACAAGAAATTTAGAATACAAAGAATATTTCTACAACTCAGAGAAAAGAGAGATGAGTTGATAGGTTCTTGATGAGTTCTTAGAAGAACTCTGTTGAGAACAATCTCACTTGTCTTTTCTTCAAAGCTTCTTGAATGTAGAACACAATAGGATTGATTCTCAGCAGCTGATCTTCAATCACTGCAACTTAAGATTCAGAACAAGGTCTGAACCCTTCTTCACAGCCTGGTTCCAACGGCTGTCTTCTTGGATGGAGCTCTCTCTCTCTCCAACTACTTAGATCTTCACTTGATTCTTCAAAGAATAGCTAGATATTTTTTTTTAATCTCTTGATCTTCTGTTTCTGTAGACAGTATAAGCCTATATATAGGCCTTCTTCATGGTGACCGGCTGATCCGGTTCCTAACAGCTTTCTGACAACTCTGACAGGTGCAGTAGACCGGTTGGAATGGCAGCTGTCACGTCATCCAGTCAGTTCTTGAAATATCTGTAACTGTCTGAAAGTGTCGAGACAATCTGTCTTTAAGTTTCGACACTTATAGACTAAGTGTCGACACAAGTTGACTAAGTGTCGACACTAGCTTTCAAGGTGTCGACACAACTCCTTGTGTTGTAGAATTCACTTCTCGGCACAGCTTCTTCATCATGTGTCGACACTGATATTGTTTGTCGACACAACTCCTTGTTCTTTAGTACTTTGTTGAATTCTTGTAAGTGTCGACACAACTCCTTTGTGTCGACACATCTTCATGTGTTGAACTTGTTCAGTGTAGACACTTCTTCTTGGTGTCGACACATGCCTTCTGTGTTGATACTTTCTGAGTGTCGACACTTCTCCTTGTGTCGACACATCCTTCTTCTGTTGAGACTTTTGCTGAGTGTCGACACATCTCCTTTGTGTCGACACTTGTACTTAGAATGTTGTTGAACTTTGCTAAGTGTCGACACAGCCTCCTAGTGTCGACACTTTATTCATGTATTGAGTCTTCTACTGAGTGTCGACACATTCTTTCTTGTGTCGACACTTTCTTTAAGTGCTGAGTCTTCTGCTAAGTGTCGACACATTCTTCATTATGTCGACACGTATACTTAGACTCTGCTGACTTTTGCTGAGTGTCGACACAGCCTCCATGTGTCGACACTTTCTGATGTAGACATAGTTCCTCTGGGTGTCGACACTACTCTAAGTGTCGACACAGCTTCACTGGACTTCTCTTCATTGAGTGTCGACACAGCTCCTTGTGTCGACACTTTCTGTCTGGTGTCGACTCTGCATCCCTGGTGTCGACACAATTACTCCAAGTGTCGACACTGCTTGTCTGGGTGTCGACACAAGTCTTCTTAAGTGTCGACACTTTCCCTCTGGGTATCGACACATGGACTTAGAATCTTTTCTGCTTTCCCTGCAAATACTTAACCAGCACAAGGTAACTCAAAATACATCAAATACATTTTGATGTATATCATTGAGTAGGGTGAGGCTTCTTCAAATCAGGTACATTTAAACCAATGTACCCAACAACTGGGTTATGTAAAGTGTATGAACAATTTGGCACTCGGGGATGCTTGACCTGCGTATATGGCTTAAATTGACATTATGGTGTGAGCAACGAGTTAGGCGGAACCGTTCCCGCTCTATTCATTCGGTACAAGCGACCTAATGTACGTGGGACGTGTCGTTGGCATAGATGGAGAGAGTCTTAGGCTTCAGCTGAAAGAGACCAAATTTCTCACGAGTTTGTCGTCCATGTGTTGGTGGTGGACCGAGTTTACTGAGAATGTGCCCTGAGAGCACGGGTGTGTGGTCTTGTGAGCCTACGCATGTGATGTTGTGTAATTTCACTACTGTTAAGCTATGCTAATAAAGTGCAGGGAAGGAGCATCGCCTCCCCGATCTTAGGGGCGGGGTCATTATAATTTGGTCAGCTTTAGCTGACCGTTGCTTTTGTTTGCCACAACTTCGGTGGATTGTTGCTTGCAGGTGCTGCGGAGCCTAGTCGCAAATAGCAGGCAAAAGCCCTTGTTGCTGAGCCGGCCCTCGAAGGCCTAATTTTGAGTGTTTACTTTTATTCTCATATATGACTGGCCTACATGACGAGGTTTGGAAGACACTTTTATATGAGTAAACTCTTGTAAGGCTATAAGGTCATGTACTTGTGTATTTCTACATTCATTCATGTTGGGTTTATGTAGTGGACATTCATGCTGTTGGTTGGGTTCTTAATTTGCAACTTTTAAATTACTTTCGCTAGAATGTACTCTGTTTAGGACGTTGGTTATTGGCAGGATGGTTTCCATTGCGTAACCTTCCGGTCTGTCTGTGGTATATGGCGTCGGGCCCCGACCGGACCAAATGTTATATGTTATGCGACGGATAGGGGGCGTTACAATTTGGTATCAGACTATTGGTTTTGGTCAACTTAAATGAATTCGTGGATGAATTCTTTTAAGAGGTGGTGAGCACATGTGTGTGCGTCATCGTTATAAAATAAAAGAACCCATGAATGTCCACTTAGGAATGAAAATACACATGATTGAGGAACTTGTGTGTTCCTATAATTGCTTTTTGCAATTTTGTTCGGTCACTTAATGGTTTTTGTGCGACTATAGGTGACCAGGAGTGGTGCAGGGAGGTCAGAACGCTCGCTTTCTGAGGAAAATAGTACACCTGATGACGTACCTGCAACCCTTCCCTCCGCTGAAACCATAAGAATGGTGGTTGAAGCAGTCTTCGCTGTGATGGATGCATAAAATGGAAGATGTGTGGAGTCCCCTATTCCTGAGATAACTCCAACGCCGGGTGGAGTGATGGAGCAAACGACATTTAAAGGACCTTTAGATCAGCAGTGGAATATGCTTCTAGTGCAGGGTACGCACTCAGTTGAGTAATATTTGCAGTCGTTTTTATGGTAAGACGCTACCCAGGCTTTGAAGTGGAGAGCAAGCAGTCTATGGTCGATAGATTTTATAATGGCCCGCACGGGGAGTTACGAGCTTTACTGCTAGGACCAGAATTATTGGGATTTCGAGCCTTGGTGGAGTCGGCTAGATCTTTGGAAGTAGATTTGGCAAAATCCAATCAGACGTTGGAGTTCAGGGTACTAAACTCTCCAAATTTTGCAAAGTCTACATACCGAAGGAGAGGGTAAAAGAAGTCTAAAATGTTTACTGGACAGGCTCCATATGATTGTTTTAATAGTGGCAAGGGAGGGCACTTTGCCCGAGATTGTCGTAATGGCACACAGAAGATAAAGAAAGCTATGACAGGAGCAGCCATAGGACAGAGTGTCAAAGCACGTAGTGGTATCCCAGTGGCATAGAAGATTGGATCTGGAGCAGACGTTGGGAGGAAGGCAATTATATGTTTTAACTGTGTGAAGCCGGGACATTTTGCCCGAGATTGTTGGAGCGGACGATGGAAGTCCGAAAAGAAACCTGGATCTACCTACGAGGAGAAGGGCAAGGGGTCGGAGGCAACCGCATCGCATTATGCCCCAACCCAGCCAAAAGTGTACAACCTTAGCCAGCAGGAAGCCACGAAGCAGTTTGGCGTGGTGACAGGTATGTATAGCAGATTAGCTTTAAATACTTGTTGCCCTACACATGTTACCCTATGACTGGTTGTGTTAGGCTTGTTTTGATTTTCGATTATCTGGCGAGACCACTGTTCGATGCGGAAGCTTAAAATTCTTTTTGTCTGAAGAGTTTGTATCGCGCATCGGAATATCTTCTTCGATGATAAGGGACAAATTGGATGGGCTGCTGCCTACGGGTGCCCTATGCACGCGGATAGAGTTTGTTACGTAAAGGTAAGGCATGGGAGTCACGTTGATGACTTGTGAGCGGCGCTATTGCTGATAGTAGTGTGTGATGTGATCTTTGGTATGGACGGGCTCTCGGAGCAGCAAGCATACATTGATTGCAATCGCAAGGAGGTTAAGTTGGGAACTGGTCGTGAAACGACATTTACGGGCTTGAAAGGGGTCGAGCAAGACTTTGATGTCTTCTCTTCAGGTGGTTAAGGTGGTTCGTGCTGGTGCAGAGCTGTTCTTCACGTTAGTGGAGGATTTGAAGCCTAAGCCTACTTTGGATAGCATCCCAGTGGTATCTGAATACCCTGATGTGTTCCCTGGCGATCTCCCTCGAGCCTCACCTCAGCGGGAGATAGACTTCACTATTGAGCTAGTGCCAGGTTGTGAAACCTGTGTTACGCTCTCCGTATCGGCTAGCGCCTAAGGAGATGGCGGAGCTGAAGGTGCAACTTCAAGAGCTTTTGGAACAGGCTTATGTGCGTCCAAGTGTGTCGCCTTGGAGCGCACCGGTTCTTTTTGTGAAGAAGAAGGACGGAAGTTTGCGGCTCTGTATTGATTATCGAGAGCTGAACAAGTTAACAGAGAAGAACAAGTACCCGATCCCAAGAATTGATGATCTGTTTGATCATTTAGTCGGGTCATCGGTGTACTTGAAATTGGACCTTAAGTCCGGGTATTATCAGCTGAGGATAAGAGAAAGTGATATCCCCAAGACAGCTTTTAGTACGAGATACGGGTATTATGAGTTTACGGTCATGTCATTTGGGCTGACTAATGCGTCGTCAGTGTTCATGGATCTGATGAACAGGACTTTCAGGGAGTACCTAGACCACTTTGTGATCGTCTTTATCGAAAATATTTTGGTGTACTCGCAGAGTGAGGAGGATCACTTTAAGCATCTGCATTTGGTGTTGGAGACGCTGAGGAGGAATCAACTGTACGCCAAGTTCTCCAAATGCAAGTTTTGGTTGTCCTCAGTAGCATTCCTTGGTCACATAGTTAGTGGAGAGGGAATGTGGTGGATCCGGCGAAGATTGTTGTTATACGAGAGTGGCATGTGCTGTTCACGGTAGCGGAAGTTCGGAGTTTTCTGGGGCTTGCCGGCTATTACAGGCGCTTCGTGGAGAACTTCTCGCGGATAGCGTTACCCCTCACGACTCTGACAAAGAAAGAGCAGAAATTTGTTTGGACACCGAAGTGCGCACAAGTTTTCGAAGAGTTGAAGAGTCGGTTGACCACAGCGCCTCTTCTAAGTTCGCCGAGTGGGACCGAAGGCTTTGAGATCTACAATGATGCTTCGGGCAGAGGATTGGGTTGTGTTCTACTGTAGCATGGGAGTGTGATAGCTTATGGCTCGCGTCAGCTGAAGGTGTATGAGAGGAATTATCTGGTTCATGACTTGGAGTTAGCGGCCGTGATATTTGCCCTGAAGCTATGGAGGCATTACCTTTATGGGGTGAAGGTCGATATCTATACCGACCACAAGAGCCTGAAGTACTTGTTGGATCAAAAGGATCTAAACATGCCACAGCGGAGATGGATGGAGTTCCTAGGGGACAACACATTCAAGATTCATTATGTGCCTGGGAAAGGCAATGCGGTTGCGGATGTGTTGAGTCGCAGAGCCCCAGCTCAAGTCAACTGGTTGTCATTTCATGACGAGCGTTTGGTTCGGGAGTTGGAGGCGTTGGATATCTCGTGTGTTGACAAGCAGTCTAGTGTCGAAGCGCTATTGAACTGGACTGAAGTTCAGTGTGACCTGGCTGATCGGATTCGGCAGGCTCTGGATTTGGATGGCCACATGAAGCAAATCATGGTTGAGGCTTTGGATGGGTCAAATTCCCAATTTGAGGTTGTGGATGGATGTTATGGAAGGACAGTCGTATGTGCGTCCCGAATGTGGCCAAATTACTGGTGGAATCATTGTACGAGGCTCGTCATACCAAGTACTCGATTTACCCAGGGAACACGAAGATGTACCGTGATATGAAGAAATTGTTCTGGTGGCCAGGACTTAAGAAGAATGTAGCGATGTACGTGGCGAAGTGTCAAACATGCGCCTTAGTGAAGGCAGAGTGCTAGAAGCCTGGAGGATTCTTGAAGTCCTTGTCTATTCCGGAGTGGAAGTTCGATGACATTACAATGGACTTTGTGCATGGTTTGCCAAGGTCGTAGAAGGGAAACGACGTCATCTGGGTGATCGTAGATCGTTTGACGAAAGTGTCGCACTTCATTCCGCATAGGAAGGATGATTCTATGGAGAAATTGGCAAAATTGTATGTGGATAATATTGTGCGGGTTCACGGTGTGCCCGCAGCATCGTGAGTGACCGAGATGGGCGGTTCACGTCCAATGACTGGAGGTTTGTGCAATAGAGGTTGGGAACAAAGCTGAGTTTCAGCACATCCTTTCATCCGCAGACGGATGGTCAGACCGAGAGAGTAAATAGGACGATAGAAGACATGCTTCGCATGTGTGTCTTGGATTTCAGGAAGCAGTGGGAAGATCACTTGTACTTGGTGGAGTTTGCTTATAACAACAGCTACCAGACGAGCATCCAAATGGCGCCTTTCGAGGCCCTGTATAGTAAAAAATATCGCACGTCGTTATCATGATTGGAAGCGGGTGAGTCGAAGCTATACAAGCGGTAAGAAGTTGAATATGCAACCTCATTGGTACGAACCATTCGAGAGAGATTGCTAATCGTTTAGGACCGGCAATCTAAGTAATATAACGCCAAACATAGGAACGTGGAGTTCGCTGTTGGCGACTGGGTGTACTTGAAGATTAAGCCGTTCAAGGGGTCTCACTGGTACGGCGCCTGGAGAAGCTAAGCCCGAGGTACCTTTGACCATTTGAGGTTTTGGAGCGGATTGGCGAAGCGGCATATCGATTAAAGCTATCGGCGGAACTGGGTGGTCTACACGACGCATTCCACATATTGGTGCTGCGGAAGGTAGTGCAAGAGCCTTCACAAGTGGTTGCGGCCGATCAAGTACTAGTTGATAATGGGTTGACGACAAAGGTCAAGCCCGTTCGCATTGAGGACTCGGAAGTCAAGCGATTGCGTAACAAGGAAACCAGGATGGTCAAGGTCCATTGGGACAACTGTGGTTGGGAGGAGCACTCGTGGGAGCGAGAGGAGACCATGCTTGAGGAGTACCCATAGTTGTTCCGCTCAGGTACCGTTTAAGTTTTGTTTATATCTTTTCCTTTCTGTAATTTCGGGACGAAATTTTTTTAAGAGTGAGAGAGCTGTAACCCCCCGAAACTCAAAAGAGGGACGGGTGGCATTTTGAACCAAGTTTGGTGCTTGGTAGGGGTCACATGGCCTGCGACACGGACGTGTCCCAGGGGTGTGTCGTGCTCGGGTTGGACGATCTGGCAGTGTGGTCGACGAAAGTGTAGTCGACGATCATCGAGCAGCGAACACGGCCTGAGACACGGGCGTGTCCCAGGCTGTGTCCTTCTCGGGTAGTTAGCCGGGTTGTGTCGGGAGTGGAACACGGCATGGATCCCAGGTGTGTTCAGCCTGACACGGCCATATCAAATTCGACACGGGTGTGTCACGTACCCGTGTTCTCCTCGGGTTGGTGTTGGTCCTGTGTCGATGGAGGAACATACCCTGCTACACGGGCGTGTACTGGATGACATGGGCGTGTCAAGCTTGACACGGGCGTATCGAGAGCCCGTGTTATTTTTGGGACGCGATAGTTTCGGGGTCGAATGAGGCACACGGCCTTGGACACGGGCGTTTCACAAGCCGTGTTCGGCCCAGGTTTTGGATTTTAAGTGCGAATTGTGGTCGCTCGTTTCCTTCCTTTGGGATCTAAGGGTCCTGGTTGATCCTGGCATGGTTTAACCCGGGAATAGGGTTTAGAAACCCTCATTTCTTTTGGGTTTTCTCTTTCTAAGAGTTCTAGAGAGAGGGGAGAGAAAGGAAGAAGAAGGAGGAGAGATCCGGCCGCCGGTGGAGCTTCAGAGCCCTAAATCGCAAGCCGAGTTTAGATCTACGGAGGCGAGGACGTTGCGGTGCTTTTCATCCATATAGATCTTCATGGCGCCAAAGAGGAATGTTAGGGTAACGATTCTCATCTTGGACATGTGAAGTCCTCTTTCCTTTTGCATAGGAAGCCCGCACTCGCGAGTATGCGGAGAGCGTGAGGTGTTCCTTCGGGTAGACATGAATGGTCCCCGTTATTTTGTATACAGAGTCCGTAATCGAGAAACAGACATGGGCATGATGTGTGAAGCCTACCCGGATAAGTTGGTCTGGATCGGTGATGTTACATTGCATGAATGGTCGGAGAAGACTCCGCGCCGATGGTTGTTTTTTTGGGTTTTCTACGCGGTATATTGCAACAGGGAACCTTGGTGACTAACTCCAATGTGCACCCGGAAAACTGGGCAGATGCGTGATTCTGCCATCTTGGTGTCCTGGGAGACAACTTGCACATAACTGGGTTATGTAAAGTGTATGATCGATTTGGGACTCGGGGATGCTTGACCCGCGCATATAGCTTAAATTGACATTGTGGTGTGAGCAACGGGTTAGGCGGAACCGTACCCGCTTTATGTCGTTCGGTACAAGCGACCTAATGTACGTGGGACTTGCTGTTGGCATAGATGGAGAGAGTCTTAGGCTTCGGCTGAAAGAGACCAAAATTCTCACGAGTTTGTCGTCCAAGTGGCGGTGGTGGACCGAGTTCACCGAGAATTTTCCCTGAGAGCACGGGGTGTGTGGCCATGTGAGCCTACGCCTATGATGTTGTGTAATTTCACTACTGTTAAGCTATGCTAATAAAGTGCAGGGAAGGAGTATCGCCGCCCCGAGCTTAGGGGCGGGGTCGTTATAATTTGGTCAACTTTAGCTGACCATTGCTTTTGTTTGCCACCGCTTCGGTGGATTATTGCTTGCAGATGCTACGGAGCCTAGTGGCAAATAGCGGGCAAAAGCCCTTGTTGCTAAGCTGACCCTCGAAGGCCTAATTTTGAGTGTTTACTTTCATTCTCATGTATGACCGGCCTGCGTGCCGAGATTTGGAAGACACTTTTATATGAGTAAACTCTTGTAAGGTCACAAGGTCATGTACTTGTGTATTTGTACGTTCATTCATGTTGGGTTTATGTAGTGGACATTCATGCTGTTTGCTGGGTTCTTAATTTGCAACTTTTAAATTGCTTCCGCTAGAATGTACTCTATGTAGGACGTTAGTTATTGGCAGGATGGTTTCCATTATGTAACCTTCCGGGCTGTCTGTGGTATATGGCGTCGGGCCCCGACCGGACCTACTGCTATATGTTATTTGACGGATAGAGGGTGTTACAATGTGAACGTTGTGATTCAAGCCGAGCAAGACGACCAACCAGTGCTTGGCAGAGATGGTCGTTACCCCTCAAGGAGCGTTGGGTGGACGTCTTGGGCAGTAGGATACCCTCCGGCCCAACCCGGGTAAAAGTTGGGGGCTTACAACTTCAGCCCCTGCCAATACCGGAGAGAATTTGGCAAGAGATTTCACTAGATTTTGTGGAGGAGCTGCCCAAGAGTCACGGGAAGACGACGGTCTTGGTACTGGTTGACCGCCTTAGCAAGCAGGCGCACTTTATTGTGTTGGCCCATCCATATACCGCCGAAAGTGTGGCGCAGATTTTTTTTGGATTCTATTTTTCGGTTGCATGTGTTACCCGAGCCGATCGTTAGTGATCGGGACCCCACCTTTGTCAGCCAATTTTGGCGCGAGCTCTTTCGGGTGTTACAGATCAAGCTCAGGTTGTCCACAGCGTACCATCCCCAATTCGACGGCCAAACCGAGGTGGTGAACCGTTGCTTGGAGAACTATTTACGGTGTATGTGTTGGGAGAGGCTAAAGAATTGATGACATTGGTTACCACTCGCAGAATGGTGGTACAACATTACGAAAGCGCCATCAAAATGACACCTTATGAGGTGGTCTATGGGCAAGCACTACCCCTACATGTGGCTTATGACCCGGGATTGGCGGGTGTGGAGGCAGTGGATCGTTCGTTAGTGGCACAGGAGCAACTCATACAACTTTTAAAGGTGAATTTGGCGGCCGCTCAAAATCGCATGAAAATGTTGGCGGATAAGAAGCGACAGGAAAGGGTGCTAGAGGTGGGTCGTGGGTGTATGTGCGCTTACAACCCTACAAACAGACATCCGTTCGACCGAGGGGCTGTCACAAGTTATCGCCTAAGTTCTTTGGGCCATTTCAGGTGGTGGAACTGATTGGGGCCGTGGCCTGCCGGTTGAACCTTCCGGAGGAAGCGAAGATCCATCACACCTTTCATATCTCGTAGCTTCGAGAGCATCATGGGGATCCACCTCCACAGTACTCCCCCTACCATCTGCAGTTAACAGTGAGGGCCAAGCCATGGCGGAGCTGGTGGCCGTGCTGAATCGTCGCATCGTTCCTCGCGACGGCAGAGTAGTGACTCAGTGGTTGACCAGTGGTCTCAAGGGACAGCGGAGGAGGCAACTTGGGAGGACCTCTGGCAGCTTCGGAAGAGGTTCCCTGATTTTTATCCTTGAGGACAAGGATGTGGTGGAGGAGAGGGTGGTTGATGCGTTCTTTTTGTGGGAAGCGATTATTATGTTTTTTTTTGGGGGGGGGGGGGGGGGTATTTTAGTCATGCTTGTTCCATGTATATAAGGCATTGTGGGAGGGTGTATTAGGGTATGATACATTGTGGAGTGTTGTTGCTCTCAGCCATGAGGAAACGTTCCTGCTGCTGTTTTTGTCCGCCTGTTCAGGAGCCTTCTCCTTAGGGCTGTATTGTAGAATGTAGGCTTGTAATATGTTTCCAGTTGCTTCATTAATATATCTACTGTTCTATTGCTTCATTGGAGGTGTGCAGAAGAAGGCCCCTAGGTGCTGCTCCTCATCCAGGTTGTATCACACTGCTTGCGCCTTCTATGTTTTTTAGAAGGATTTGATTTTAGGTATTAGGGTTTCTAAATCTTCATGCTTTCTTGCATTCTCATGAAGGATTTGTTTTTTGTTGTTCTCAATTCCAGGTTTTTCCCGGTTTCCTTACAGCTTGCGACATTTAGCGATCTCCAACTAAAGCTTGCTGCTTTCGCCTCTCCCATGGGTACTCTTTGATTTCCATTTCTATATATTTGTCTTCCAATTTTCTATTTTTGATTTTGTCGTTGGGGAGTGCTGGAGAACGGGCTCGAGATTGAGATTGATGATGAAGACCTTCGGATTGGAACTTCCATTTGAGGCGCGTAGCGTTTGTGAGACCTTCACGAAAGCTTGAATTCTTCAGCCCGTTTTCAAGATGTTTTGGAAGCGTTGTCATCATTTCATGTTGTGGTCTGGCTTTGCTTCTCATCCTAACAAAAAATTATTTATAATGGTGTTTATTTTTTCCATTTTATTTATTAGGTGTCATGGAATAAGACCTATTTTTCATCCTAACTTGTTATTTTAGATATACTCATCCATCATGTTAAGTAACATTGAATAACAACACTCAAGCTTTTATCCCACTATAGTGGGACGGCTATATGGATCCTTTGTCACCATTAATATGCCATATCTTTTGTCATAATCTGACTAATGTCTAAGTACATCATGGCTTTCCTTATAGTTTCATTCCAAGTCTTTTTTGGTCTACGCATCTCTCGTTTAACATGCCTAGTGACTAGACACTCACAACGCCTAACAGGTGCCTTTAATGGTCTCCTTTGTACGTGTCCAAACTATCTTAGTCGAGCTTCTAGCATCTTCTCTGCTTGGTGTTACTCCTATCTTATCCCTGATATAATCATTCCTAATTTTATCTAGTCTCGTGTGTCCACACATCCACCTAAGCATTCCCATCTCCGCAACTCTCATTTTTTGCTCATGTACACAATTCACTGTCTAACACTCAGAACCATAGAGCATCGCGAGTCTAATTGCAGTACCGTAAAACTTGCCCTTAAGTTTTAGTGGTACTTTACAATCACATAAGATCCCTGATGCTCCTCTCCACTTCAACTAACATGTTTGGATTCTATGTGTCACATCTTTATCAATACCTCAGTCTTTTTGAACTATCGATACAAGATATTTAAAACA
The DNA here is from genome assembly GCA_039583875.1 of Platanthera guangdongensis. NCBI lineage: Eukaryota > Viridiplantae > Streptophyta > Magnoliopsida > Asparagales > Orchidaceae > Platanthera > Platanthera guangdongensis. The sequence continues at coordinate 153,526,263 of CM077156.1, read as the reverse complement.
CTCACTACGGGAAATATCTTAATCACCCAACTTAATAATGAAGTCATCTGTCCTTCTTGTACTGCTAAATTTAAGTTTCATATACTCCGTCTTTGCCCTGCTCAACCTAAAACCCTGATTGAACAATAAAAAAATATTATTTCTTCTCTCGGTGTATCTTCGGCCTCTTCTTCCATTTTCTTGCAAGATAATTGTAAGATGTTTTTTCTTACTCTAAATTTATGTATTATAAATTTTTTTTATTCAAAATAAATCCGATCGGATAGCTGTTGGTATCTACTAATCGTATCCCCGATCACGTTTTCTGTTTCCGGCGATCGGATAGCTGATTGTTTAATTGTATCCCCTGAAATATAATTAATGCATGTACAGATTTTGAGAGCTATGGTTGATGATGTACAAGAAAAATATCCTCATACAGAAAAAGAGTCTCATACAAAGAGAAAAATTATGTCATCTTCTCATTCATCATCCTCCTCCAGCACTGACGGGAGTCTCGAGGTAGAGTGTTTGGGGGAGACTGAAGAATAAACAAATCAAATCTACCATACATGCAACTCGCATATATACCAAGCTGTAGCACAATGACGGGAGCCTCGAGGTAGAGTGTTTGGGGGAACCTTCCGTTTTCCACCGCTAGCTCCCATCCAAAATGGAGCCTCCCTAAATGCAACCACACATCAGATGTTCATTTTCCCCAAACAGCAATTTTTTTGAAATTGTTTTCTTGATATTGTCAAAACAGAGGAAACATCAGGCCTAACTTTATAGAAACTTTTTAATGTTTTCTACCCTGTATTTTATTATAGTTTTGTGTTCATTTACAGGTTGGCCATCATGTAAATCAAGATTGCGGGGAAGAGCTCCGGACTATAATAACACCAATAGTAAGATAAAGGAATGCAGTATCTTGCATAGTTACTGATGCCTTCATACTTTATGCAAACAAAATATTGCAGGAAATATCTTTGCATTCATGTTCTTCCTCTCAAATAATCTGCAGTGCATGTTACTTTAATTTGAATGTTATTTTTTTGCAAGTACAGGTAAATTATCTTCCTATTTCTGTCATTGCTTAGTAGGGGTGCAATTCGGATCGGTTTGGTTCGGTTCCCCTCAAAATCAGAAACCGACTCATGTATGTTTGGTTCCAAGTTTTTGGAACCGGAACCGATCGACGGTTCTAAAATATAGAACCGGATCCGAACCGAATTGTTCGGTTCGATTCGATTCCTGTTCGTTTCTTGGTTCTACTTGCTTTCAACAAAATATTGAATCATGAATGTTTATATGTGAAAAATAAAGACAAGTGAATGTTTACTTTAAAGACATGTTTGTTTAATAAAGTTGTAATAAAATATGAATTAATTAAATTTTGAATAACAAAGAAAAAACTACAGTAGAAGGTAAGTCATTCAATTGTTTGCTTGTTCAAAGGTAAACTACTAGAAGATGTATAACCTGAGTGATAATGAGTGGTCTTATAAACAATACAGGAAACAAAACATAAACACTTAAACATCAAACCTAAAATATAAACAATTTTAAAATATAAATAATTTTAGCAAAAAAAAATTAAAAACGTTGTCATCCCCCCTCGCCTGTTCGACGTTCGTCGTTCGTCAAACGGGTCGACATTCGTCGACTCGTTAGACGTTCGCCGACCCGTTCGACGTTCGTCGACCCGTTCGACGTTCGTCGACCCGTTCGACGTTCGTTGACCCGTTCGACAATGATGACCCGTTCGACGTTCGACGTTCGTCGACGTTCGTCGAACCCGTTCGACGTTCGTCGAATGGGTCAACCCGATAATTAAAATTAATTTTTTAATTTTTTTGTATTATATTATTATATTATATTATATTAATTTTAAATTTTTTTTATTTAAAATTTAATTGCATAACAAAAATAAAATAAACATTTTATAGTTTTAAAAAAATTAATTTGCAAATGATGCTAAAATTTTGGGAGATCATCATCGGGTTCGCTATGACTTCCACGTGCGCTTCCCTCGTGTTGTTGTCCTCCATACCGGCTGAGTACTGAGTCGCTGACCGACAGGACCGTGTGAGCCAAAACGGGGTTAGTCGCAGCCCGCGAGATTATAGGTTTTCTAATTGGTTTTAATTTCTGAATAAGATTATAGGTTTTCTAATTGGTTTTTTTTTAAAAAAAATTATTATAGGTTCGGCTCGGGCCGGTTCTCGGGTACTGGATCCCGGGAACCGAGAACCGAACCGAACCGGCGATTCTAGTATTTTTAGATCCATACCCGAACCGTGTAAAACGAGAACCGATCCGAACCGTCTGGTTCGGTTCAATTTCGGTGCAATTCTCGGTTCTTCGGATATTTTTGCACAGGCCTATTACTTAGTTCAGTTTGCTAGCAGTTTCTGTGTAAAAAGTAGCGAACTTGCAAGAACAAACGGATAGAGTTTTGAATAATTGAAGTTTTATTATCCAAAAACGATATCATTTACAAAGGTATGACCTCCCTTTTATAGAATGGAGGGGATATGGGAGAGTACAAATAAACAATGTGGGACTAAATATTTACAGTACTGAGCGGCTAGAAATAAAGGAGACCGCAAAGGCCGCGCGGTTAGACAAATGAGTTAACCGCTCGGCAACTCCAACAGGCCGCAATGGGAGACCGATAGACCGCCCGGTCTCCAGGCTTCTGAGGAGACCGTCAGACCGCTCGGTCAACAAACCACTGGACAAGACCGCAAGGCCGCCCGGTCTAATACTTCAACAATCCCCCTCAAGCTGGAGCATATATATCAATCATGTCCAGCTTGTCACAAATGTGGAAGAAGGAAGTAGAGACCGGCTTTGTGAAGATATCTGTCAATTCTTTGTCAGAGGTGACAAACGGTGTACAGATCTGTTTCTTCAAAATCTCTTCCCGAATGAAGTGGCAGTCAACCTCCATATGCTTTGTTCTCTCATGGAAAACTGGATTTCTAGATATGTATATGGCGGCTTTGTTGTCACAGAACATAGGAAGAAGATAGTCATAGACCTCCCCTAGGTCAAGCATGAGAGCCCGCAACCACTTTAACTCACACGTGGTTGACGCCATACTCCGGTATTCGGCTTCTGCACTGGATCTGGAGACAACGGACTGTTTCTTGCTCTTCCAACTCACAAGATTTCCTCCAACAAAGGTACAAAAACCTGATGTGGATTTACGATCCCCTTTGTCATCCGCGTAACTAGAATCTGAGTAGGCCTCAACCCTCAAATGACCATTCTTCTGAAAGATAAACCCTTTGTCTGGTGCTGCTTTGATATACTCTAAAATCTTCAGGGCACACTGAAGGTGGCACTCCCTAGGAGCTTGCATAAACTGACTGACCTTGCCTACAGCATAGGCGATGTCAGGTCTAGTCACCGTGAGATAGATGAGTTTGCCTACCAAACGTCTGTACCTGGTGACATCAGATAGAGGAGGCGAGTCATCCGTCCACGTTTTGTCTTCTCCAATAGCCATGGGAAACCGAGCCGGTTTGGCACCTGTCAATCCTGCTTCTTGTAGAAGATCAAGGGCATACTTCCGTTGGGAGAGGACCAACGAGTCAAGTTTCCGAGAGATTTATATCCCCAAGAAGTATTTCGGGGAGCCCATATCCTTCGTGACCAAGTGTTGACGGAGGTGCTTCTTCGTCAAGTCCACCTCATCTCGATCATCGCCAGTAAGAAGAATATCATCCACATATACTGCTAAAACCACCAGTCCCGAGGCCGTTTTGCGAATGAATAAGGAGTGATCGGCTGAACTCCTTATAAAGCCAATGGTAGCCACAATACCACTAAATTTGTCGAACCATGCCCGAGGGCTCTGCTTTAGGCCATAAATGGCCTTCTTCAAATGGCATACGCGTGTCTCCCCCTAAGCAACATACCCAGGAGGTTGCTCCATGTAAACGTCCTCCTGAAGATCGCCATAGAGAAAAGCATTCTTCACATCAAGCTGGGAAATAGCCCAATCCCGGTTAACAGCCACAGAGAGAAGAACCCGGATGGTGCTGAGGCGAGCAACCGGAAAAAAAGTGTCAAAGTAATCAATGTCAAAATTCTGAGTGAAGCCTTTGGCCACCAGCCGGGCCTTGTAGCGATCCACAGTGCCGTCAGGCCGAAATTTCACAACGAATACCCAGCGACAGCCAACTACATCAGTGCCCACGGGAGGAGGAACAAGGGTCCAGGTACCCCGTTCAGTAAGAGTAGCCATCTCTTCATCCATGGCAGACTTCCAATGAGGGATAGTAAGAGCCTCCTGGTAGGTGCGGGGAGTAGAAGTAGCGGAGATAGCCAAGACAAAACACCTGCGAGAAGGAGAAAGCCGATCATAGGAAACAACTGCCGCAAGCGGGTGTTGAGTACACGCCCGCACCCCTTTGCGAAGAGCAATGGGAAGATCCAGGTCGACGGGTGCGTCAGCGACCGGAGCGTCCGTGGCGGAGAATGCTGGCCCGGGACTAGAGAGAGACGGCGGCGGAGAGGAGGGAGGAGGGGTGGGTGGGGAGATGGACAGGGAAGGAGGCGGTGGAGGAGGAGACGGAGGTGGGGAGACGTCGAGAGGCATGGAGGGAACGGAGAGATCAGAAGGAAGAGAGGAGGTAGGAGAGAAGTAGGAAGCATTCTCGAAAAATGTCACATCCGCGGAGACAAATTGCTTGTGGAGAAGGGGGTCAAAACAGCAATAGCCTTTCTGAGTGGTAGATTACCCCAGAAAGACACACTTGGTGGAACGGGGGGAAAGCTTGTCGCGGGTAGCGGAGGGAGCGTGAACAAAGGTCGTACAGCCAAAGACACGGAGAGGGAGAGGAAAAGGTTCCTTGTGGGGGTAGAGAATGGAGAAGGGGGTCTGGCCGTGGAGAACTGTGGAGGGAAGGCGATTGATGAGATAGCAGGCGAGGAGTACAGTGTAGCCCCAGTAGGAGCGAGGTACGTGCATCTGCGTCATGAGAGTACGAGCAACATCAAACAGATGACGGTTTTTACGCTCCGCCACCCCATTCTGCTGGGAGGTGTAAACACAAGTAGTTTGATGAAGAAGACCATATTGGTGAAAGAAAGAGGATAACTCATGATTAAGATATTCCTTGGCATTATCAGAACGTAAAACTTTAATAGAAATGTCAAACTGATTCTGAATCATAAAATAAAATGATTGTCAAACAGAAAAGAGTTCAGAGCGATGTTTTAATAGATACACTCAGGTACATCGTGAAAAATCATCTATAAAAGTGACAAAATAGGAACTACCCCGACCAATAGTGAGGGTAGGAGCCGGACCCCATACATCAGAATGAATAAGATCAAACGGGCGAGAGGAGCCACGGCCTTGCTTCGGTGGGTAGGAGGAACGATGATGTTTGCCAAGCTGACACGCATCACAGTTGAGTGGAGAACTGGTAGGAGGTAAGTGAGGCAGAAGCTGTCGAAGAATCCGAGGAGGAGGATGTCCAAGGCGAAGATGTCACTGAAGGAGATCGGTGGAGGAGGAGTAGGCGGACAGAGCAAAAACATCGTCGAGGAAGTAGAGGTCGCCACTCTCAGTCCCAGTAGCAATCGTCCGCTGGGTCCTCGGCTCCTGAAAAGAACAAGTAGTTGGAGTGAACAAGACGGAGCACTGAAGTTGCCGGCATAAAGTAGTAACAGATAATAAATTGCACAGGAACTTCGGGACATAGAGATTGTCATCCAAGCAAAGCGATGGGGTGAGTTGAACCATGCCCGTCCCATGAACCGCGGACGGTGAACCATTCGCCACACGAACCGGGGGTAAGCGGTCATGTGTCTCAAGACGGGAGAAGCAATGAGGGCTGCCCGTCATATGATTCGTAGCACCAGAGTCAATCAGCCATTTACCTTGGGTAACGATGTGGGCACTACCTGACGTCGTGGCTACAGAAGCAGACAACCGAGAAGAGGCGGAGGCCGAAGAAGGAGCATCACCGGAAGGGCGAAGATGAGGACGTTTCTGCCAGCAGCGGTCAACAGAATGGCCGGTACGACAACAGTGAGAGCAGAGGAACCGGGACGAACCCCGTCCGTCGGAGTAACCGTGGCCACTAGGGCCCCCCTTCTGAGCTTGAAGAGCAAAGAAGTCCTGGGAAGGTGGGGAGGCCAACAGAGGCCGCTGGAGCAGCGAAGTAACGGCGGCAATGCGAGCCGCGGTGGCATCCAAAGTAGGAGATTCCGCCTCACCCAGGATCTGTTGGCGGATCATATCATAGGACTCGGGAAGACGGAGAAGATAACAAACAACCAGGAGTTACTGGAAGTGTTTGTATTGTTCGGCCAAGTCCGCGGAGAAGGGGCGATTCTGGAGGATTTCAGCACCAAGAGCCTGAACCTGCTGATAAGCCGCAACAGGAGACATAGAAGGGCGGGCGAAGAGGTCCGCATAGAGAGTATAAGTGCGGGACGTCTGTCCCCCCTTCGAATAGAGAGCAACGAGGTGAAGCCAGGTGGCCTTGACCGTCTCATCATGGCGAATGACGGGAAGACACTCATCAGAGAGACTGTTGGTCAGCCAAGTGCGGACAAGAGCATCACTCGCATCCAAGTCATCAAACTCAGGAGAGTTACGAGGAGGAGGGTCATCGGTGAGGTGATGACGCTTGCGCTGAGAGCGAAGAAGGAAGGTGGAAAAAAACGCTCCAATCGGGATAGTTGGAGCCAATCAGCTTAGAAAGGGTGCCAAGGTTGCCCGAAGGAGGAGGTGGAGAAGGAGCGGCAGGAGTGGTGGAGATAACTGGGGTGGTGAGACCGGAAGTAGTCATCGAACACAGCAAGAAACCGCGCAAGAAGAAGAGAAGCCGCGGGGAGAGGAAAAGAGGGCAACTCGCGCGAAACCGCAGCGGTTTAAAAGGAAAAAGCCGCGCGAACACAAGCGGCCAGGAAACAAACAAAGGCACAGCGGGGAAGAGGTCGCGCGGACTGAAAAATCCGAGCGAACAGAAGAGAAGAGGAAGCAAGAAGCAGCGACTGAACAAGTCGCAAGCCGGGCGAACAGAATCAGGTCGCAACGACTAGGAAGCCGGAGAGGCAAGAAGGAACCAGGGTGCGGCGACAACGAAACAAGTCGCGGCCACGAGGAGCAGCAGGAGAAGAGAAGCAAGGAAAAAACAAGCCGCGCGAACAGGGCAGCAAACAGAAGAGAAGGCAAGCCGCGAAGACAGGTCGCGTAAAGCAGAAAACAAGCCGCGAGAATCAGAGAGCGCACACAATCAGGAGGAAAAAACCGTGTCCTCTGATACCATGTAAAAAGTAGCGAACTTGCAAGAACAAACGGATAGAGTTTTGAATAATTGAAGTTTTATTATCCAAAAACGATATCATTTACAAAGGTATGACCTCCCTTTTATAGAATGGAGGGGATATGGGAGAGTACAAATAAACAATGTGGGACTAAATATTTACAGTACTGAGCGGCTAGAAATAAAGGAGACCGCAAAGGCCGCGCGGTTAGACAAATGAGTTAACCGCTCGGCAACTCCAACAGGCTGCAATGGGAGACCGATAGACCGCCCGGTCTCCAGGCTTCTGAGGAGACCGCCAGACCGCTCGGTCAACAAACCGCTGGACAAGACCACAACGCCGCCCGGTCTAATACTTCAACATTCTGAAACCAGCAGAAAGAAATTAAGGGAACGACTAATTGGCCCTATAGTGACTTATTGGCTTCTCATTTTTGTGGTTATTTATTGGGTCTTAATTCTCTATTCCAGATTAATTCTTAGGACTGCAACCAGCTAGCAGTGGGATGATGACAACACATACTTACTCATTACTTTATTTTAAAGAAAATTAAAACTCTCTCCATAACATTACTTGCACGTAGAGGTCACAATATTGATGTTCTTCCAAAATGACTCGCCAGCTTCTATCCAAACAACGT
>CM077156.1:153456800-153517848 GCA_039583875.1 Platanthera guangdongensis | reverse complement strand
GCATCCCAGGTGTCGACACAATGACTCCAAGTGTCGACACTGCCTGTCTGGTTGTCGACACAAGTCTTCTTAAGTGTCGACACTTTCCTCTAGGTGTCGACACATGGACTTAGAAACTTTTTGCTTCAGTCCAGTGATTACTTAAAACCTGCACAAGTAAATAACATACATCAAATACATTATGATGTATATCAGTGAGTTGGGTTGAGGCTTCTTCAAATCAGTACATTTGACCAATGTACCCAACAGCAAGGAAGTCAAGTTGGGAGCTAGTCGTGAGATGACTTTTACGGGTTTGAAAGGGTCGAGCAAGACGTTGATGTCTGCTCTTCAGGTGGTGAAGGCGGTTCGTGCTGGTGCAGAGCTGTTCTTTACACTAGTAGAGGTTGCAAAGCCGAAGCCTACGTTGGATAGTATTTCAGTGGTAGCTGAGTACCCTGATGTGTTACCTATCGATCTTCCTGGAGCCCTGCCTCAACGGGAGATAGATTTCACTATTGAACTAGTGCCAAGTGCGAAGCCTGTGTCACGATCTCCGTATCGGCTAGCGCCTAAGGAAATGGCGGAGCTGAAGGTGCAACTTCAAGAGTTGTTGGAGCAAGGGTTTGTGCGTCCAAATTCATCGCCTTGGAGCACACTGGTCCTCTTTGTAAAGAAGAATGATGGGAGCTTGAGACTTTGTATTGATTATCGGGAGTTAAACAAGCTAACGGAAAAGAACAAGTACCCAATCCCAAGGATCGATGATCTTTTTGATCATTTGGTCGGGTCGACGGTGTACTTTAAGTTGGATCTCAACTCTAGTTACTATCAGCTGAGGATAAGGGAGAGTGATATCCCTAAGACAGCGTTCAGTACAAGATACGGGCATTACGAGTTTACGGTCATGTCATTTGGGCTGACCAATGCACTGTTGGTGTTCATGGATTTGATGAACAGGACCTTCAGGGAGTACTTGGACCATTTTGTGATCGTCTTCATCGACGATATTTTGGTGTACTCGCAGAGTGAGGAAAATCACTTCAGGCATCTTCATTTGGTTTTGGAGACGCTAAGGAGGAATCAATTGTACGTCAAGTTCTCAAAATGCAAGTTTTGGTTGTCCTCAGTGGCGTTCCTCGGTCATATAGTGAGTGGGGAAGGTATTGCAATGGATCTTGCGAAGATTGTTGCTATACGAGAGTGGCCTGAGCTTTCTACGGTTGTGGAAGCACAGAGCTTTCTAGGGCTTGCCGACTATTATAGGCTCTTCGTAGAAAACTTCTTGCGGATAGTGTTACCTCTCACTACTTTTACGAGGAAGGAGCAGAAGTTCGTTTGGACACCGAAGTGCGCGCGAGCTTTTGAGGAGTTGAAATGTCGGTTGACCACGGCGCCTGTGTTGAGTTCGCCGAGTGGGACCGAAGGTTATGAGATTTATAGCGATGAATCAGGCAGTGGTTTGGGTTGCGTGTTACTACAACAAGGAAGCGTTATAGCGTATGGCTCGAGACAACTGAAAGTGCACGAGAGGAATTATCCTGTCCATGACTTGGAGTTAGCGGCCGTGATTTTTGCCTTGAAGTTGTGGTGGCACTACTTGTATGGGGTAAGGGTCGATATCTATACCGACCATAAGAGCCTGAAGTATTTGATTGATCAAAAAGATCTGACCATGCGGCAACGTAGATGGATGGAGTTCCTGGGGGACTATACATTCAAGATCCATTACGTGTCTGGTAAGGGCAATGCGGTGGGGGACGTGTTGAGTTGTCGGGCCCCAGCCCAAGCCAATTGGTTGTCGGTCCATGACGAGCCGTTGGTTCGGGAGTTGGAGGCGTTGGAGATTTTTTTGCGTTGATAAGCAATCAAGTGTTGAAGCAGTATTGAATTGGACTGAAGTCCAATATGACCTGGATGATCGGATTCGGCAGGCTTTGGATATGGATGTCCACATGAAGCAACTCATGATAGAGGCTCTGGATGGGTCAAATTCCCAATTCGTTGTGGAGGATGGATTACTTTGGAAAAACAGTCGTCTGTGCGTCCCAAGCGTGGGAAATTTGCGGGGTTGAACTGTTGTACGCGGCGCATCATACCAAGTACTCAATTCACACGGGGAGCACAAAGATGTACCACGATGTTAAGAAATTATTCCTGTGGCCAGGACTGAAAAAGGATGTGGCGCTCTACGTGGCGAAGTGTCAAACTTGTGCCTTGGTGAAAGCAGAGTGCCAAAAGCTGGGAGGATTCTTGAAATCCTTGCCTATTCCGGAGTGGAAGTTTGACGACATTACTATGGATTTTGTGCACGGGTTGCCAAGGTCGCAAAAGGGGAACGACGCCATTTGGGTGGTCTTAGATCGTCTAACAAAGGTGTCGTATTTCATTCTGCATAGCAAGGATGATCCGGTTGAGAAATTGGCAAAGCTGTATGTGGATAATATTGTGCGGCTTCATGGTGTGCCCCGCATCATCGTGAGTGACCGAGATGGGCGGTTCACGTCTAATGATGGATTGGGGTGCTGCAGCAGCAGTGTTGGGAACAAAGCTGAGTTTTAGCACAGCCTTTCATCCGCAGACGGATGGTCAGACCGAGAGGGTTAATAGGACAATGGAAGACATGCTTTGCATGTGTGTCCTGGACTTTGGAAAGCAATGGGAAGACCACCTATACTTGGTGGAGTTCGCGTACAACAATAGCTACCAGACAAGCATACAAATGGCGCCCTTCGAGGCCCTTTATGGTAGAATATGTCGCACGTCGTTGTCTTGTTTGGAAACGGGCGAGTCAAAGTTGTACAAGTGACTAGAGGTGGAGGATGCTACTTCTTTGGTGAGAACCATTCGGGAGAGGTTGCTAATCGCTCAGGACCGTTAGGCTAAGTACTATAATGTCAAGCACATGAACGTGGAGTTCGCTGTTGGTGATTTGAAAGTGAGGGATAGATACAGTTTACTCTAGAGGGGGGTGAATAGAGTATAAAAATTGTTTAGATTTATTGCGGAATTAAAATATTGATACTTATATGAAAGAGTTAAAGCAAGAAACTATCACAGCACAATGCACAAAGAAAACGCAAGGCAATCCAGACGACACAGGAAATTTTATAGTGGTTCCCCAATTCTGGGTACATCCACTCTTCTACCATCCTGGTAGGAATCCACTTAGGTTTTTGATCAGGTGCCCTATCACCACAAGATCTGCTTCATGTAGATCTAGAAACCCTTCAGGCGTTTGATCAGGTGCCTAAAAACTACTAGGTTTTTGATTAGGTGCCCTATCACCAAGGAGTTTACTTTTGAAGGGAGTAAGAACCCTGTACACGAGAGGTTAAAGAAAAATAGATGACAGTCTTCTCTTTCTCAAACACAATGAGAAGACTATGTGGATTTGATGATGCCAAAGCTCCCCCTGAGATATTGAGTAGTTTCAGGAAGAAGGAAGCTTTGTCCAGGGTGTAGGTCTTCAGATTGATGTTGATTCAAGTTCTCTGTAGATTGTTAAAGCCTGATGAAGGAAGAAGACTAGAGATATTTTTTGTTCAGCAAGTTCTTCTTCGTCCTTATATTTTTCAAAGACAAGAGACCTTCAGAGCAAAAAGGATCGATTTTCTGACTTATTTTTTTTTATTCTTGTTGTCTCTGTCTTTTTAAGTTCTCTGTATATTTATAATGACTAACGGCCTGAATTTGAATTCCCACACAGTACTTAATTCTCTGCAAGAATTTAGGAGCCCAAACCGGTAGAATGGCTGGCAATCATAAATGCACTTCCATAACTGTCTTGACAAAATATTATGTGAATACCATAATCAATGCTTCATGAGATACGGCTATCAGCCTTGAGAATGTCAGCATTAATTATCAGAATATATTTGCCTTAAAATGATTTATCATAACCAAAATAAATACTTCTGACCGGACTGAGAGAACTGATAACTGAAGGCAGTAAAAAATCGTAGATCTGAGATAACTGCTGAGAAGCACAAGATCGTCGACCTGAGCTTGTAGATCGTCGAGCTCAGTTCAGAATAGAAGACTATGAGATCGTCGATGGGAGATCGACGATCGTCGAGCTGAGTTCCTATGTTCGTCGATCAGATACCTTTTGTTCGTCGAGCTGAGAATTGTTTCTGGACTTCGAATATTTTCTGGAATGACATACTGAAAAAGCCAGAAATCATCGACCTGAGAACTTGGTTCGTCGACCTGAGAATTTGACTTATCCTTCTAAAACAGCTTCTATGAACTGTGTCGACACAAATCCTTCTTGTGTCGACTGAGCTAGTGTCGACTAATATTATCTGTGTCGACTGATAGTCTGTGTGTCGACACAAATCTTCTGGGTGTCGACACAGCCTCTCTGTGTGTCGACACAATTCTTCTGGGTGTCGACCCAACCTTTCTGTGTGTGTCGACACAATTCTTCTGGGTGTCGACATAACCTTTATGTGTGTGTCGACACAATTCTTCTGGGTGTCGACACAAACTTTCTGTGTGTCAACACAATTCTTCTGAGTGTCGACACAACTGCTTGAGTCTCTGACCGGCTGTTGTAGGCTGATCCATGAGATGTTGACTCTTGGCCTAGACTAAAGAAATAAACCAATGACCCTGATTATATATTTTGGGTCATTCTAAGCAAGCCTAATAGTGATCCTTACCCAAATCAGAACTAGTGTTCCAACAATCTCCCCCTATTTGGGTAAGGACACTATTTACATAACACAAATAAAATACAAAGTAATAAACTGGAGCATTAAGCAATAAACTGGAGCATTTGCTTCTGCTATTGTTATTGCTGATGTTGTTGTTTATGTTGAACCTTGCCCAAACCTATGTCATTACAATCTGTATCATCATAATCTGCTTCTGCTATTTCTGGAATTACTACTGTTGTTGGAACTGCTGCAGCTTCATTGGTCATTTATATCTGCACGAAATTTCTAAAACACTTCTTCTACCTGTACTGCTGGAGGAGACTGAGCTTCAAGGTCTGCTGAGGCTGAACCTGCTGCATCTTCATTGGACACCTCTCCCTGCCTGGTTTCAGTGAAAACTGGAAGCGGGCCCCCTAGATGAAGAAGGGGCAGAGGAAGCAGAAATGGAAGCAGAAAGGGAGTAATCATTTGTTGAGGAAGAGTAAACTCATTCTTTGATCTCTGCAATAGATAGTTTGATCCGTGTAGATATGAACTTCTTCAGGCCCTGATCATCACATAGTTGTAACATTTCGTGAAAAATAAGATCACGGTGACTGATACTAATTGAAAGATAGGATCACAGTGACTGATTGATTCGAAGTCGACGTGGAAACCAGTGTCAAACTTCATCTTTGAAAGAGCCACCGTAGAAATCGCCATGGAAGATCTGTAGACTCAAGAGAGAAGAGATCAAGGGAAACGGGAAAATAGAATATGAAAACGCGGGACAGAGATCGAAGAGAAACCTACATATAGGTTTTTGGAATAGAAAAGACGATCTCTGTTCGACGATAAAAACAAAAACGTCGATCTTAGGTCAAAGATTAATTTATAAATAAATAATATCTTTGGTCTCTGATCTCAAACGAAAATTGATAGTTGAGCATAGCTTGACGATCAATTAACTGAAGCAAAGTCGTTGATCTCTGGTCTACGATTTTTATCTTCACACAGAGCTGTCGTCAAACGTAGTTCGACGAATTAGCTCAAGAGCTGTTCGAAGATCGTCGATCTTCGTTTGACGATTTAGGAACAGATCCAAAAATAGAAGACAAAAATTAAATTAATCTTTCCCATTGATCATTCCAAGCTGATTCAGGAAGAACAGGTGCTTCTTTTCATCAAGGGATTTGGTGAAAATATCTGCTCTTTTTGTCTACCTCCCTCTGATACCAATTGAAAGTGAGGGATAGATACAGTTTACTCTAGAGGGGGGTGAAAATATCTGCTCTTTGAAAATCAGTGGAGATAAAGTCTAGATTAATTTTCTTTATCTACATTATCTCTAATGAAATGATGTCTTATATCTATATGCTTTGTTTTAGAATGATGCACTGGATTATGTGTTATAGATATAACACTAGTATTATCACAGAAGATGGTTGAATTATTTAGATTGAAACCATAATCTAAGAGTTGGTTTTGTATCCACAAAATCTGTGAATAGCAACTACCAGCAGCCATATATTCAGCTTCAGCAGTAGATGTTGATACAAAGGTTTGCTTCTAGCAAAACCAGGATACAAGTCTATCACCCAATAACTAACAAGTTCCTGAAGTGCTCTTTCTGTCCACTCTGCATCCAGTATAGTCAGCATCTGAAAATCCAGTCAACTCAAATGCTGACTATGTTGGATACCAGAGTCCTAGATTAGGACAACCCTTTATATATTTTAAAATCCTTTTTATGAAAATAAGATGAGATTCTTTATGGTTTACCTGGAACCTAGCACATAAACATGTAGCAAACATGATATCTGGTCTGCTTGCTGTTAGATATAGTAGGGATCCAACAATGGCCCTACACCTGGTATGATCAACAGGTTTTCCATGTTTATCAGTGTCTAATACAACATTGGCAGCCATGGGAGTCTTCATATAAGATGCATCAGCCATCCTAAACTTCTTAATAAGCTCATTAGCATATTTAGATTGGGAAATGAAGATACCATCAGGAGATTGTTTCACTTGGAGACCAAGTAAATAAGATAACTCTCCCATGCTTCTCATCTCAAATTTAGAATGCATTAGATTAGAAAATCTCTTGCACAATTTGGGATCAGTAGAACCAAATATAATATCATCTACATATATTTGTACTAATAAGATTTTATCATGATGCAATTTTGTAAAAAGGGTTTTATCTACCATGCCTTTAGAAAAACCATGCCCTAAAAGAAAGCTGGCTAAAGTCTCATACCAAGCTCTTGGAGCTTGCTTTAAACCATAGAGAGCCTTATGCAGTTTAAAAACATGAGAGGGGGAAGTTGGAGAGACAAAACCTGGAGGTTGTTCTACATAAACCTCTTCTTGTAGTACTCCATTTAGGAAAGCACTCTTGACATTCATCTGATAAACTGTGAACTTTTTGAAAGCAGCATAGGCTAGAAAAATTCTTATAGCTTCTAGCCTGGCAACTGGAGCAAAGGTCTGATCATAGTCAATTCCTTCCTCTTGTTTATATCCTTGAGCAACAAGCCTAGCCTTGTTCCTCACAATCACACCTTGGGCATCGAGCTTATTCCTGAAAACTCACTTATTTCCAATTACTGGATAGCCTTTAGGCCTTCGAACCAACTCCCAAACTCTACATCTTTCAAATTGATTTAGCTCCTCTTGCATTGCAATGGTCCAATGGGAATCTTGCTCAGCATCAGTTATGGATTGAGGTTCTATTTGAGAGAGAAAACATGCATGCATCACATCATGGTTGAGTTGATCCCTTGTCTATACACCTGCTGATATATCTCCAATTACTTGGGATCTAAGGTGATCCCTAAGTGTGACAAAATCAGATGGTGAAGTTGGTTCAGCAACAGCAATTGGAGTGAATTCCTCTTGTGGAATTACTTCTGCTGTTGGAGGAAGTTCAGTTTCTTCCATAAAGTCTTCTTCACTGTCTCCATTTGCTTGTGGTGAGGCATGAGATATCACCTTCTGGGTGAGATTTAAGTCATCCAGTTTTTTACATAGACTTGGTACCTGCAGATGATCACTGGTAGAAGCTTCCTTCTCCTTATAAAACATGTTAGTTTCATCAAATGTAACATGTATTGACTCTTCTATTTTCAAGGATGATTTATTGAGAACCATATATGCCTTGCTAACTTGGGAATATCCTAGAAAGATTTTCATTGTAGCTTTGGCTTCAAACTTACTAAGATAATCTTTGTTGTTATTATGTATATAACTGATACAACCAAAAATTCTAAAGTAGTCTATTTTAGGTTTCTTCCCTTTGAGTAATTCATAGGGAGTCTTGCCCTTAAGTTTGTGTATCAAACTTCTATTCAGGACATAATTTGTTGTGCTTACAGCTTCTGCCCAGTAGGATAGAGGCATGTGAGCATCAGCAAGAAATGTGCCTGTAGTTTCAATGAGTATTTTGTTTTTCCTTTCAACTACTCCATTTTATTGAGGAGTTCTGGGAGCAGATAAGCAGTGTCTGATACCTTCCTTCTCACAGAATTCTTGCATAGGAAGAGATTCAAACTCAGTGTCATGATCACTTCTGATCAATGCAACTGGAGTAGAGTACTCAATCTTTATGCATTTTAGAAAGTCTGTAAGAACTTTGAAATTATCAGACTTATTTCTCAAGAATAAACCTAAGAGAACCTAGATAAGTCATCTACAATACCTAAAGTATAGGACTTCCCTCCCAGGCTTTGTACAACAATTGGTCCAAAAAGGTCCAAATAAAGCAGATACAAAATCCTAGGTGAATCACTCTTATTAACTGATTTAAAATAATTTTTAGTTTGCTTGTCTTCTTGACAAGCCTTGCAAAGGCTTTCCTTCTTATAGGGGCAAGAGGGCAATCCTCTAACAAGGTTGTCCCTAGATAACCTAGCAATATTTCTTAAATTTACATGTCCTAGCCTTTTATGCCACAAAGTATTATTATTGCTAACCTGATTAAATAAATAGATTTATGAACAAGTAGAATTAAAATCAACTAAATAGATATTGCCTAACCTAATACCTGATAACACAGTAATGTGTTTAGAGAAATATTGCATTTAGATTCAGTAAAACATACCTCATAACCTGCATCACATAGTTGTCCTATGGATATCAAGTTATGTTTCAACCCACTTACATATGCCACTTTCCTGAAGGTGACAGCTCCAAGTGTAAATTCTCCATAGCCTTCTGTCTGACCAAAGCTTGAGTCTCCAAATATAACCTTTGGACCTAGCTTTGCCTTGTAGTTACTTAGATTGGCCTTGTTTCCTGTCATGTGCTTGGAACACCCACTATCCAAATACCACTTATCCTGTATGGTAGGATAGGTCTTTATCTGATCACAATCTGAACATTCTTCAGACTTCTTCTTCTGAGACATGCCCTGAAGCATTGATGGCCATTAAGCAGATTTCTTTAGCCTTTGCTTCCTCTTCATCTTCACTGGAGCTGGAGGAAGTTGATTCTTCAGTGTCACTCCATGTTTCTGCAATAAACCCTCTCTCCTTCTTCATGTGCTTGTAGGAAGATGGTTTGCTGGAGTGCTTCTTGGAGTCTTTCTCCTTTCCTTATACTTGTTTTCTTGACATTCTGGAAGAATATGTCCAGGTTTCCTGCAACCAAAACAGATAATCTCTTTCGAAGGGGTTTTATCATACCTTGGTTTATCATCACTCCTTGATGATTTCATTCTGAATTCTTTTCTCCCCATCTTGAAGAATCTCTTTGCAAAGAGACTCATCAACTCTTCATTTGATGGAGAAGTTTCTGATTCTTCTGAAGCTTTGAAGGCTATATTCTGCTCCTTCCTAGTTGGTGTAGCAGTCTTTTGTTGCTCAGCTTCTCTTATCTTCAGCAGCTGTTCATAGGATTTTAGATTTCCTAAGACTGATTCTGTAGTCATCTCATGTGTGTTTCTGGTCTCTCTGATAGGCCAGATTCTAGAGTCCCATGAGCTGGGGAAGCACATGAGAATCTTGTCATTTATTTCTGTGATTGAGATGTCTTTGTCAAGAGTTTTCAGCTCATTGACAATGAGACTGAGTCTATTGTACATCTCAGAAACTTGCTCAGTTTCTTCCTTTTTAAAATTCTCATACTGGGAGATGAGATGAGCTTTCCTGACCTTCCTTTCATCTGCTGATCCTGCAACCATCTGATTTAAGGAATCCCAGATGGCCTTGGCTGATTCACATTCAGCTACTTTCTGAAATATGTCATCAGACATTGTTTGTGCCAGTATGTTCATGGCTCTTGCATCAGCAATCTTTGCTTTCTTGTATGCATCATTGTAGTATGGAGGAGGTACTGCAGTCATGTTTGAGGAAGTACTTGCTGGGGCAGCTGGTGGTGGAGGTACTCCTATTAAGATAGAAGCAAAATTGTCTTCATCAATAGAATTCATATAAATCCTGATTCTTGCCTTCCAGATTCCAAACTTTTGCAAGTTGCAAATTGGAGGTCTGGTGCTTGCAAATTCCTTGTACTGTGCCATGGTATAACAAAGAATAGGGTAAACATATATCTATCAGAGATCGTAGGTTCAGGTGTTAGCCTGAACAACCTTAAAAACACACCCTCTAATACCAATTGAAAGTGAGGGATAGATACAGTTTACTCTACAGGGGGTGAACAGAGTATAAAAATTGTTTAGATTTATTGTGGAATTAAAATATTGATACTTATATGAAAGAGGTAAAAGCAAGAAACTATCACAACAAAATGCACAAAGAAAACACAAGACAATCCAGACGACACAAGAAATTTTATAGTGGATCCCCAAATCTGGGTACATCCACTCTTCTATCACCCTGGTAGGAATCCACTTAGGTTTTTGATCAGGTGCCCTATCACCACAAGATCTGCTCCAGGTAGATCTAGAAACCCTTCAGGATTTTGATCAGGTGCCTAAAAACTAATAGGTTTTTGATCAGGTGCCCTATGACAAAGGAGTTTACTTTTGAAGGGAGTAAGAACCCTGTACACGAGAGGTTAAAGAAAAATAGATGACAGTCTTCTCTTTCTCAAACACAATGAGAATACTATGCGGATTTGATGATGCCAAAGCTCCCCCTGAGATATTGAGTAGTTTCAGGAAGAAGGAAGCTTTGTCCAGGGTGTAGGTCTTCAGATTGATGTTGATTCAAGTTCTCTGTAGATTGTTGAAGCCTGATGAAGGAAGAAGACTAGAGAGATTTTTTGTTCAGCAAGTTCTTCTTCTTCCATGTATTTTTCAATGACAAGAGACCTTCAGAGCAAAAAGGATTGATTTTCTGACTTCTTCTTTTTTTATTCTTGTTGTCTCTGTCTTTTTAAGTTCTCTGTATATTTAGAATGACTAACGACCTGAATTTGAATTCCCAGACAGTACTTAATTCTCTGCAAGAATTTAGGAGCCCAAACTGGTAGAATGGCTGGCAATCATAAATGCACTTCCATAACTGTCTTGACAAAATATTCTGTGAATACCATAATCAATGCTTTATGAGATACGGCTATCAGTCTTGAGAATGTCAGCATTAATTATCAGAATATATTTGCCTTAAAATGATTTATCATATCCAAAATAAATACTTCTGACCGGACTGAGAGAACTGATAACTGAAGGCAGTAAAAAATCGTAGATCTGAGATAACTGCTGAGAAGCACAAGATCGTCGACCTGAGCTCGTAGATCGTCGAGCTCAGTTCAGAGTAGAAGACTCTGAGATCATCGATGGGAGATCGACGATCGTCGAGCTGAGTTCCTATGTTCGTCGATCAGATACCTTCTGTTCGTCGAGCTGAGAATTGTTTCTGGACTTAGAATATTTTCTGGAATGACATACTAAAAAAGCCAGAAATTGTCGACCTGAGAACTTGGTTCGTC
The DNA here is from genome assembly GCA_039583875.1 of Platanthera guangdongensis. Lineage (NCBI taxonomy): Eukaryota > Viridiplantae > Streptophyta > Magnoliopsida > Asparagales > Orchidaceae > Platanthera > Platanthera guangdongensis. The sequence continues at coordinate 153,506,329 of CM077156.1, read as the reverse complement.
GACCTGAGAATTGGACTTATCCTTCTGAAACAGCTTCTGTGAACTGTGTCGACAGATGGTTCTGGGTGTCGACACAAGTCCTTCTGGTGTCGACTTACACTTTCGACTAATAATCTGTGAACTGTGTCGACACAAATCCTTCTTGTGTAGACTGAGCTAGTGTCGACTAATATTATCTGTGTCGACTGATAGTCTGTGTGTCGACACAAATCTTCTGGGTGTCGACACAGCCTCTCTGTGTATCGACACAATTCTTCTGGGTGTCGACACAACCTTTCTGTGTGTGTCGAAACAATTCTTCTGGGTGTCGACACAACTTTTCTGTGTGTGTCGACATAATTCTTCTCGATGTCGACACAACCTTTCTGTGTGTCGACACAATTCTTCTAGGTGTCGACACAATTGCTTGAGTCTCTGACAGGCTGTTGTGGGCTGATCCATGAGATGTTGACTCTTGTCCTAGACTAAAGAAATAAACCTATGACCCTGACTATACATTTTGAGTCAGTCTAAGCAAGCCTAATAGTGATCCTTACCCAAATCAGAACTAGGGTTCCAACACGATTGGGTGTACTTGAAGATCAAGCCGTTCAAGAGTGTCTCGCGGGTGCGGCGCTTGAAGAAGTTAAGCCCGAGGTACCTTGGACCGTTTGAGGTTCTGGAGAGGATTGGTGAAGCAGCGTACTGGTTGAAGCTGTTAGTGGAGCTTAGTGGTCTACATGATGTATTCCATATATCGGTGCTACGGAAGGCGGTGCAAGAGCCTACCTAAGTGATCGCAGTTGATCAAGTGTCGGTCGATAATGAGTTGACGACGAAGGTCAAGCCCGTACGTATTGGGGACTCAGAAGTCAAGTGGCTATGCAATAAAGTGATCAGGATGGTCAAGGTACGTTGTGACAATTGCGGTCGAGAGGAACTCTCTTGGGATCGAGAGCAGACTATGCTTGAGGAGTACCCGGAGTTGTTTTGCTCAGGTACCATTTACGTTTTATGCTTATCTTTCCTTTATATAATTTCGTGGACGAAATTCTTTTAAGAGGGGGAGAGTTGTAACGCCCCGAAACTCAAAAGAGTGACGGGAGGCATTTTGAGTCAAGTTATGAATTTGGCAGGGGTCACATGGCCTGGGACATGGGCGTGTCATAGGCCATGTACTTGGCGAGTTGTGGCGTGTTTGACAGTCTGCTGTGTTGACACAGGGCCTGCTGTGTCGACACAGGGCCTGCTGCGTAGACACAGGGCCTGCTGCGTCGACACAGGGCCTGCTGCGTCGACACAGGGCCTGCTACGTCGACACAGGGCCTGCTGCGTCGACACAGGGCCTGCTCATCGACACAGGGCATGTTGCGTCGACACAGGGCCTGTTGCGTCGACATAGGGCCTGCTGCGTCGACACAGGGCCTGTTGCATCGACACAGGGCATGCTGTGTCAACACAGGGCATGATGTGTCAACACAGGTCCTATTGTATCGACACAGAGTGTCGACATAGAGTGTAAACATAGAGTGTCGACACAGGTTATGATGTGTCGACATAGGGTGTCGATACAGAGTGTTGACACAGGTTGTGTTTTGTCGACACAGGGCATCGACACAGAGTGTCGACAGAGAGTGTCGACACAGGGGTCTTGGCAGGGTCTCGACCAAATGTCCTGACATATTTTGAGTTTGTCGCGGATGTGTCCTGCTCCGGTTTGTGAACCGTGTGGTGTTTCAGCCCAGTTTTTCCATGTCAGACCTGGATCGTAGTCGTACATTTCTTTATGTTGGGATCCGACGGCTGGAGGCTATTCCTATTGGGATATACCCGAGTGTAGGGTTTTAAAACCCTTATCTTCTATTCGCTGGTTCTCTGTCTAAGTTCTAGAGAGAAGAGAGCAACGAGGAAGAAGAAGTCTAGATCCGGTCACCGGCGGAGCTTCGGAGCTCCAAATCGCGAACCGACTTCGGATCTACGGAGGCTAGGAGAGGGCGGTGCTTTTCATCCGCTTACATTTCTATGGCGCCAAGGAAGAATGCTAGGGTAACGATTCTCTACTTGAGCATGTGAAGCTCTTCTTCTTTTGCATAGGGAAGCCCGCTCTCGCGAGTTTGCGGTGAGTTTGAGGTGTTCCTTTGGGTAGACATTAATAGTCCCCATTGTGTACATGTAGAGTCCGTAATCGAGAACGGATATAGACATGATGTGTGAAGCCTACCCGGACAAGTTGGTCTGGATCAGTGATGTTGCATTGCATAAATGGCCGGAGAAGACTCCGTGCGAATGTTTGTTTTTTGGGTTTTCTACGTGGTAGATTGCAACAGGGAGCCTTGGGGATTAACTCCAAGGTGCACCCGAAAACTGGGCAGATGCGTGGTTCTTCCAACATGGTGGCCTGGGAGCCAACCTGAACATAACTGGGTTATGTGATTGTATGGGAGATACGGGACTCGGGGAAGCTTGACCCGCGTAGATGACTTAATTGACATTGCGGTGTGAGCGACGGGTCAGGTGGAACCGTACCTGATCTATGTCGTTCGGTTAGAGAGACCTAAGGTACATGGTACTCGTTGTTGGCATGGATGGAGGGTCTTAGGTAGTGGCCAGAAAGACCAGTTGCTCACGAAATATTGTCATCCTGGGGGCGGTGGTGAGTCGGCGGACTTTGACCGTGATCACCGAGAATGTTCCCTTAGAGCACGGGGCGTGTGGCCGTGCGTGCCAGCGCCTGTGATGTAGTGTTGTTACATTACTGCTTGGTTATACTAAAAAAGTGCAGGGAAGGAGCATCGCTGCCCTAAATTTGGGGGCTGGATCGTTATAATTTGGTCAGCATAGCTGACCGTTGCTTTTGTTTTCCACCGTGCGGTAGATTGTTGCTTGCAGGTGCAACAGAGCCGAGCGGTAAATAGCGGTCCAAAGCCCAAATCGCTGAGCCGGCCCTTGAAGGCCTAATTGGAGTGTTTACCTATTTTATTCATGTATGACCGGCCTGCGTGCCGTGATTTGGAAAACATGTAACTTGAGAAAAACAATTGTAAGGCTTTAAGGCCAGTACTTGTGTATTTGTACTTCATTCTTGTTGGCTTTGTAGTAGACATTCATGCTAGTGTTGGGTTCTTTATTAATGCAATAATTTTAATTGCTTCTGCTAGAATGCTCTGTACAGGACGTTGTTATTAGTTGGATGGTTTCCATTGAGTAACCACTCGGTCTGTCTGTGGTATATGGCGTCGGGCCCCGGCCGGACCTACTGTTATATGCTATGTAACGGATAGGGGGTGTTACACATCCAACCTTGTCAGCTAGATGAGAGTCTGGCAGTGAGATCTGCTCGAGGTCTGGGTAGACTCTCTCGAGTGACATCCAGCACTGTCAGCTAGATGAGAGCCTGGCAGCGGGATCCACTCGGTGTCTGGGTAGACTCTCTCGAGTGACATCTAGCCCGCTAGTAAGATGAGAGCCTGACAGCGGGATCTGCTCAGTGTCTGGGTAGACTCTATCGACTGACATCCAGCCCTGCCAGCTATATGAGAGCCTGGCAGCGGGATCCGCTCGAGGTTTGGGTGGACTCTTTCGAGTGACATCCAACCCTGCCATCTAGATGAGAGCCTGGCAGCGAGATCTGCTCGGGGTCTGCTAAGTGAACTCTTCATACACTCACATGAAATATGGTAGGAGAATTGGCATATCAAGAAGCTTTATTATAAAAAGGGCCTCACTTACACGGCTTAAGGGTAAAAATGCTTCAAGTCATCACCGCTCCAGGTATGACTTAGAGTCTCGCCCTCCACATTCCGGAGGAGATATCCTCCCAACTTCAATGCTTCTTTTATAATGTATGGACCCTCCCAGTTGGGGTTGAGTTTCCCTACGGCAGCTGATCTTCCCGCTGCATCCACCTTTTTCAGGACCAAGTACCCTTACGCGAACTGCTTGACCCGGACGTTCTTGTCAAAGTACTTAGCCATTCTTCTTTTCACTTCTTCCTGCCGGATGGCGGAGAGATCGCGCAGCTCCTCCACCATGTCAAGGGAGAGCTGTATCTCCTCCTCACTTTCAACATGTCATTTTTCCCTTCCTTCTTCTGCCTCGACTACCCGAGGAGTCCGGACCTCGAACTATATCGGAAGCACTGCCTCGCACCTATGTGAGAGCTTGAAGGTGGTCTCCCCTATGGTCGTATTGGGGGTGGTCCTCAGAGCCTAGAGGATCGAGGGAAGCTGCTCTACCCAACTCCCCTTTAAGTTTTCAACTTTCTTCTTCAAGAGGTTCACAATGATCTTATTTGCAGCCTCCACCTATCAGTTCCTCCTAGGGTGGTGGACTGAGGCAAACCTGAGGTCAATCCCGAGCTGTCCGCAGAAACTGATGAATTCAGCGTTGGCAAACTGGGGCCCGTTGTCCGTAACGATGGCCTGCCGCAACCCGTGCCAGCAGATGATCCCCCCCCAAACAAAGTTCCTGATGACCTGGGAGGTCACCTTTTCCAGCGCCTTCACCTTCAACCATTTAGAGAAATAATCTATCATGACAAGCAAGAACCTCCTCTGCCCGCTGGCCTGGGGGAAAGGCCCTACCAAATCCATCCCCCATATGGCGAAGGGCCAAGGGGCCTTGATAATTCTGAGGCGCTAGGCTGGTTGCATTTTGAGGGGGCAAACAACTCGCACTTGTGGTACTTCTTCGTGAACTCTGCAGTGTCGTGGCCTAGGGTAGACTAGAAATACCCTTGCTTGATGATCCTTCGTTCTAGGGTTTGACTCCCAAAGTGACTCACACACTCCCCGGAGTGGACTTCTTTCAAGATCCCTTGAGCCTCACTCTTGGACATACAACGTGACAGCATCCCCGAGAGGGTCTTCCTGTACAACTACCCATCACGCATAAGATAATATGTCGACTTGTGCTTGAACTTCTTGTTGTTAATTCCCTCCGGAAACTCCCCTGTGGAAAGGAATATTGTGAAAGAGTACATCTACGAGGAGTGTTGGTCCACCTCCATCAGCTCCCCTTTTTGGATGGACAGGCGGAATAGGTCGGTGATGGTACCCCCAACCCGAGGACCATGCTTCACCAGTTAATCAACCTGCCCGTTCTCCTCCCGCGGAACATGTCGGATGTAGAAGGTGTAACGCCCCAAAATTTGAAAGAAGGACGAGCATCGTTGAGAGCCATTTTGGATCTTGGTGAGGGTCACACGGCCAAGGACATGGGCGTGTCCATGGCCGTGTCGTACCGGGTTCGTCGAGAGCCTGGGAAGTCGATGATTTTTCGCTTAGTTCGTCGACTAATGGGGGACACGCCCTTCGACATGCCCGTGTCAGAGCCCATGTCGCGGGCGTGTTCTCTCGAGTGTCGACACAGAGGTGTCGACATGGTGGTGTCGACACAGAGGAGGTGTCGACACAGAAGTGTCGACACGGTGATGTCGACATGGAGGAGGTATCGACACATGCAGGGAACATAGCCTAGGACACGGGAGTGTCTAGGGCCGTATCGAGCGTGTTTGATGATTTCCTGCGAGTTCGATTAAGAGGCAGTTGACGATCGTCGAGGCGTCGAACACGGCCTGAGATACGGGCGTGTCCCAGGCCGTGTCCTTCTCGGGTTGTGAGACGGGACTTGTGAGGGGTTGGACACGGCCTGGAGCCCAGGCGTGTTCAGGGTGGACATGGCCGTGTCAAAAGTGACACGGGCATATCAAGGACCCATGTCCTGTTTTGGGTGCTATGGTTTCGGCGTCGATTGGGGAACATGGCCTTGGACACAGGCTTGTCACAAGCCATATTCGACCCAGGTGTTTTGTTTTCCAGTTCGGATCGTGGCCGTTCTTTCCCTTCTTTTGGGATCTGATGGTCCAGGGTTGCCCTTGTAGAGTTAAGTCCGAGAATAGGGTTAGAAACCCTCATTTCTTCTCCAAGCAATCTCTTTCTAAGATCTAGAGAGAGGTGAGAGCAAGGAAGAAGGTGAAGGAGAGATCCGGTTGTTGGAGAGGCTTCGGTGCTCCAAATTGCGAGCCGAGTCCGGATCCGTGGAGGCAAGACCATTACGAAGGTTTTCATCAGGCTAGGTTGCCATGACGAGGAAGAGGGGTCGGAAGATAACGACACTTCTCCTCTTAGTTTTAGGATTCATGTTCTAGCATCTTTTATTTTCTAGTTTTTGGGCACCAAACTCTCAAATGAGAGGGGCTTGGGTCACCAAGGTTCAAGAGGAACCTCCGGGTCGATTGAGTCTGTCCCCGGTATGTTTTTGCATTAGAGTTCTGCTCTGTTAGTGGATTAGGCATGGTGGGTGAAGCCGTAGTCGCGACCGTTAGTCCGAATCGGTGATGTTGCATACGAGCTTTAAGGATTCATAGAGATCGGTTGCGGCAAGATGTCGTTTGTGATGTTTGTGATGTTTTCCCCATTTTCTCGAGTGAGTACTTGTAGTCGGAACCGGACAAGATTATCTCCTCAATGGCGGTAGATGGTTTCCTTGGTGAACAAGGTTAGCTCCGCTTTGGTGGTAGATGGTTTCCTTGGTGCGCGGGAACGCTGCAGTACAAATTAGGGTCTAGGGTGGAATTGTCTTGGTTTGTGATGTGTCATGGCGTGATTGTGTCTCCGTGTCAGCTGGCTATCTGTGACGTGCACGTCATGTGTGGAGAGTGTCTCGGGGAGACTATTCCCCTTCTGTGAGACTGACGAGAATGCCAAGTATGGGGCAAGCATGGGCAATGAGGCCATGAGTGGGTGGGGTCCAGCAAGGATTCTTAGAATCAGTCAGTTTATGTTTGTTGGAATCTTGACATGAGAAGTCAGAACTTGCAGGCAAGCCCGGGGCTAAGACCTTGAGCAGGTGGGGCCTTTGCAAGATTTCCGTGTGGCGGCTTGTGTGTCGTGGGGGGAATGTTGGTAACCACCATTGTTCGCAGCTTTATGCCAATGGGGAAATGATGACTACCCATATGATGTGATTATGTGCTAGATGCATACGCGATAGGGTGCCCTTGGTGAAGCCCAGGGTTTTGCATACATGATGCATAAATAGGCCCTTTCATTATAAGCTCAACAATAGAGAACGTGTATGTTGTTTGAGACATCCAAGCCTATTCTTAGTGCATTACTTATTTATATATATATATTGCATACGAAGTACTGCCTTACAGGTTGGAGTGGTTTCCCCGGGGTCCGTTAGGGGCGGCCGGGAGGAGATGTGTTGGTTACACAGTTTGAGTTCAGCCTTTTCTGACCCGCGTTACAATCAAATTTTTACAGGGCAAGGATCGCAAACAGGAGCTAGCTCGCCGGCCAAAAGGGCCTAAGCCTCGTGAAGTGTACTGTTTTGCTGTAGCTCTACGTTTGTGATATTGTATGCTTGATGCTCATGTTTTCCAGCTTGCATGTCGAGGTCGTCTAGGAGTGCTTATGCACATTTTTTTTGACTGGTGCTATTTTTTGAGTTTTGGACTCACTTCTGTTGTAAGGCCTTAAGGTCGCTTCGATACTCCTATACGGTGTGGATAACTTCTAGTCTGTCTGCCTTTTTTTGTTCCGTTGTGCTGTGTTTCAGAGTTTTGAGATCGGGGAGTTATATCATCTTATAATACTGAAGCTGTGGCGTTTGTATGTTGTGGGGCCCCGGCCGGACCCATATTATATGGTCATTATAGGGGAGGTGTTACAATTTGGTATCAGAGCCAGGTTAGGTTCAAGGTCAGTACGTATAGAAGTTATCCACATAGGAGTAATGCGGGACCATGAGTGTCCTTATGTTTGAGTCTTGGGATTAGAGACTGATTCCTTGTTTTCCTGCTTCCTTGAAGAGTGCAAGCAACGAGGCGGGTACGTCGAGACCAAGAGAAGAGCTTTCGGCGAGCAGCGCCACAGCCCAGGGTCCTTTGGGCATGGGTGTAAACCCGGCCGACTTATGTCGCATGCTTGCAGAAGCAATGGTGGCAGCCCAGGCTGCAGCAACAGCTCAGGTAGCAACCCCTACTACACTAGATACGGCGACGACGGTGCCGGGCGGAGAAGCCAGGCGAGTTGAGCCTTTGGCAGAAAGGGTGGTTGTCAGGCAAGGAGACCGGCAGATGAAGTACTTCCTGTGTTTCCATCCCCCGACATTCAAGGGTGTCGGTACTCCAACTGATGCGGAGGATTGGTGGGCACGGATTCAAGAGCTTATGAGGGCGGCAGAGACCCTGGAAGAGAAGAAATCTGAATTTGCGTCCTTCATGTTGGAGGGAGACGCAAAGTTGTGGTGGGTGAGCCATAGCGGCCGCCAATTTCCTAGATGCACCCCGTCGGTGGAAGAATTTGAGGATGCTTTTCTAAAGAGGTACATTCCCGTTTCTACGAGGTTGTCCCTTTAGAGGTAATTTCTGCACTTGATGCAGCAAGATAAGACGGTGGACGAGTATATGCAGGAGTTCACCCATTTGGGTCGTTACGCGGGAACGATTATGGTAGATGATGTAGAGAGGGATAACCTCTTCTACTAGGGGTTGAGGGAGAATCTAAGGCAACACCTCATTGTCATGAAGACAGCTGGTTTTAACGAGCCAGTTGAGGCTTCCAGGACGTTGGAGAGTGATCTAGAGCGAAGCCAACGCCGCAAGGGTTTTGCACCCAAGTAAGGAGAAGGGAAGCCTTCTAAACCCCAAGAAAGATGGATGGGAATAGATGGAGGAATAAGCCTCACCCGTACAAGTCCGGTGAGAAAAGCAGGTGGATGTCCGGAGAGTCTCACTCTAAGGTGCAACCGACGTGCTTCAACTGTGGCAAGGTGGGGCACATAGTTCGTTTTTGTAACCAAGGGGGTGCGGAGCAGGAGACAAGGCAGGAGCAGACTGTGCGCTCCGGCCCCAGTGCTATAGATAAAGGGAAGATGGCAGAGTCGAGCGCTTCTCGGTTCCAACCGGTGCAACCAAGGGCTTACAACCTTGGACAGCAGGAAGCGATTCGCCAACCCGACATGGTGACAGGTATGAGGAAGTTTAAGTTTAACCTTGCGCTCATACGTTTAGACCATTGTTGTTGATGTCTGTGTTGTAGGTTTTGTGTTGGTTTCCGGTTAGCCCGATAGAGTACTGTTTGATACGGGAGCGTCGCACTCCTTTCTTGCGGAAAGCTTCTTCCGGAGGATTGGAGTTGAGTCATTTTCGGCGGACGCGGAGCTGAAGGTGTGCATGCCCAATGGGTCGTCCATGGCCACCGGAAGGAAAGGGAGCATTTGTTAGGAGCTAAGCGGAGTTGACTTCGTATTGATAGCAGCGGTCTTACCGTTGGTCGAGTTTGATGTGATTTTTGGAATGGACTGGCTAGCAGAGCAACGTGCCAGTATTGATTGTCTATCCAAGGTGGTGATCCTAAGAAGCGAAGGGCAGTTGGAGGTCAAATTTGAGGGCCTCAATGGAGTGGCCTATTCTCTGATTTTGGCCTTGCAGTTGGCGCGGGCAGTTAGCCAGGGTGGAGTAGCGCTTGTAGCATTATTCGTGGTTCGCCTTTCCAGGTTATCACTTGGGAAAGTGCCTGTAGTGGCCGAGTTCTAGGATGTATTCTCGAATGAACTTCCTGAAGCGCCTCCTCGACGGGAGATCGATTTCTCGATTGAGTTAGTACAGGAGGCTAGGCCGATGTCACGTCCTCCGTTTAGGATGGCACCAAAGGAGTTGGCTGAACTTAAGGTACAGTTGCAGGAACTGTTGGAGCAAGGATATATCGGACCCAGTTCTTCACCATGGAGCGCGTCGGTGTTGTTTGTAAAGAAGAAAGACGGTAGTATGCGGCTGTGCATAGACTACTGAGAGCTGAATAAATTGACCGTCAAGAATAAATATCTGATTCCTCGGATAGATGACCTGTTCGACCAGTTGGTGGGGTCGGTAGTGTATTCAAAGTTGTACTTGAAGTCAGGATACCAACAGTTGAGGATTCGGGACGAGGACATACCCAAGACAGCGTTTAGTACGAGGTATGGACACTTCGAGTTCTCGGTGATGTCGTTCGGACTAACGAACGCACCATCTGTATTCATGGGTTTGCTGAATCGAGTATTTCGAAAATACTTGGACTCTTTTGTAGTTGTCTTTATTGACAACATCTTGGTGTATTCAAAATCGGAAGTGGAGCATGAGACTCATTTGAGAATGGTCTTGCAAGTGTTGACGGAGAACCAGTTGTATGCAAAGTTCTCGAACTGCGAGTTCTGGTTAGAGAAGGTGGCATTTTGGGGCCACATGATTAGTGGGGATGGGGTGGCGGTAGATCCAACAAAGGTGGAAGCCATCAGAGATTGGCCGATTTTGAGAACCGTGGCGGAAGTCCGAAGTTTTCTTGGACTAGCCGGATATTATAGGAGATTCGTGGAAAACTTTTCGTAGATAGCTCTACCCTTCACTTCACTCACTCGTAAAGACCAGAATTTGTGTGGACTCAAGAGTGCAGTCAGGAATTTGAGACGTTGTTGGGTACATTGGAAAATGTGTACCATATTTGAAGAAGCCTCACTCTACTCAATGATATACATCAAGGTGTATTTGATGTGTTTTGAGTTTATATGTGCAGGTTAAGTAATTGCAGGAAATGCAGAAAAATTTGTAAGTCCATATGTCGATACCTAGAGAAGCAGTGTCGACACTTATGAAGGCTTGTGTCGACACTAGAGAAAAGCTGTGTCGACATTTGAAGTAGACTGTATCGACACTTGGAAGGGCTGTGTTGACACCAGAAGAAACTGTATCGACATACAGAGGCAGTGTCGACACACAGAGAAGCAAAGTCGACATCAACTGTGTCGACACACCAGAATACTTAGTCGACATCAAATGTGTCGACACCAAGATGCAGTGTCGACACACAGAAGTATTTGTCAACATCAACTGTATCGACACACAGGACTTGTGTCGACACACAGCAAAGCTTCAACAAAGTTAAAGTAAAAAAAGTACTTGTGTCGACACAAAGGGGATGTGTCGACACTCAGCAAGCTTCAACAAAGTTAAAGTAAAGAAGTACTTGTGTCGACACAAAGGAGATGTGTCGACACTCAGAAAGTTTCAACAAAATTAAAGAAAAGAAGGCTTGTGTCGACACACAGAATCAGTATCGACACATTCTGAAGAAGCAGTGTCGAGAAGTTGTTACAACAACAAAAGAAGTTGTGTCGACACCACCAAGGCTAGTGTTGACACTTAGTCCACTTGTGTCGACACTTAGTCTATTTGCGTCGACACATAATGAAGATCAGTCTCGACACTTTCAGACAGAGACAGTAATTTCAAGAAGTGACTGGACGACTTGACAGCTGCCATTTCAACCGCTCTACTGCAACTGTCAAAGCTGTTAGAAAGTTGTTAGAAACCAGATCAGCCAGTTACCATGGATAAAGACTATATAAAGGCTTTCTCCTTCAACAGAAAGTGATAATCAATCATTGCAGAATACAGATTCTGAGCAATACTGAGAGAAGTAACAATACCGAAGATTTTCGACAGAAGATCTAGAAGAAGTTGGAGAGAGAGAGCTCCATCTAAGAAGAGCAGTTGCTAAACCAGGCTGCCAAGAAAGATTCATATTGTGATCTGAATCTCAAGTCAGAAGCTGGTTGAAGATCATCTTCTCAGGAGATTCAATCCTACTGAGTTCATATTCAAGAAGCTTTGAAGAAAGCTAAGAGAGGTTGATCTCTGCCAAGTTCTTCCAAGAACAGTTCAAGAAGCCATCCATCCCTTCTCTTTCTTTCAGGGTGGTGGTCATAAACTTTATTTAATCAAATTTCTGTAAAATCTATTATAGATCTGAGCTGTAAGCCTATTTTATAAAGGCTGAGTGTAAGAGATTTAGATCTCTGAGTGTAGGTCTTGTTGAAGACTGAGGTAGGGCCTTATGCCTGAGTTGTAGGAGACTGTGTTCTCTGAGTGTAGGCCTTGGTGAAGGCTGAGGTAGGGATGTTTGTCTGAGTTGTAGGAGTGGGGACACTCTGAGTTGTAGGAACCTGGTTTGGGTTCTGAGCTACTATAAGATCTGAGGATCTGAGTAGAAGTGCAGAAGTTAGGTCGAATCTAGTACACTGCTAGATAGGCGAAGGGGAAAGTGTATGTACCCAGACCTTGGGGAACCACAATAAAATCTGTGTGCACTCTGTGTTGAATTATTTCTATGATTGTTGTGTTGTGAAGTAGTAGAATTTGCAAGTTCTGGTTAATTAACTAAACAGAGTTTCTGCCTTAAAAGCAAAAGAAAAAGTACACCTATTCACACCCCCCCCCCCCCTTCTAGGTGGTTAGGCACTAATTCTTTCAAGTGATATCAGAGGGAGGTTCCTCAAAGAAGGACTTAACAGTCATAGTGAGATCCTTAAGGCAGATTTAAGAATCAAGAAAGAATTAAGAAAATGGGTTCAGGTGAAAATCATAAGGAACTAGGTTCAATGAAACTACCCATATGCAAAAAGGAGATCTTTGGCATCTGGAAAGAAAGGGTCAGGTTGTTTATGGAGGCTTCTGATCCAAGGATCTATATTACAGTCAAAGAAGGTCCTTATATCCCAATGAAGATTTCAATTCTGGATGCTAACCAAATAATTCCCAAGGATTATTCAGAGATGACCAAGGATGAGATCATCTTGGCAACTGTAGATAAGAGGGCCCAGAATATTATAGTAAGTGTCATAGATGATTCTACCTTTCAAAATTTGATTCACTGCAAGACTTCAAAGGAAATGTGGGATACTTTGATAGTCTACATGGAAGGTTCTGAAGAAGTAAGACAAGATAGAAAATCTATGCTAAACCAGGAGTATGAGAGTTTCAGACAAGGAAAGTCTGACAGTATCACTGAGTGCTACAAAAAGTTCTATAGAATAGTTAATGAGTTGATGTCCTATGGGAGAATCTTCAGTACTTATGAACTGAATGATAAATTCTTAAGATCCTTGACAAAGGATTGGGACACTAAGATTTGTGCCATTAGAGAAGTGGCCAAACTTGCAGATATTTCTCCTCCAACCTTGTTTGGAAAGTTGCTGTCATATGAGATGCAACTTATGGCTAGGAAAGAGGAAGAGAAGAGTGCAAAAGGTGAGCATAAAGAAAAGTCTGTGGTCGTTAAGGTTGAAGCCACTAAGAAAAATAGGAGGATGTCTCTATCACCTCCTAAGATTATTGCTAAAACTGCTTCAGAAAATTCAGACAATCAGAATTCAGACAGCAGTGACTCAGATGAGGATTTTGCAGCATTTACTAGACAGTTTCAGAGATTTCTGAAGAAGAAGCAATGGAAGTCTAAGCCTTCCACATCTAAGCCTAAAGATGACTATTATCAAAATAGGAAGTCATCCAGGAAAGACAGGAGCAAGTCTAAGCCAAGCAAGTATACAACATCAAAGATTGTTTGCTACTGTTGTAATAGGCCTGGACATGTAGTGGATGAATGTCTAGATAAAAGAAAAGAGTCTGGTGATAAAAAGAAGACTCAACACCAGAGCAAGAAGGAGAAATCCTTTGTTGCTAAGAAGGAGAAGACATTGTCAGATCAGTCATCTTCAGAATCAGAATCTGAAGCTGAGGCTTACATTGGTATGTTTGCTGCAGATGAAGAAAAAGAGTTTTTACAAGTGCTGAACTCAATATATGAACAAGAAGACCATCAGTGCAAGGGACTGATGGCTGTATCAGAAGAAGACAAGTGTCAGGATCAGCCTGGTCCCAGTAAGGTACAATGTCTTTCAGATTGCAGTACTAAGTCAGAGTCAGCAACATCTGCATCAAGTGATGTGGATGGGTCTGAGTCTGAAGGTGATATTCATCAACTGATAGATGAATATAGAGATTTATTGCAGGCACTTAAGAAGAGCAAAAACCTGGCCAAATCGCAGGCTAAGGAAATTGCAGACCTTAACATGGCTGCATTAGATTCAGAGAAGTTGCTAGATCAAAAACTGAATGAGATTGCCAGATTAAAAAACATAACTGTTATTCAAATGGGCACAATCACATTTAAGAATGATCAGATTAGAAATCTGGAGGTTAGACTTCAGAAAGAGAAAGAGATTGTGGCTAGCTTTTCTAAACCTAAATCTGTTTTACCCTTGATTGATGAGTTTGTACCTCAAAAGGGTAAGGCTAGATTAGGGTTTTAAAAAACCTGCCTGGACTGCTAGGTCCAAATCTAAAGGCAAAGCGCCAACACAAAACAAGAAGCTTGCTGTAGATAATTCAGCTAGGGTTGTACCTAAACAAAGGTACAACAAGTTTGAGTGCTAGTGTTGTGGCAAGGTAGGCCACTTTGCCTTAGATTGTTGGCACAATTCTAGTGTCAAGGAGAGTAGCAATCTGCCTGCTAGAAGAGCTACAGGTAGATTTGTTAAAGTACAGACTAACTTGCACCAAGGACCCAAAAGTTATTTGGGTTCTAAGGTTAAGTAATCTGTGTTGCAGGTGAGTCCAAGTTGTCATGCCCCAATATGGTACTTGGACAGTGGATGTTCCAGGCACATGACTTGAATAAGGAGGTTGCTGAAGGACTACACACCTATCATGGATGGCCCTAAAGTAACCTTTGGTGGTTCTGAAAAAGGAATCATTAAAGGATTTGGTAACATTTCTAGTAACCTAATTACTATCGCTCAAGTGGCCTATGTGAAAGGTTTGAAACATAACCTTATAAGCATAAGTCAGCTGAGTGATTTAGGATATGACATTTCATTTATTAAGAATGGATGTCATATCAAAAGGTCAAGTGATCAAAAGGTCATATTGACAGGATATAGAAAGAGAAATGTTTATTGTCTTAACTTTGAGTGTGAGAACAATGTTTCTCTTATTTGTCTTGTAGCTGATGAGAGAGTCTCACATTGTGTTAAATGACACAAGAGCCTGGCTCATCTTAACTATAAGACTATTGTCCAACTCTTTAGCAAAGAGTTAGTGAGGAATGTCCTCAAGTTAAGTGTATAAATGATGAGATATGCTCAGCTTGTCAAAAAAGCAAGCAGACCAAATCCACCTTTCGTAGCCTTGAAAATAAGGATTCAGTGAGGTGTCTATACCTCTTGCATATGGATCTATTTGGTCCTATGCCAGTTCATAGTCAAGGTAGGAAGGTCTACACATTTGTGGTGGTAGATGAGTATTATAGATACTCCTGGGTGTTCTTTCTAAGACAAAAATCTGAAACCCCAAGTTTCTTATATAGTTTTGTTAAACAAATTCAGAATGAGTTGGATAGTACAGTGGTCAAAATCAGAAGTGACCATGGTACTGAATTTCAGTCTGAAATTATGACAAAACTGCGTGAAGAATTTAGGATTTTTCAAGAATTTTACTCACCTAGAACACCTCAACAAATTGGTATTACTGAAAGGAAGAATATAACATTGATAGAGGCTGGTAGAACTCTATTGAGTGACACTTCTTTCCCAGAATATTTCTGGGTTGAGGCAGTAAATACTGCATGTCATGTGATCAATAGAGCTGTTATCACCAAGAGCCATAAAAAGACTCCCTATGAGATTGTGAAGGGCAGAAAACCAAACGTATCCTATTTCAGGATCTTTGGTTGCAAGTGTTATATACTTAACAATGGCAAGTTTTATCTAACTAAGTTTGTTGTCAAATCCCAAGAGAGGATCTTTGTTGGGTACAGCAACAATAGTAACGCTTATAGGGTATACAACTTGATTACTCAAGTTGTAGAAGAGTCTGTACATGTAGTCTTTGATGAAACAAGACTAATTAACTGTGAGTTGCCAAGTAGTGTTTGCAGTTCTACATGTATAAATGAGAGAATGGACAAGCTTACCATTACAGAAGAATCAACTGCAAATCAGGAAGTGGAAAATGGTGGCTGCTGTCCAGGGGGAGTACAAGACTTACTAGATGCTGAAGAACATCAAGAGGTGCAGCTTAATGAAGAGGCTGGAGGTGTACAACCTGAAGATAGACTACCTCCAGCTAATAGACACTTAAAGGATCATCCAGCAAATTAGATAATTGGTAATCAAAGACAAGGAGTGCAAACAAGAAGCGGTTATCTGAGCACAGTTCTTTGCTCCAGTTTCCTATCACAAGTGGAACCAAATAAATTTGAAGAAGCAGTTCTAGACCCACATTGGATTGATGTCATGCAAGAGGAGCTGAATCAGTTCAGAAGATGCAAGGTCTGGAAGCTTGTTCCTAAACCAAAAGACCACAATATCATTGGAACAAAGTGGATCTTTAGGAACAAATTGGATGAGAATGGGATCATTGTGAAGAATAAAGCAAGACTTGTTGCAAAAGGGTATAGGCAGGAAGAAGGTGTTGACTTTGATAAAATCTTTGCTCCAGTAACAAGACTGGAAGCAATTAGGATGTTCCTGGCTTATGCAACATACCAAGGCTTTAAGGTATTTCAAATTGATGTAAAGTCAGCTTTCCTAAATGGAAATCTAAAGGAAGAAGTCTATGTAGAGCAGCCCTCAGGTTTTGTTGATCCTCTCAAACCTGATTATGTTTATAGACTTAGGAAAGCATTGTATGGGTTGAAACAAGCCTCAAGGGCTTGGTATGAAACCTTGTCTAGTTTCCTTATTGAGAACAAATTCTCAAGGGGGAAAATAGACAAGACTCTATTCCTTAGGGAATCTAAAGGAAAGATAATCCTAGTCCAAATATATGTTGATGACATAATATTTGGGTATACTGAAAGTAATCTTTGTAGAAAGTTTGCAAAACTTTTGCAAGAAAAATTTGAAATGAGCAGTATGGGGGAACTAAAGTTCTTCTTGGGTCTCCAAGTAAGACAGACTAAAGATGGCTTGTGCATATCCTAGTCTAAGTTCACCCTGGAGTTAATAAAGAAGTATGGTATGGAATCATCCACTACCATGAGAACTCCTATGGGGTCAAGTGTGTCTCTTAGCAAAGATGATGCAGGGAAACCTGTAGATGAAACTTTGTATAGAGGGATAGTTGGCTCCCTTCTATATCTAACTACTAGTAAACCATATATTATGTAAGCTACATGTGTCTGTGCTAGGTACCAAGCATGCCCTAAAGAATCTCATCTGATTGCAGTAAAAGGATTTTGAGATATCTTAAGGGCACACCTTATCTAGGCCTTTGGTACCCTAGGAATGGAGATTTTCTACTAACAGGCTATTCAGATGCAGATTTTGCAGGTTGCAAGGAAGATAGGAAAAGTACTACAGGCACCTGTCAATTTCTAGGTGGAAGACTAGTGTTTTGGAGCAGTAAGAAGCAGGCCAGTGTGGCAATCTCCACAGCTGAATCAGAGTATGTGGCAGCAGGAAGTTGTTGTGCACAACTATTGTGGATTCAGCACCAGCTAGAAGACTATGGTATTCAAGTAAGTAGAACACCTTTGCTTTGTGATTCTACAAGTGCAATTTCTATAGCTAATAATCCTGTCTCACATAGTAGGACTAAGCACATAGAAATTAGATACCATTTTCTTAGAGAACATGTAGAGAAAGAGGACATTTCACTAGAATATGTTAAAACTGATTATCAAATTGTCGATATGTTTACTAAGTCTCTAGATGAAACTAAATTCAATAAGTTTAAAATTGAATTAGGAATGTTGAACTTAGAATAGTTTAATAAAATTGGCTAAGTAAAATGGTGTCGACACAAGGAGTTGTCTGTGTCGACACATAGAAGTGGTGTCGATATTTCAGAGAAATGATGTCAACACATCTAGAAAGTCTGTGTCGAAACTTCAGAAAAATAGTGTCGACACATCCAGAGTAGGTGTCAACACATCCAGAAGTGGTGTCGACACTTAGGTTCAATACACATCTCGTCGAGGAGAGTTTTGACTAATCGTCGAGCGCAGATGTATATGTGTCGACACATAAATTTTGTCAACTATATTAGTGTCGACACATAATAGTCAACACCATTGTCAAGACTTAAGTAGTCGGTGTCGACACTTTTCAATAGTGTCGACATATTTAGAGGATTTTGACGCGCATTTTCACCTTCGTTTTTAGAAAGGTATAAATAGGTCTTCAACATTGTTTGTCAACACGCTTTCGATAGTTTCGAGACCAAAACTTTGTGTCGACATCTCTCTCATCTAAATTCAAGATTTCTCTAAACCCTAATGGCACCAAAGCTCGAGGAGAATGTTAATGAAGGATATGAGCTAGTACGCAACGCATTTGACCATACAGAACCAGAAATTAAGGATGTTGTAACCCTAATTACTGAGAATGTGTTGGATTATTTGGTTTCTGAGCCAACCAAGATTTGGAAGAAGGAAGTACTCGAATTCTATGGTGCAGCTACGTTGGATTTAACTGGACTCAAGATCAAGTCTGCAGTTCATGGTGCAAAAGTTAAACTGACTATGAAGAGTTTAAGGAAAGCTCTACATCTACCAAGAATTCAAGAGGAAGTAGAAGTGACCTCATCTAAGACTAGGGAAGCGCTACAATGGTGTGGTTTGGATCCCACCTTAAAGATTGGAGCTGCCATGAACAGAAAAGGCATGAATCAGCAAGGCAAATTTCTGTCAGAAATAGTTGGCAAGGTCATCCTCTGCAAGCCAGGGGACATGATAGGATTTCTGCCTACATGTTCAGCCTAATGACAAGGATCATCTACAGACTCAACACTGACTGGTCAGCAGTGATTTTTGAGAAGGTTAAGGAAAGTCTGAAGAAGCCTAATCTGGGTAGGATAATGAGCTTGTACTTGGCTGGAACTATTCCAGAAGTAATGGAACAAGCTACTGGTTCTAAGATAAACCATATGAGGAGGATGGATATCAGGATTATCTTAAGATGGGATAGGGTGTTAACTAAGGACATGCCTACTCCAGAGAAGGAAACACCTCTCTAGAAGAATAATAAGAAAGCCATAATGGCTCTAGAATCCTCCAGTAGTTCAGAAGAGCAAGTAGTTTTCAGTTCTAATGAGGAAGAAGCTGATAATAATGGAAGGTCACCAGTAAGAGATGAATATGCACAAGTACAGGGGGAGCAACCATCTGCTAGCCCCATCCACCTGGATCCACTCCAAGGGAGCCTCACCATGAGGAAGTGCCTACTCACTTGGACAGTGAAATGGAAACACAAACCATCCTTGAGGTAATCAGTGAAGTCAATCAATTAATTTTCAATATTGAGAATGAAATGCTAAATGAAACTTTGTTTGATATTGATCAGACAACTCAGTTACACAGTCAACCACAAGATGTAATCTTGGAAGATACATCTGTTGCTGCTGATGCTCCAGAAATAAGAAACTCTCCAGTCCCTTCTCAACATGAATTTACCCTAGAAGAGCTGTTTCCTAATATTGAGGGGGAGCATGTTGGTTTTGAGGGGGAGAAAACTGTCTTTGAGAGAGTGCAAGCTAATCTTGAGAAAGAGCAAAGTAGAACTGAGACTGAGGAGCAAAGGACTCAGGGGGAGCAACCTAAGACTGCACAGGACTTGCCTCCTAGTCCAAATGATAGAGTAGACATAGCTAGTACCTCAGCATATAAGGATGAAAAAGCTTTAAGAGCTAAAAAGAGGAAGCTACAGGTCTTCAAAAGGAGAAGCCAGAGCTACAAGAAGGCATTGCAAACTGTTGCTCCACATCCTGCCTCATCAATAGATTACAGTTCATTGTTAATATCTTTACAAGTAAAGTTGGATGAGCAAAGAATAGCAATGGAGAAGTATATGGATGAGACTCACAAAGATCTCCAATTCTCCTTGGCCCAAGACATCAAATCTATAAGATTTGAAGTAAATCAAAATAAGAAGGAAATGACTAACTATTTCCAAAAAGGAGGTAATGCAGTAGTTTTTCTTGCTACTCATCAAGAAAAGATAAAGACACAAGTTGATGATATAGCAGTGAAGCAGGGATATATCTTAGAAAATCAGATTAGAATAAATGATAATCTGACTGCATCTCATAATGCCATTGTTACAGAATTGAAAAAAGTTGCAACAGCCCAGCCTGCTGATAAGTCTCAAGCCAAACCAGAGTTTGATAAGGAAAAATTTGATAAGGACTTCCAGGAAGGAATAACTTCTGTCAAAGCAGATATTACGGATTCTCAAAAGACTCTTTCTGGACTGCTGCTGAAGTTGAGGGGTTTTTATAA
Organism: Platanthera guangdongensis; assembly: GCA_039583875.1. NCBI lineage: Eukaryota > Viridiplantae > Streptophyta > Magnoliopsida > Asparagales > Orchidaceae > Platanthera > Platanthera guangdongensis. The sequence goes on along the minus strand of CM077156.1, from coordinate 153,486,248 downwards.
GGATGGAGTTAATTTTCTAGATGAATAGATCAGATTTCAGAAGGATGATCTTAGAGATCATATGGCTAGAGAAGTCATAAAGGGGGAGAGAGTACTAGTCAAAGCTGGATCGTGTCATGCTAAATGGATTTCCAATAGCATTAGAGCCACTCTTGGATATCCACCCCTGTGTGATGATGACAATGTGGCTGAATCTGGAATAAATCCTGCTATTTTTGGAGGTGAGCCAGCTGAAGTTGCTCAAGTCATTTATCCTCCAGTAGATTTTGAAATGATACATCATGAAGTACAATCAATGTATAGCCCTCCAGAGGGTAATAAAAATATTATCATTGAGAAAGTAGACCAGCCTGTGCCAGAGGCAGTATTGAAAGAGCAAGAAACTCTTTTGTCCAAGAAGAGATTTAGAGAACAGGCTGAGTTAAAGCCAGATTTTGAGCAGTGGAGCCCTACTTCTAGAAATATCATTCTAACTGCTTGGAAAGTTGCAAAGGACAATATCCTAGAGAGGGGTAAATGGTACTCTAAACAAGAGTGGAGAAAGCATGAAGCCAGACAAGAGGCTATTGTACAGTATAGAAGGAAGGCAAAACTTGGGAAGCTGCCTCCTAATGCACAGGAGCCTAGCAAATATTTCCCAAAGCCTTACCATTATTTTGAAAGACAAAAGATCAGGGCTAAAGAGCTAAAGAAGAAAGATAAAAAAGGCAAGAAGCTAGTTGATGACACTGATGTTCCAGTTCAAGCCAAAATTCAATCTGGCAAGGGCATTGTCATCAAGGAGCCAGAGCAGCCTTAGATTAGAATTACTAGATTTTATCACTTTGTAAAATTTAGTGTCTACAATCTATGTAAACTTTTGTAGTTGAAACAAAACTATAATGAATGTTCATTGTGTTAGCATTATTATTATTCTGTGATGTTTTGTTTTATATGTTTTGTTTAATTATTTACCATGTCATATAATGTTGTTATACATCATATTGTGTATTTGTTATGTATGGTGTATATCATTGACTAAGGGTTATGACTTCTCCAAATAGGGGGAGATTGTTGGGTACATTGGAAAATGTGTACCAGATTTGAAGAAGCCTCGCCCTACTCAATGATAAACATCAAGGTGTATTTGATGTGTTTTGAGTTTATATGTGCAGGTTAAGTAATTGCAGGAAATGCAGAAAAATTTCTAAGTCCATATGTCGAAACCTAGAGAAGCAGTGTCGACACTTATTGTCACGACCCGCATTTTCTCAACGGTAAAATCGTATCAGAGTAAGAGAAAACACGTGCCGTGATGCCACGTCGTGCAGGGGATAACTGCACACGCTCAGGCAAAACTCCAGACGTTAGATTTTAAGGAAAATTGTTGTTTTAAATATGAAAGAAAATCAGTTATATTGAACGGCCGTATCCCTCGGCTCGGTGGATCAGCTAGTCCACAGTTAAAACTATATTTATACACAGCAGAAAATACTTTGGTTCAATTAAGTTGACACCCTAAATGAGCATAAGTGTCCCCGGGGGGGCGACTTATGCGTGCACGACCCTAAGGTGAATATAGTAGGTATAAAAGATAGTGTTTTACGCTGAGGAAAAAATAGTGTCTTTGATTTAGAAACATATTATGCATGGGGTACATATAATAATCCTTTTAGGTTTTAAAATATCTAACATGCAACCTAGCATAAATCCTTCCCAGAAGCAAGTAACCAACCACAAATAGGCAAAAAAAACAGCAGTTTAAATTCATATTCAGCATCACAAGAAGCCACCAGTGGGCACCAACAACCTGACACGAACCCACTGGCGAGTATGTATGTCTATACAGAAGAGTAAGGAACTACCTCACAACAAACGGGGATCAGCAATCTCAGCTACCCTAGAGGTCACCAACAAGCCCCTCCAAAAGAACTAGCCACTGAACTGGCTACAACCTGGACCTAAGGCATTCAAGAAAAGAACACCTCAGCAAGGAAACAATCAAAAGATAAAATAGAGCAATGGATTAATTAGCAAATAAAAAGAAGGGTTTACCAACCCGGCAGCAAACCGCAATAAGCAAAAGAAAAGGGGATGACAGTAAGAAAAGAATGCTGTCAAAAACATCGCAGAGCACACCAAGTGCGAGCAATAAAACCAATATACCTTACCAAGAGAGCCTGTAACAGCATCAAGACATATACATATGCCAAAAGAAAGTAAGCATAAACAGGAAAGGGACTAACAGTCCTAACACATGGGTAAGTGGCAGTGGTCAAAACATGGGTCTGAATGCATAACCAGAATCAGACCCAAAAAGGGCTAAGGGGTCAAACAGTGGCAGCTTTAGGGTCCCACACACACCAACCAAACCGGGGCAAAAGGCGGTGGCCACAGCTCTCCACATAAAAACCACCCCTCAGAGGCCACCAAAACTCCACCACCTGCCAGACCCAAGAGTCGGCATGCAGAATATTAGCCGAACACCCAATGCCCCCCCCCTCCTAGGGAAAAGTCCCACTAACAGTCCTAAGAAACACACGAACCCAAGGCAAAACATCGGGTCCAACCGACGCGGCCTTGCACGCCTAACCAAAACCAACCCCGAGTCTCCCTGACCCCAAAACAAGGGCAGCACCCAGTGTCGGCACGATGTGTCGACACCTCGACAAGCCGGTGTTGACATCAGGTGTCGACAAAACCGCTGCTGGTGTCGACACTAAGTGTCGACACCTCTGCGGCCGGTGTCGACACAAGGTGTCGACACTGCCGCTGCGGGTGTCGACACCAAGTGTCGACACCACTGCGGTCGGTGTCGACACAAGGTGTCGACACTGCCGCTGCAGGTGTCGACACCAAGTGTCGACACCACTGCGGCGGTATCGACATAAGGTGTCGACACTGCCGCTGCGAGTGTCGACACCAAGTGTCGACACCCCGACTGGCCGGTGTCGACACAAGGTGTCGACACCCTGACAGGCTGGTGTCGACACCACGGTGTCGACACCCTCACAGGCTAGTGTCGACACCACGGTGTCGACACCCTCACAGGCTGGTGTCGACACCACGGTGTCGACACCCTGACTGGCTGGTGTCGACACCATGGTGTCGACACCCTGACTGGCTTCAAGCGCCAGATCCAGCACACGACTAGAAACGAGAACGAGGATTTTCTCTCTCTCTAGAGTACAACATCCATCGGCAATGGCAGCTACTCGACCTAAACCGAACCAAAACAGTCCCTAATAGACACAATCCCTCAGGAAAACTGAAATTTAACTGGAACTTTCTACACTAACCATAGTATGATCGGGAACAGGCCCTAGCTTACACCTAAGATCTAAACAAGAAAGAGATAAAATTAGCTCAAAAGAAAGACAAAGATCAGCTTTGGCAAGGATGAGGGGACATCGCTTGCCTCAATACCAGGAACTCGGTCGGCGGCCTCCCCCACTCACGGATCTGGCCGCAGAGCAGCAAGCTGAGGAGCAGAAAGAAAGCAGATCCCGGTGAGGGCAGTCCAGATCCACTCTCGAAATCGAATTCCGACCGCTAAATCTCCAGGAATCGGCGTCCGAAGGCTAGGGTAGTCCGGCGGTTTTATTCCTCTCGTACAGGCAGCGGCTTCTACCAAGCAGAGAAAAAGGGAAGAAACAAATAAACCCAGTCCTAATTCTAACCCAAGACTATATATATATCAGTTAAATAATAAACAATCAACATATCAATAATTATTTACACTCAATATCAAAACAACCCGAAACCCGAAACTTCTCGGAAAAAGACGAAATTTACGTCGCAGCTAAAAACCCACGCTATGAACACAACTGCGAAGTCGAAATTAGCATTCGACGAACAAAACCGGGATAACACCTCCCGAAGACAAAACACAAGCATTCCCTAAGAGGCCTAGCCGAGTCATCAAACGGACTCCGGCTAGCTGGGGAATCTTGCTAACAGGCTACAAACAGGCTACACAGGGAACCCTATGAGCTAAGACCACGCTATACAACTACAAAAAGGCGGAAATACGCCATCTTAACGCCAGCCAAAGATCAAACAGAACACAGAAAAACCGTGGGCGTTACACTTATGAAGGCTTGTGTCGACACTGGAGAAAAGCTGTGTTGACATTTGAAGTAGACTGTGTCGACACTTGGAAGGGCTGTGTCGACACCAGAAGAAACTATATCGACATACAGAGGCAGTGTCGACACACGGAGAAGCAAAGTCGACATCAACTGTGTCGACACCAAGAGGCAATGTCGACATACAGGAATACTTAGGCGACATCAAATGTGTCGACACCAAGAGACAGTGTCGACACACAGAAGTATTTGCCAACATCAACTGTGTCGACACACAGGACTTGTGTCGACACACAGCAAAGCTTCAACAAAGTTAAAGTAAAAAAGTACTTGTGTCGACACAAAGGGGATGTGTCGACACTCAGCAAGCTTCAACAAAGTTAAAGTAAAGAAGTACTTGTGTCGACACAAAGAAGATGTGTCGACACTCAGCAAGTTTCAACAAAATTAAAGAAAAGAAGGCTTGTGTTGACACACAGAATTAGTGTCGACACATTCTGAAGAAGCAGTGTCAAGAAGCTGTTACAACAACAAAAGAAGTTGTGTCGACACCACCAAGGCTAGTGTCGACACTTAGTCCACTTGTGTCGACACTTAGTCTATTTGTGTCGACACATAATGAAGATCAGTCTCGACACTTTCAGACAGAGACAGTGATTTCAAGAAGTGACTGGATGACTTGATAGCTGCCATTTCAACCGGTCTACTACAACTGTCAAAGCTGTCAGAAGGTTGTTAGAAACTAGATCAGCCGGTTACCATGGAGAAAGACTATATAAAGGCTTTCTCCTTCAACAAAAAGTGATAATCAATCATTGCAGAATACAAATTCTGAGCAATACTGAGAGAAGTAACAATACAGAAGATTTTCGACAGAAGATCTAGAAGAAGTTGGAGAGAGAGCTCCATCTAAGAAGAGCAGTTGCTGAACCAGGCTGCCAAGAAAGAGTCAGATTGTGATCTAAATCTCAAGTTAGAAGCTGATTGAAGATCATCTTCTCAGGAGACTCAACCCTACTGAATTCAGATTCAAGAAGCTTTGAAAAAAGCTAAGAGAGGTTGATCTCTGCCAAGTTCTTCCAAGAATAATTCTAGAAGCCATTCATCCCTTCTCTTTCTTTCAGGGTGGTGGTCATAAACTTTGTTTAATCAAATTTCTGTAAGATCTATTATAAATCTGAGCTGTAAGCCAATTTTATAAAGGTTGAGTGTAGGAGATTTAGATCTCTGAGTGTAGGTCTTGTTGAAGACTGAGGTAGGGCCTTGTGCCTGAGTTGTAGGAGACTGTGGTCTCTGAGTGTAGGCCTTGGTGAATGCTGAGGTAGGGTTGTTTGCCTGAGTTGTAAGAGTGGGGACACTCTGAGTTGTAGGAACCTGGTTTGGGTTCTGAGCTACTGTAAGATCTGAGGATCTAAGGAGAAGTGCAGAAGTTAGGCCGAATCTAGTACACTGCTAGATAGGCGAAGGGGGAAAGTGGATGTACCCAGACCTTGGGGAACTACTATAAAAATCTGTGTGCACCCTGTGTTGAATTATTTCTATGATTGCTGTGTTGTGAAGTAGTAGAATTTGCAAGTTCTGATTAATTAACTAAACAGAGTTTCTGCCTTAAAAGCAAAATAAAAAGTACACCTATTCACCCCCCCCCCAGGTGGTTAGGCACTAATTCTTTCAGACGCTGAAGGAAAGACTGATGACGGCTCCAATCTTAAGTCTACCGAAAGGGACCGAAGGCTTTTAGATCTTCAGTGACGCATCGGGATGCGGTTTGGGTTGCGTGTTGGTGCAACATGGCAATGTAATAGCCTTTGGGTCTAGACAGTTGAAGCCTCATGAGAGGAATTACCTGGTTCATGACTTGGAGTTGGAGGCGGTAATTTTCGCGTTGAAATTGTGGCGGCACTATGTCTATGGTGCGAAGTTAGAGATTTTCACAGATCATAAAAGCCTGAAGTATCTCTTAGATCAGAAGGACTTGAATATGCGGCAGTGCAGGTGGGTCGAGTTTCTTGGAGACTATGAGGTGGCGATTCAGTATACACCAGGCAAGGCCAATGTGGTGGCCGATGTGTTGAGTAGAAAATACTCTGGACAAGGGAATTAGATTGACGCTTATGATGAGCGGTTGGTGCGGGAATGGGAGTCCCTCGGCTTGGAGTGCATAGCAAGAGGCGAGGCTAGCGTGGCTCGATTAAACTGGATTGAAATGTAGAACAACTTGTCTGATCGTATACAGGAAGCGACCCGTTTGGATGTGGAGTTTCAGCCATTCGTGGTGGAAGCTCAAAAAGACGAGAACAGTGCCTGGGAGATGATTGATGGGATTTTGAGGAAGGATGAAAGGATTTGTGTACCGCAGTTTGGCAAGCTCCGTGAGGAGTTGATGTTTGAGGCTCACTTTACAAAGTGCTCCATTCATCCGGGTAGTACAAAGATGTACTTGGACATGAAGAGATCCTTTTGGTGGCCTGGACTGAAGCGGGACGTAGTTTTGTACATGAATCGATGTCAGACTTGTGCCTTGGTGAAGGCCGAGTGTCAGAAACCGGGCGGGTTCCTGAATCCTCTTCCAATCCCCGAGTGGAAATTTGATGACATCTCCATGGATTTCTTGCATGGGTTACCTAGATCACAGCAGGGTAATGACGTGATTTGGGTGATTGTGGATCTCTTAACCAAAGTGGCTCACTTCATCCCAAACCGAAAGGAGGACAGCGTGGAGAAGCTGGTGGAGCTGTATGTTTGCAACATTGTGCGACTACATGGGATCCCTAAAATTATAGTCAGCGATCGTGACGGATGTTTCACGTCCAAGGACTGGAGGTTGGTTCAGAAGAGTTTGGGCACGAAGCTAAAGTTCAGTACGGCTTTACATCCTCAAACTGACGGGCAAACTGAAAGAATGAACCGTACTATGGAGGATATGCTGAGGATGTGTGTTCTTGACTTCGGCAAGAAATGGGAGGATCACCTCTTCATGGTGGAGTTTGCATATAACAATAGTTACCAAGCAAGTATAAAGATGGCGCCATACGAAGCTCTGTATGGGAGGCGGTGTCGAACACCGATGTCATGGACAGAGGCGGGAGACACCAAACTGTTGGGAAAAGAAGTGGTGGCGGATGCTTGTGAGTTGGTACGGACCATTCAAGTGTGCATGAAGGTGGCTCAAGATCGGCAAGCAAAATATTTTAATGCGTGCCACAGGAAGTTGGAGTTCGCGGTAGGCGATTGGCACTATTTGAAGATTAAGCAGTTCAAAGGCATTTCACGGATTTGCCGACTCAAGAAATTGAGTCCAAGTTTTTTGGGCCCTTTTGAAGTTGTTGAACGAGTGGGAGAAGCAGCGTACCGGTTGGCGTTGTCCGCAGAGTTGAGTGGATTGCATGACGTCTTCTATGTTTTCGTCTTGAGGAAAGCCTTGGTAGAGGCTAATGTGGTGATTGAATCGGCATCGGTGCTGATAGAGGAAGACTTGGGGATGCGAGTCCGTCCAATTGCTATAGATGACTCAGAAATTCGGCAATTGCGGAACAAAGAGGTCAAACTCGTAAAAGTCTGATGGAACAACTGCGGCCATGAGGAGCTCTCTTGGGAGCGAGAATAAACCATGCTGGAGGAATATCCAGAGTTTTTCCGTTCATGTATCTTTTAATTTTGTGTACCTCTTCTTGCTTTTTGATAATTTCGGGACGAAATTCTTTTAAGAGTGAGAGAGTTGTAACGCCCCAAAATTTGAAAGAAGGACGAGCAGCGTCGAGAGCCATTTTGGGTCTTGGTGAGGGTCACGCGGCCAAGGACACGGGTGTGTCCATGGCTGTGTCGTACCGGGTTCGTCGAGAGCCTGGGAAGTCGACGATTTTTCGCTCATTTTGTCGACTAGTGGGGGACACGCCCGTGTCGGAGCCCGTGTCGCAGGTGTGTTCTCTCGAGTGTCGACACTGAGGTGTCGACATGGTGGTGTCGACAAAATGGTGTCGACACCGAGGAGGTGTCGACACAGAAGCGTCGACACGGTGGTGTTGACACGGAGGAGGTGTCGACACAGGCACGGAACACGGCCTCGGACACGGTCGTGTCCAGGGTCGTGTAGAGCGTGTTCGACGATTTCCTGCGAGTTTGACGAAGAGGCAGTCGACGATTGTCGAGGCGTCGAACACGGCTTGAGACACGGGCGTGTCCCAGGCCGTGTCCTTCTACAGTTGTGAGACGGGACTTGTGAGGGGTTGGACATGGCCTGGAGCCCAGGCATGTTCAAGGTGGACACGGCCATGTCAAAAGTGACACGGGCATGTCAAGGACCCGTGTCCTATTTTGGGTGCGACGGTTTCGGCGTCGATTGGGGAACACGGCTTTGGATACGGGCATGTCACAAGCTGTGTTCTGCCCAGGTATTTTGTTTTCCAGTTCGGATTGTGGCCGTTCTTTTCCTTCTTTTGGGATCTGATGGTCCAAGGTTTCCCTTGCTGAGTTAAGTCCGAGAATAGGGTTAAAAACTCTCATTTCTTCTCCAAGCAATCTCTTTTTAAGATCTAGAGAGAGGTGAGAGCAAGGAAGAAGATGAAGGAGACATCCGTCTGTTGAAGAGGCTTCGGTGCTCCAAATCACGAGCCGAGTCTGGATCCGTGAAGGCAAGACCGTTGCAAAGGTTTTCATCCGGCTAGGTTGTCATGGCGAGGAAGAGGGGTCGGAAGGTAACGACAGTTCTCCCCTTGGTTTTAGGATGCCCGTTCTATCATCTTTTATTTTCTAGTTTTTGGGCACCAAACTCTCAAATGAGAGGGGTTTGGGTTGCCAAGGTTCAAGAGGAACCTCTGGGTCGATTGAGTCTGTCCCCGACATGTTTTTGCATTAGAGATCCGCTCCATTAGTGGATTAGGCATGGTGGGTGAAGCCGTAGTCGCGACCGTTAGTCCGACTTTGTGATGTTGCATACGAGCTTTAAGGATTCGTAGAGATTCGTTGCGGTAAGATGTCATTTGAGATGTTTGTGATGTTTTCCCCTTTTTCTTGAGTGAGTACGTGTAGTCAGAACCGGACAAGGTTAGCTCCTCAATGGCGGTAGATGGTTTCCTTAGTGAACAAGGTTAGCTCCGCTTTGGTGGTAGATGGTTTAGTTGGTGCGCGGAAACGCTGCAGTACAAATGAGGGTCTAGGGTGGAATTGTCTAGGATTGTGATGTGCCAAGGCGTGGTTGTGTCTCCGTGGTCGGCTGGCTATCCCGTGGCGTGCACGTCATGTGTGGAGAATGTCCAGGCGAGACTAGTCCCCTTCTGTGAGACTGACGAGAATGTCAAGCATGGGGAAAGCCTGAGCAATGAGGCCATGAGCGGGTGGGGTCCAGCAAGGCTTCTTAGAATCGGTCAGTTTGTGTTTGTTGGAATCCTGACATGAGAAGTCAGAGCTTGTAGGCAAGTCCGGGGCTAAGACCTTGAGCGGGTGGGGCCTTTGCAAGATTTCCGTGTGGCGGCTTGTGTGCCGTTGGGGGAATGTTGGTAAACACCATTGTTTGCGGCTTTATGCCAATGGGGAAATGATGAGTACCCATATGATGTGATGATGTGCTAGATGCATACGCGATAGGGTGCCCTGGGTGAAGCCCGGGGTTTTGCATACATACTGCATAAGTAGGCCCTTTCATTATATGCTCAACAATAGAGAACGTGTATGTTGTTTGATACATCCATGCTTGTTCTTAGTGCATTACTTGTTTATATATATTGCATACGAAGTGCTGACTTGTAGGTTGGAGTGGTTTCTCGGGGGTCCGTTAGGGGCGACCGGGAGGAGATGTGTTGGTTACACAGCTTGAGGTCAGCCTTTGTTGACCCACGTTACAATCAAATTTTTTCAGGGCAAGGATCGCAAGCAGGAGCTAGCTCGCCGACCAAAAGGGCCTAAGCCTCGTGAAGTGTACCGTTTTGTTGTAGCTCTACATTTATGATATTGTATGCTTGATGCTCATGTTTTCCGGCTTGCATGCCGAGGTAGTCTAGGAGTGCTTATGCACATTTTTTTTACTAGTGCTATTATTTGAGTTTTGGACTCACTTCTGTTGTAAGGCCTTAAGGCCGCTTCGATACTCCTATATGGTGTGGATAACTTCTAGTCTATTTGCCTTTTTTTGTTCTGTTGTGCTGTGGTTAGGAGTTTTGAGATCGGGGAGTTATATCGTCTTATAATACTGAAGCTGTGGCGTCTGTATGTTGTGGGGCCCCGGCCGGACCCATATTATACGGTCATTACAGGGGAGGTGTTACAGAAGGTCTGGAACATGCCGATGAACCCTTTCACATTCGTCAAGTATAATTGAAGAGTTGGTTCCCTTGCCTCAAACTCCTCGTTGATCTGGGAGGCTACCACCATGGAGTCAGTGAGGACCTCCACATCTTGCACCTCCAGCTCCCTGGTTAGGAGCAAACCCTGCTATCACGGCCTCATACTCGGCCTGGTTGTTAGTGATGGGAAAGTGCACCACCACTGTTTGTTTGATTCTCGTTCCCTGGGGGCTCTCCAAGATTACACCCACCCCCATGGAATGCCTCCCCGAAGTGCCATCTACAATCACCTTCCAAGGGATCGGCCGAGTGAGTTCTGCCTCCGCCACCTCGACCACATAGTCAGCCAGAAAGTCGGTCATCGCCCGGGGCTTGATCGAGAGGCGCGGGACAAAGGAGATATCGAACTGACTCAATTCTACCAACCACTTTGCCAACATCCCTGAGTGTTCCACCACCTCAAAAATGTTGCAAAGGGGATGGTCTGTCACCACTCGGATGGAGTGTGCATGGAAGTAGGGTCGGATCCTCCGAGCTGAGATGACCAGAGAGAAGGCCAGCTTCTCTAAGATGGGATAACAAAGCTCTGTCTTCCTTAGGATCTGTCTTACATAGTGTATGGGGAGCTGCTTCTTCCCCTATTCCTGAACCAGGACGGAGCTCAAGGCCTCTGCTCCAACCCTGAGATATAAAGATAGGTCCTCCCCCCCCCCCCCCCCTTCGGCCCTTGGAGCAGGGGGACCTGAGTCAACTACCTCTTCAAGGCCTCAAATGCCTCTCGCATGCCCCAGTCCACTTGAACTTCTTGCCTCGCCTCAACGCTTTGAAGAAGTGAGAGCACTTCTCCCCAGCTCGGGAAAGGAACCTGCTCAGCCCTGCCAACTTTCCTGTCAGCCGCTGCACCTCCTTAGCATTCCGAGGCAACCCCAACTCCATAATCTCCTTGACCTTTTCTGGATTCGGCTCTACCCCTGCCAGGGTGAGAAGGTCGCCCAAGAACTTGCCCCTGCTGGCCCCGAAGACACACTTCAAGGGGTTCAGCTGCATCTTGTACTTGTGCAAGGTGGTGAAAGTTTCCTCCAGGTTATGGAGGTGAGAGTCCACGTCTCGACTCTTGATCATCAGGTCGTCTACATACACCTCCATGTTTCTTCCCTTTTGTTCTCGGGAAATCATGTCCATCATCTTTTGGTACGTCGCCCTTGCATTCTTCAGCCCAAAAGGCATCATTTTCTAGCAGTAGCACCCATCCTCCATGATGAAGGAGACATCTTTTATGTCGCGGGGATGCATCCTGATTTGGTGGTAACTTGAAAACGCATCTAAAAAACTAATTATAGGAAAACCGATGACTGAGTCAACTAGCGCGTCGATCCGAGGCAAGGGATAACAGTCCTTAGGGTATGATTTATTAAGCAAAGAGAAATTAACACACATACGCCACCGGCCGTCCCATTTTTTAACCATGACTATATTGGAGACCCAACTGGGGTATTGTATTTTGGATACAAAACCAGCCTTGAGGAGATTTGCAACCACCTCCCTGATGGGCCCGGCTAGCTTATTTGCGATGGTCCTCTTCTTCTGCTAAACGGGGCGAGCTTTTGGGTCCAGGTTGAGGCAGTGGCAGGATACATCCGCGTCAATCTCTCGCATCTCTGTTGTGATCTAGGCGAAGATGTTCACGTTCTTCTGGATGCATGTCAGCATCCTCTCCTGGTCCACCGGGGTCAGCCCCCACCCCCTCCCCCCACCCACCCCCGTTGATTCGCAACTTCTCCACCCTACCTCTAAGGGTGAGAACCTCCATTTCCACTACCTCCTCTGCTGCCTCAAGCGGGACTGTTCCCCCCACCCCCCATTCTCTAACGCCTCCCTCCTCTGGGTCAAGAACCTCCTCAGCTTCTACCACTTCCTCCACGGCCATCGCCTCGGCCAGCTCCTCCTGTACTACTCCTGCCACCTCCACTCGGGTGCAGCTCTCCATCTCCATCTCCTCTCCATCGGCCTCCTACTCTGCCTCCTCCATCCTCCACTCCATCTCCTCGGCTCCCTCCTACCAAGAGATGGAGTTTACGACAGTGACATAGCATTCTCTCGCCACCTTGGGGTCACCATAGACCTGGATCCCCCCAGGCGCTGAAATTCAAGCATTGGTGGAAGGGCAAGGGGGCGCGGCAGAAAGAATTGATGAGGTGCTGCCCGAAGATGGCGTTATAGCTACTGGGAGTGTCCACGATGACGAACCTACAAGTACGAGACTGCCCCCCCCCCCCCCCCCCCCGCCAGAGTAACATGGGGCCTCACTCCTCCTTCTACCTCCTTCCTCTCCCCGAAAAATCCAAACAGAGGCCCATCCGAGGCCAGCACCCTTTTGGCCTCCACCTTCATCGCGTCGAACACCTTCTTGAAGATGACATTGACCGAACTCATGTTATCAATGATGATTCGGGAGATAGTGAAATTCTCGATGGTTGTCTAGATGACCAGCACATCACAAAAGGGATCCTCATGATCCGGCATATCCTTCCTTGAGAAGGTAATCTTCTCCTCCAGGGGTGGGGTCTGGGATGTGGATCCAACGCTCTGGTGGTACATGGTATGGAGGCTCGCCTTCCGGGAAGCCTCAACCCCACCCCCCCCCCCCCCCACCCCACCCCACCAAGCATGGATCACTCTGATCCCCCTTGGGTTACAACATCTGCCTGGTCCTTGCACCTATACTCCTTCGCCCAAGGCAGGACCTCCTCAATCCGCACTTCCTGGCGATCACGCTACTGCTGCAGCTCCCTATTACTCTCATCTCGAGGAACTTCGGGCACGTGGCTGTGGAGTGCCCCTCCTCTTGATGGAAGTCACAGTAGGGTAACTCCACCCTAACTTCCATTCTCCTTCTCCATACAGCTCTCCTCCTCTCCCCCAGGGCTATAGCCATAGCCTGATTTTGATCGGGGAGAGGGGATCTTTGGGCTTGCCTCCAACCTGGAGGGTGAAACTGACTCAGGCCTCCCTAGCGGTTGTCTCCTCCATGAAAACCTCTCCGCAGCCCCTAGTCCGGCCACTCCCGCCTCCAACCTGGCCGATGGTTCAGTTCTTGGAGCCCTGATGATTAGTAATTTAGTCATCATTTTAGCTTAATTTGTTATTTGATATTTAAATAAACTACTGTATTTATTCGTTGTTTTTAAGAATTTTCATAAAATTTATATTTTATGTTCTAAACATATATTATTTGATTTTTGTAGGAATGCGGCAGGCCTGGGGGAAATTCTGTACAATATCCCGTTGTCACATCCATAATATATCATTCGAGTCGAGTTCGCATCGATCACCACCCTTGCATGAAGTAGCTCCGGCCAGCAGATCCGCCTCAAGGAAGCTCGGCCACCTCCACAAAGCTCCAGCGCCACCTTCAAAACTGTTGGAAACGTGTATGGGTTCCGAAATAACACGTCCAATACTGCGAGACCGCCACCACAAACCGCCTACCCGCGTGGTTTACCTCTCGGCGAGTAGCCTCTCGCACGGCGAGCTCCACCCTCCAGCTGGCGAGTTCAATACCTCTCTCACGCCGAGACCGCTCGGCGAGATGGCCTCCCGCTGCGAGCTGTGCGACCACTTGCGAGAACTTCACCTAAACCGCTAGACCACCCTTGCTTGCGGCTAGACCACTACATGTGAGTGCGCAGCCCGCGAGTACACCTCCCACAGCGAGATCACCAACTCGCGAGTTGCACAAGCCGCGAGTTCCCTCTCGCGGCGAGTTCACCAAGCCGCTCGGCTTCAACTTCTAACCGCCCGGACTAGAGCCTTTCCAGCGCTGCAGCGCTCCTCTCTCTCTCTCTCTAAAACTGAAATATGAAGGAGGAAGAAACTTCTATTCCAGCAACCTCTAAAATGAATTACAAGTGTCCTATTTATAGGCAAAGTAAAACTATACAACCTCTCTCATAATAAATGCATCTCACCTTCTCTCCTATTAAAAACATACCAAATAAATTTATTAAACCATTACAATAAAACATAATAAACCTTTGACTTGTTGACCCGGTCAACCAAATGAATCTCCAATAAACTCTCCCTCAAACTTGGCAGACCATGCCGAGTTTGCCTTTGAGCTTCTCGAATGTCTCCACCTTCAACGCCTTAGTGAATATGTCTGTAACCTGCTCTCCAGTTGGGCAATACACCACCTCCATTGTCTTCTGCTCCACTTGTTCATGGAGGAAATGATACCTCGTCTCGATGTGCTTGCTCCTCCCATGCAGCACCGGGTTCTTCGCGAGCTGGATGGCCGACATGTTATCCACTAGCACTGTTGTTGGACCTTCCTGCGCATGATGCAACTCTCCTAGAAGGTTTCTCAGCCAGATAGCTTGGCAAGCACATGTCGCAGCTGCAATGTACTCTGCCTCACATGATGATAAGGCTATCGTAGCCTGCTTCTTAGAAATCCATGAGAACGTCGCGGTTCCCATGTTGAACGCATACCCGGAAGTGCTCTTTCGGTCATTCACATCTCCTCCGTAGTCGCTATCCGAGTAGCCGACTAGCTTCAACTCTCCTCCAAATGAGTACTTCAGGTCATGGTCCCGAGTCTCGTTCACATACCTCAGGATCCTCTTCGCTGCTGTGAAGTGGTCCTGCTTGGGTTCCTCCATGTGCCTGCTTACTACCCCGACCACATACATGATGTTCGGCCTAGTGAAAGTCAAGTACCTTAGACTTCCGACCAGGCTCTTGAACATAGTTGGGTCCACTCCTTCCTCTTTGGAATCCTTCCTCAGCTTTGTTCCAGGGTCCGCAGGAGTGTAGATTGCCTTGCTACCCTCCATCCTGAACTTCTTCAGAATCTCCTCGGCATACTTCTTCTGGGAGATGAAGATCCCATCTTCTCTTTATTGCACCTCAACTCCCAAGAAATAGCTCAGCTCTCCCAAGTCCGTCATCTCGAACACCTTCTTCATCAGCCTCTTGAACTCTTCGAACATCGCAGGGTTGCTCCCGGTGAATATCATGTCATCCACGTATAGACATAGGATCATGATATCCCCGCTCTTCTCCACCTTTATGTAGAGAGCATACTCATATGGGCACTTGATATACCCATGCTCATGAAGGAATTTGTCTATCCTCCCATTCCAAGCTCGAGCTCCCTGCTTCAGTCCGTACAAGGCTCTGCTCAGCTTGCAGACCTTTCTCTCCTTTCCTTTCACAACGTACCCTGGAGGCTGCTCGATGTACACATCCTCCTCTAGGTACCCATTCAGATACTCCGCCACAGCATCCATTTGCATGATAGTCCATCCGTAGTGCGCCGCCAGTGCGATGATCGGCCTTATAGTATCGATTCGCGCCACTGGGGCGTAAACTTCATCATAGTCGACCCCTTGGACTTGTCTATACCCTTTCACCACCAGCCTTGCCTTGTGTTTTTCCACAGCTTCGTCTTTGTTTTTCTTCACCTTGTAAACCCATTTCACTCTGAGGTGTTTGTGGCCCGCTGGTGGATCAACTAGCTCCCATGTATCGTTCTTCTTGATGGAAGCCATCTCGGCATCCATTGACTTCCTCTAAGATTTCTCCTGGGCAGCTTGTTCATAGGACTGTGGCTCGCAATCTGCTAAAAGACAATATAATGAATAGTTAGCATGAATTGGGACCGTCTCCTCATAGATCTCTGCAAACCCCTTCATCCTGGGTGGTGGACTCTCGGAGTCACTCCGGCTCCCGCTTCTTCCTCCAAAATTTCCTCCACTTGAGCTTTCCCCACTTGAATAGGAGGTGGAAGCTCCCCCTGAATTTCTACTCGGTGGTGATGGCGGCTCAGCTCCACCATTCTCGGCTCCAGCCTCGTGACCACCCTCTTCTTCATCTTCAAAGAACATGCCCTTCATACTTCTTGTCTCCTCATCCCAGCCCCATCTGCTTCCTTCTTCAAATACCACGTTCATCGAGACTATGGCCTTTCCCGTCACCGGGCTGTAAAATTTATATGTCTTGCTCTCCAGAGCGTAGCCAACAAAAATGCACTTCTCGCTCCTATCAGCGAGCTTCTTCCTTCTCTGGTATGGGATGTGAGCATGAGCTACACACCCGAAGACCCTTAGGTGCTTCACACTCAGCTTCCAGCCGCTACATGCTTCAAACGGTGTCATGAACTTCACACTCTTTGTGGGGCATCTGTTCAGTAGATATACCGCACATTGCACTCCTTCCGCCCAGAACTTTTTCGGTAGCCCCTTCTCCTTCACCATGCTCCTCGTCATGTTCATGATGGTGAGGTTCTTCGTCTCTGCCACTCCGTTCTGCTGTGGTGAGTATGCCGCCGTCAGTTGGTGTGATATTCCATTCTCCTTGCAGAAAGTATCAAAAAGCCTTGAGGTGTACTCCCCACCTCGATCTGTCCTCAGCACCTTCAATGGTTGCCCGCTCTCCTTCTCGGCCATCACCTTGAACTCCCTGAACTTGTCAAGGGCCTCAGACTTCTCTCTCAGAAAATACACCCAACACTTCCGACTATAGTCATCCGTGAAGGTGATGTAGTACTTGCTTCCTCCTATTGAGGTGCTCTCAAACGGACCCGCGATGCCCGAGTGAACCAGTTCAAGTTGTCGCCTTGCCCTCCAAGACTTCCCTCCTTCGAATGTCTGCCTATTGAGCTTCCCCTTCGTGCACGCCTCACACACTGTTGGGTACATTGGTTTAAATGTACCTGATTTGAAGAAGCCTCACCCTACTCAATGATATACATCAAAATGTATTTGATGTATTTTTGAGTTACTTGTGCAGGTTAAGTATTTGCAGCAAAGATGAAAAAGTTTCTAAGTCCATGTGTCGACACCTAAAGGGAAAGTGTCGACACTTAAGAAGACTTGTGTCGACACCCAGACAAGCAGTGTCGACACTTGGAGTGATTGTGTCGACACCAGTGATGCTGAGTCGACCCAGGCAGAAAGTGACGACACAAGGAGCTGTGTCGACACTAGCAAAGTTCAACAAAATATTCTAAGTACAAGTGTCGACACTATGGGAATGTGTCGACACTCAGCTGAAGCTCAACACTTGAAGAAAGTGTCGACACAAGGAGCTGTGTCGGCACTTAGCAAAGATCAGCAAAATTCTAAGTACAAGTGTCGACACTAAGGGAAAGTGTCGACACTCAGCCAGAGTCTCAAAACAAGGAAAAATGTGTCGACACAAGGAGCTGTGTCGACACACAGCAAGTATCAACACTAAAGGCAAGTGTCGACACCAAGAAGATGTTTCGACACTTAACAAGTTCAACACATGAAGATGTGTCGACACAAAGGAGTTGTGTCGACACTTACAAGTATTCAGCAAAATACTGAAGTACAAGTACATGTGTCGACACACATTATCAGTGTCGACACATGAAGAAGAAGCAGTGTCGAGATATAAAATCTACAACACAAGGAGTTGTGTCGACACCTTGTAGGCTAGTGTCGACACTTAGACAACTTGTGTCGACACTTGGTCTATAAGTGTCGACACTTAAAGACAGACAGTCTCGACACTTTCAGACAGTTACAGAATTTTCAAGAACTGACTGGATGACTTGACAGCTGCCATTCCAGCCGGTCTACTGCACCTGTCAGAGTTGTCAGAAATCAGTTATGAACCAGACCAGCCGGTTACCATGAAGAAGGTCTATAAATAGGCTTATACTGTCTACAGAAGGACACGATTGAACAACAGTTCAAGTGATCAATATACAAAGAAGATCTAGCTATTCCTTGAAGAATCTAGTGAAGATCTAAGAAGTTGGAGAGAGAGAGCTCCATCCAAGAAGTCAGCCATTGGAACCAGGCTGAGAAGAAGGGTTCAGATTTGGTCTGAATCTTAAGTAGCAGAGATCAAGGATCAACTGCAGGAGAGATCAATCTTATTGTGTTCTACATTCAAGAAGCTTTGAATAAAGCCAAGTCAGATTGATTTCAGCTGAGTTCTTCCAAGAACTCATCAAGAAACTCACAACTCTTCTCTCTTGTCTCTGAGTTGTTGAGTATACATTTTTGTATTCATATTTTCTTGTAGGATCCTTAGGGATCTGAGTTTGTAAGCCTGTAATTATAAAGGCTGAGTGTAGGGCCTGTGTGCCTGAGTGTAGGAGAGTTGAATCTCTGAGTGTAGGCCTTGGTGGCTGAGTGTAGGCCTTGGTGGCTGAGTGTAGGATTTGAGAAGAAGCTGAGTTATAGGGCCTTGGGCCTGAGTTGTAGGAACCTGGTTTGGGGTTCTGAGTGTAAGATCTGAGGATCTGAGATAGTGGAGGAGTTTGGCCGAATCTAGTACACTGCTAGATAGGCGAAGGGGGAAAGTGGATGTACCCAAAGCTTGGGGAACCACTATAAATCTGTGTGTCTATTATGTGCTTGTGATATTTTGTGATTGATGTTTTATTGCTGTGTACAAGTAGATATAACTCTGAGATAAAATTCTGAATTCTGCCTAAAAAGTTAAAAAAGATTTAAGTCACCTATTCATCCCCCCCCCCCTAGGTGATTAGGTACAATATCTTTCAAGTGGTATCAGAGCCAGGTTGCTCAAAAAGGGACTTAACAGTCTGAGTAGATCCTGTTGGCAGATTCAGTCTAAGTAAAATTACAGAATCAAGAAAATCAAGAACCATGGGTTCCACTGAGAATCATAAGGAATTGGGATCCATGAAGCTACCCATATGCAGAAAAGAGATATTTGGTATATGGAAGGAAAGGGTGAGACTATTTATGGAAGCCTCAGACCCTAGGATTTATATCACAGTAAAAGAAGTGTCATATGTGCCCATGAAGGTTTCAGTCTTAGATGCCAATCAGAGAACACCTAAGGATTTCTCTGAAATGACAAAGGATGAAATAGTTCTAGCCACAATGGACAAGAGGGCTCAGAATATCATAGTGAGTGCTATAGATGATGCTACCTTTCAGAATTTGATATACTGCAAGACATCTAAGGAGATGTGGGATACCTTGATAGTGTATATGGAGGGTTCTGAAGAAGTGAGGCAAGACAGAAAATCTTTGCTCAACCAAAAATATAAAAGTTTTAGACAAGGTAGATCTGATAGCATAACTGAATGTTATAAGAAGTTATATAGGATTGTGAATGAGCTTATGTCCTATGGCAGAGAGTTCAGTAATTATGAGCTTAATGATAAGTTCTTAAGGTCCCTTACAAAAGATTGGGACACCAAGATCTGTGTCATTATGGAAATGGCAAAGTTAGCAGAAATTCCTCCACCAACACTGTTTGGCAAACTGTTGTCCTATGAAATGCAGTTGACAGTGAGGAAAGAAGAGGAGAAATCTATAAGAAGTGAACATAAAGAAAGGACAGTGGCATTTAAAACAGAAGCCCCCAGAAAGTACAGAAGTAAGTCACCATCTCCACCACCAAAAGTAGCTGAAACTGAGTCAGATGAGTCAGTAAGCAGAAAGTCTGAAAACAGTGAAAGTGATGAGGACTTTGCTGCTTTCACAAGACATTTTCAGAAGTTATTAAAGAAGAAATAGTGGAGGACAAAGCCATCTACTTCACAGGTTAAAGAAGACTATTATCAGAATAAAAAGTCTTCAAAGAAAGACAGGAAAAAGACTAAGTCTAGCAAAGCAACTCTATCAAAAATAGTATGTTATTACTGTAATAGACAAGGACATGTGATTGCAGATTGTACTGAGAAAAGGAAGGAGTCTAATGATAAGAAAAAGACTCAATTTAAGGGCAAGAAGGAAAGATCTTTTGTTGCCTAAAGGATAAGAGCCTGTCAGATATTTCTTCATCAGAAACTGAGTCAGATGTTGAAGCATATATAGGACTGTTTGCTGAGGAAGAAGAAGAAGAGTTCATCTAGATCATGAACTCCATATATGATCAAGAATACAGTCAGTGCCAAGGACTGATAGCATTGACAGAAAGTGACAAAATCCTGGAGCAGCCAGGACCTAGTAAGGTACAAAGTTGTTCTTTCAGATCAATTTCTTGTGCAAGTTCAGAATCAGATTCATCATCATCAAGTGATGAGAGTGCATCTGAGTCTGAAGAGGATATTCATCAATTGATAGATGAATATAAAGTTCTGTTGCAAGCATTTAAGAAATGCAAATCCTTGGCAAAGAGTCAAGCTAAGGAGATTGCAAGTCTCAAAATGACTGCAACTGATTATGAGAAGTTATTTGATCAAAAACTTAATGAGATAGCCAGACGAAGCACATAACTGTGATTCAGATGGGGACTATATCATTTAAGAATGATCAAATCAAGAGTCTGGAGATTAGTCTTCAGAAGGAGAGAGATTTGGTTGCTAGGTTTTCAAAACCAAAGTCTGTTCTACCCTTAATTGATGAATTTGTTCATCAAAAAGGTAAAGCTGGACTGGGGTTTTCTAAACCAGCTAGGACTGTCATGTCCAGTCCAAGGGCAAAGCCCCAACTCTCAACAAGCCAGCTGAAGATAAAATAGCTAAGAGAGTACCTAAGCAAAGGTACAATAGGTTTGAGTGTTGGTGTTGTGGCAAGGTAGGCCACTTTACAATGGACTGTTGGCACAATGCTAGTGCCAAAGTGAGTAGCAAACTGCCTGTTGGAAAACCTCCAGGTAGCTTGGTTAGGAAGTAAACTAACCAGTACCAAGGACCCAAGAATTCTTTGGGTTCTAAGGTTCACTAATCTGCTTTGCAAGTGAGTCCAAGTGGTCATGCCCCAATATGGTACTTGGATAGTGGATGTTCCAGACATATGACTGGAACTAGGGGATTACTAAGGGACTACACACCTATCAAGGATGGTCCAAAAGTCACCGGGATGTAAACTTTATATGTCTTGCTCTCCAGAGCGTAGCCAACAAAAATGCACTTCCCGCTCCTATCATCGAGCTTCTTCCTTCTCTGGTCTGGGATGTGAGCATGAGCTACACAGCCGAAGACCCTTAGGTGCTTCACACTCGGCTTCCAGCCGCTCCATGCTTCAAATGGTGTCATGAACTTCATACTCTTTGTGGGGCATCTGTTTAGTAGATATACCGCACATTGCACTCCTTCCGCCCAGAACTTTTTCGATTGCCCCTTCTCCTTCACCATGCTCCTCGTCATGTTCATGATGGTGAGGTTCTTCGTCTCTGCCACTCCGTTCTGCTGTGGTGAGTATGCCGCCGTCAGTTTGTGTGATATTCCATTCTCCTTGCAGAAAGTATCAAAAAGCCTTGAGGTGTACTCCCCACCTCGATCTGTCCTCAGCACCTTGAATGGTTGCCCGCTCTCCTTCTCGGCCATCACCTTGAACTCCCTGAACTTGTCAAGGGCCTCAGACTTCTCTCTCAGAAAATACACCCAACACTTCCGACTATAGTAACCGTGAAGGTGATGTAGTACTTGCTTACGCCTATTGAGGTGCTCTCAAACGGACCCGCGATGCCCGAGTGAACCAGTTCAAGTTGTCGCCTTGCCCTCCAAGACTTCCCTCCTTCGAGTGTCTGCCTATTGAGCTTCCCCTTCCTGCACGCCTCACACACTGTTGGGTACATTGGTTTAAATGTACCTGATTGAAGAAGCCTCACCCTACTCAATGAATACATCAAAATGTATTTGATGTATTTTTGAGTTACTTGTGCAGGTTAAGTATTTGCAGGAAAGATGAAAAAGTTTCTAAGTCCATGTGTCGACACCAAAGGGAAAGTGTCGACACTTAAGAAGACTTGTGTCGACACCCAGACAAGCAGTGTCGACACTTGAGAGGATTGTGTCGACACCAGTGATGCTGAGTCGACACCAGGCAGAAAGTGACGACACAAGGAGCTGTGTCGACACTCAGTAAAGTTCAACAAAATATTCTAAGTACAAGTGTCGACACTATGGGAATGTGTCGACACTCAGCTGAAGACTCAACACTTGAAGAAAGTGTCGACACAAGGAGCTGTGTCGGCACTTAGCAAAGATCAGCAAAATTCTAAGTACAAGTGTCGACACTAAGGGAAAGTGTCGACACTCAGCCAGAGTCTCAAAACAAGGAAAAATGTGTCGACACAAGGAGCTGTGTCGACACACAGCAAGTATCAACACTGAAGGCAAGTGTCGACACCAAGAAGATGTGTCGACACTTAACAAGTTCAACACATGAAGATGTGTCGACACAAAGGAGTTGTGTCGACACTTACAAGTATTCAGCAAAATACTGAAGTACAATTACTTGTGTCGACACACATTATCAGTGTCGACACATGAAGAAGAAGTAGTGTCGAGATATAAAATCTACAACACAAGGAGTTGTGTCGACACCTTGTAGGCTAGTGTCGACACTTAGACAACTTGTGTCGACACTTGGTCTATAAGTGTCGACACTTAAAGACAGACAGTCTCGACACTTTCAGACAGTTACAGAATGTTCAAGAACTGAATGGATGACTTGACAGCTGCCATTCCAGCCGGTCTACTGCACCTGTCAGAGTTGTCAGAAATCAGTTATGAACCGGATCAGCCGGTTACCATGAAGAAGGCCTATAAATAGGCTTATACTGTCTACAGAAGGACACGATTGAACAACAGTTCAAGTGATCAATATACAAAGAAGATCTAGCTATTCCTTGAAGAATCTAGTGAAGATCTAAGAAGTTGGAGAGAGAGAGCTCCATCCAAGAAGTCAGCCATAGGAACCAGGCTGAGAAGAAGGGTTCAGATTTGGTCTGAATCTTAAGTAGCAGAGATCAAGGATCAACTGCGCAGGAGAGATCAATCTTATTGTTTCTACATTCAAGAAGCTTTGAATAAAGCCAAGTCAGATTGATTTCAGCTGAGTTCTTCCAAGAACTCATCAAGAAACTCACAACTCTTCTCTCTTGTCTCTGAGTTGTTGAGTATACATTTTTGTATTCATATTTTCTTGTAGGATCCTTAGGGATCTGAGTTTGTAAGCTTGTAATTATAAAGGCTGAGTGTCGGGCCTGTGTGCCTGAGTGTAGGAGAGTTGAATCTCTGAGTGTAGGTCTTGGTGGTTGAGTGTAGGCCTTGGTGGCTGAGTGTAGGCTTTGAGAAGAAGCTGAGTTGTAGGGCCTTGGGCCTGAGTTGTAGGAACCTGGTTGGGGTTCTGAGTGTAAGATCTGAGGATTTGAGATAGTGGAGGAGTTTGGCCGAATCTAGTACACTGCTAGATAGGCGAAGGGTGAAAGTGGATGTACCCAAAGCTTGGGGAACCACTATAAATCTGTGTGTCTACTGTGTGCTTGTGATATTTTGTGATTGATGGTTGATTGCTGTGTACAAGTAGATATAACTCTGAGATTAAATTCTGAATTCTGCCTAAAAAGTTAAAAAGATTTAAGTCACCTATTCACCCCCCCCCCCCCCTCTAGGTGATTAGGTACAATATCTTTCAAGTGGTATCAGAGCCAGGTTGCTCAAAAAGGGACTTAACAGTCCTGAGTAGATCCTGTTGGCAGATTCAGTCTAAGTAAAAATTACAGAATCAAGAAAATCAAGAACCATGGGTTCCACTGAGAATCATAAGGAATTGGGATCCATGAAGCTACCCATATGCAGAAAGAGATATTTGGTAATGGAAGGAAAGGGTGAGACATTTGGAAGCCTCAGACCCTAGGATTTATATCACAGTAAAAGAAGTGTCATATGTGCCCATAAAGGTTTCAGTCTTAGATGCCAATCAGAGAACACCTAAGGATTTCTCTGAAATGACAAAGGATGAAATAGTTCTAGCCACAATGGACAAGAGGGCTCAGAATATCATAGTGAGTGCTATAGATGATGCTACCTTTCAGAATTTGATACACTGCAAGACATCTAAGGAGATGTGGGATACCTTGATAGTGTATATGGAGGGTTCTGAAGAAGTGAGGCAAGACAGAAAATCTTTGCTCAACCAAAAATATGAAAGTTTTAGACAAGGTAGATCTGATAGCATAACTGAATGCTATAAGAAGTTATATAGGATTGTGAATGAGCTTATGTCCTATGGCAGAGAGTTCAGTAATTATGAGCTTAATGATAAGTTCTTAAGGTCCCTTACAAAAGATTGGGACACCAAGATCTGTGTCATTAGGGAAATGGCAAAGTTAGCAGAAATTCCTCCACCAACACTGTTTGGCAAACTGCTGTCCTATGAAATGCAGTTGACAGTGATGAAAGAAGAGGAGAAATCTACAAGAAGTGAACATAAAGAAAGGACAGTGGCATTTAAAACAGAAGCCCCCGGAAAGTACAGAAGTAAGTCACCATCTCCACCACCAAAAGTAGTTGAAACTGAGTCAGATGAGTCAGTAAGCAGAAAGTCTGAAAGCAGTGAAAGTGATGAGGACTTTGCTGCCTTCACAAGACATTTTCAAAAGTTCTTAAAGAAGAAATAGTGGAGGACAAAGCCATCTACTTCACAGGTTAAAGAAGACTATTATCAGAATAAAAAGTCTTCAAAGAAAGACAGGAAAAAGACTAAGTCTAGCAAAGCAACTCTATCAAAAATAGTATGTTATTGCTGTAATAGACAAGGACATGTGATTGCAGATTGTCCTGAGAAAAGGAAGGAGTCTAATGATAAGAAAAAGACTCAATTTAAGGGCAAGAAGAAAAGATCTTTTGTTGCCTAAAGGATAAGAGCCTGTCAGATATTTCTTCATCAGAAACTGAGTCAGATGTTGAAGCATATATAGGACTGTTTGCTGAGGAAGAAGAAGAAGAGTTCATCCAGATCATGAATCTCCATATATGATCAAGAAGACAGTCAGTGCCAAGGACTGATGGCATTGACAGAGAAAGTGACAAAATCCTGGAGCAGCCAGGACCTAGTAAGGTACAAAGTTGTTCTTTTAGATCATTTCTTGTGCAAGTTCAGAATCAGATTCATCATCATCAAGTGATGAGAGTGCATCTGAGTTGAAGAGGATATCATCAATTGATAGATGAATATAAAGTTCTGTTGCAAGCATTTAATAAATGCAAATCCTTGGCAAGAGTCAAGCTAAAGAGATGCAAGTCTCAAAATGACTGCAACTGATTATGAGAAGTTATTTGATCAAAAACTTAATGAGATAGCCAGACGAAGCACATAACTGTGATTCAGATGGGGACTATATCATTTAAGAATGATCAAATCAAGAGTCTGGAGATTAGTCTTCAGAAGGAGAGAGGATTTGGTTGCTAGGTTTCAAAACCAAAGTCTGTTCTACCCTTAATTGATGAATTTGTTCATCAAAGGGTAAAGTGGACTGGGGTTTTCTAAACCAGCTAGGACTGTCATGTCCAAGTCCAAGGGCAAAGCCCCAACTCTCAACAAGCCAGCTGAAGATAAAATAGCTAAGAGAGTACCTAAGCAAAGGTACAATAGGTTTGAGTGTTGGTGCTGTGGCAAGGTAGGCCACTTTGTCATGGACTGTTGGCACAATGCTAGTGCCAAAGTGAGTAGCAAACTGCCTGTTGGAAAACCTCCAGGTAGCTTGTTAGGAAGCAAACTAACCAGTACCAAGGACCCAAGAATTCTTTGGGTTCTAAGGTTCACTAATCTGCTTTGCAAGTGAGTCCAAGTGGTCATGCCCCAATGGTACTTGGACAGTGGATGTTCCAGACATATGATTGGAACTAGGGGATTACTAAGGGACTACACACCTATCAAGATGGTCCAAAAAGTCACCTTTGGTGGTTCTGAAAAAGGAATCATCAAAGGGTTTGGTAACATTTCTAGTAACTTAGTTACCATTACTCAAGTGGCTTATGTTAAAGGTTTGAAACACAACCTAATTAGTATAAGTCAAATTAAGTGATGTAGGATATGACATCTCTTTTAAGGATGGTTGTCATATCAAGAGGTCAAATGATCAAGAGATCATTTTGATAGGTTATAGAAAGAGGAATGTCTACTGCCTAGACATTATGTATGAGACCAATGGTTCTCAAGTGTGTCTTGTAGCTGATGAGAAAGTCTCTCATTGTGTCAAATGGCACAAGAGGCTAGCCCATCTAAATTACAAGACAATTGGGCAAACTCTTTAGCAAAGAGTTAGTGAGGAATGGTCCTCAAGTTAAGTGTATTAAATATGGAATAGCTCAGCTTGTCAAAAGGGCAAGCAGACTAGATCCACCTTAGTAGCATTATTAACAAAAAGATGTGAGGGTGTTCTATACCTCTTGCATATGGATCTCTTTGGTCCTATGTTAGTGCACAGCCAGGTAGGAAGGTCTATACCTTTGTAGTTGTAGATGACTACTCAAGTTTTCCTGGGTGTTCTTTCTTAGACAGAAATCTGAAACACCTAGGTCTTCTATAGCTTTGTCAAACAGATTCAGAATGAACTAGACAGTACAGTGGTCAAAATAAGAAGTGACCATGGTACTGAATTTCAGTCTGATAGTATGACAAAACTATGTGAAAATTTTGGGATATTTCAAGAGTTTTTTTCACTAAGAACACCTCAGCAAAATGGCATTGCTGAGAGGAAGAATAGAACCTTGATTGAGGCTAGTAGGACCCTATTAAGTGATACATCACTACCAGAATATTTCTGGGCTGAGGTAGTTAATACTGCATGCCATGTTATTAATAGGGCTACCATTACTAAAAGCCTCAACAAGACCCCCTATGAGGTTGTGAAAGGCAGAAAACCAAACCTATCCTATTTCAAGATCTTTGTAGTAAGTGCTTCATACTTAACAATGGAAAGTCTTACTTGACAAAGTTTGTTGCCAAGTCCCAAGAGGGAATTTTTGTTGGGTACAGCAACAACAGTAAGACTTATAGAGTCTACAACTTGTCTACTCAAGTTGTAGAAGAATCTGTACATATAGTGTTTGATGAAACTAGACTTATTAACAATGAGTTGGGTAGTAGTATTTGCAGCTCCTCAGGAATAACTAAAAAGTTGGACAAGCTCACTATAGAAGAAGGACCTACAGCAAGACAGCAGGAGAAGAAAAGGGTTGTTGTCCAGGGGGAGTACACATGTACCTAATGAAGAAGAAGTTCAAGGAGTTACAGCAAGATAAAGAAACTGAAGAGGTTCAACCTGAAGTCAGGATGCCTCCAGCCAATAGGCATCTTAGAGATAATCCAGTAGAGCAAATCATTGGTGATCCAAGACAAGGGGTACAAACAAGAAGTAGAAATCTGAATGCAGTGCTCTTCTCCAGTTTTCTATCCCAGGTTGAGCCAAAGAAGTTTGAAGAAGCCATCCTAGACCCACATGGATTGAAGCAATGCAAGAAGAGCTGAATCAATTTAAGAGGTGCAAGGTCTGGGAGCTTGTTCCTAAACCTAAAGACCACAACATAATTGGGACCAAGTGGATCTATAGGAACAAAATGGATGAACATGGAGTCATCATTAAGAATAAAGCAAGATTGGTTGCTAAAGGATATAGGCAGGAAGAAGGTATTGACTTTGATCAAACCTTTGCTCCAGTAGCCAGACTGAAAGCCATAAGGATGTTCCTGGCCTATGCAACCTTTCAAGGATTTAAAGTTTACCAAATGGATGTAAAGTCAGCCTTTTTGAATGGTAATCTTAAAGAGGAAGTCTATGTGGAACAGCCATCAGGTTTGTTGATTCAACTCAACCTAATCATGTCTATAGACTTAGGAAAGCATTATATGGGTTAAAGCAAGCCCTAGGGCTTGGTATGAAACCTATTCTAGTTCCTCATTGAGAATAAGTTCACAAGGGGGAAAATAGACAAGACTCTATTCCTAGTAGGAATCCAGAGGCAAAAGTAATACTAGTCCAAATATATGTAGATGGCATAATATTTGGGTCTACTGAAAGTAGTCTTTGCAAAAAGTTTGCAAAACTAATGCAAGGACAATTGAGATGAGTAGTATGGGGGAACTTAAGTTCTTCTTGGGTCTCCAGTTATACAGACTGAGAAATGGTTTATCCATATGCCCAGTCTAAGTTCACCCTAGAAACTCATAAGGAAGTATGGTATGGATTCATCCAATACCATGAAGACTCTTATGGGGTCAAGTATGTCTCTAGCAAAGATGATGCAGGGAAACCTGTAGATGAGACTTGTATAGAGGGATAGTTGGTCTCTTACTCTATTTGACTGCAAGTAGACCAGATGTCATGTATGCTACATGTGTCTGTTGCAAGGTATCAAGCATGCCCTAAGGAGTCTCATTTGACAGCAGTCAAAAGGATATTGAGATATCTAAAGGGCACTCCCTATCTAGGCCTCTGGTACCCTAGGAATTGGGGATTTTGAACTAACAGGTTATCATATGCAGACTTTGCAGGATGCAAAGAAGGCAGAAAAAAGCACAACTGGAAACTGTTAATTCCTAGGTGGAAGACTAATTTCATGGAGTAGCAAAAAGCAAACAAGTGTGGCTATCTCACTGCAGAGTCAGAATATGTGGCTGCAGGAAGTTGCTGTGCTCAACTTCTATGGATACAACATAAGCTTGAGAACTATGGAATTCAGGTAAGTAGAGCTCCACTCTTTTGTGATTCTACTAGTGCTATATCAATTACAAACAATCCTGTATCCCATAGTAGAACCAAACATGTTGAAATAAATATCATTTTCTTAGAGAACATGTAGAAAAAGAAGATATTTTATGGAATATGTTAGAACAGATAATCAACTAGCTGATATATATACTAAGCCTCTAGAAGAAACTAAGTTCAATAGATTTAAAATTGAACTAGGTATGATAAACTTAGAATAAGTTTATAGAATTGGCTAAGTAAAATGGTGTCGACACACAGAGATATTTGTGTCGACACAGAAAATTGGTGTCGACACTTCAGGGAAAAGGTGTCGGACACATCTAGGAAGTTGGTGTCGACACTTCAGAATATTAGTGTCGACACATGACAATGTAGGTGTCGACACATCCAAGGGTGGTGTCGACACAATAGTATTTACTCAGAATATCTAAGTAAAGTCTCAAATAAATATCGAGTGAGTGTGGGTTCTTGTCGACACATAATCAAGTGTCGACACATATATATGTTGACTAAACTTGTGTCGACACATAGGTGTCGAGAATTCCAAGTCTGTGTCGACATTATCCACAGTGTCGACACAATTTAAGTTAGCTGACCGCCCTTCATATTCAAACTTAGAAAGGTATAAATAGGATTTTGCCTTGTCTG